>CM033646.1:161994827-162492813 GCA_019512145.1 Engystomops pustulosus | reverse complement strand
CAATGTACACAGTGACTGCACCAGCAGCAGAATAGTGAGTGCAGCTCTGGAGTATAATACAGGTTGTAACTCAGGATCAGTACAGGATAAGTAATGTCATGTATGTACACAGTGACTGCACCAGCAGCAGAATAGTGAGTGTAGCTCTGGAGTATAATACAGGATGTAACTCAGGATCAGTACAGGATAAGTATTGGGGCTGTGGAGCAGCAGTATAGTGCAGATCGGTTATATCTCGGGCTGAGGTAGACATCAGTCATTCAGCTTTCCCAGATGCAGATACAGTAGATTAGATCTGTTTGCCATTGTTGTTACCTGGTAGCAGAATGTATCAGGTTGTTCTGTAAATAACATACATTGTTGTTGTCTCGCACTTTCACATCCTCTGAGGCATAAATCTATGTGTCTCGCTATTTCACCCTTATCTTCTATTGGCAGGTTTGTCATTCAGGATTATGGGAGAGTTGGATGAGACTGTTATGGTTCCCATTATGATGATTTGTGTGCTTTCTTGGCCTTAGAGGGGGTTTCTTGGTAATTTAGTGCTGTGGCCCCTTGATCTGTGCTCGATGCCCCCCATGTATCCTGCTAGTCGCCGCCTGCTGGTCTTTTTCATGTGTCACGTCCCTTTCACGCCTGTTACTGTCCTTGTGAAGACGTCTCCCGTCTATCCTCTACCTCATGAGCTCAGGAGCCCCCGCTACAACCTGACGGGCGCATAACTGGAGGCAGATTGTCATGGGTTAACACAAAGCACATGTGTCCCAGGCTCCAGAAATCTGACTCACGTGAGGGTTTGCTGGAGTGAGCCGACACAAATGCCTCGTTTATATGGATTGTCATCTCTCGTTTTATTTAGGGATATTTGTACCTTGTTAATTAATTTCTTGATTTTTTATGGGGGGGGGGGGCTCTGCTATTTCATTAGAGTTCATAATTTCACAGACATCGAGTTACCTAATAGTGCTGCCTGTATTCAGCACTAGGGGGAGCTCAGGAGCTGACTGTATACAGTCTTGTCATTGATTCCTATGTGTGTACAGTCTGCAGTCAGCTCCGGAGCTCCCCCTGGTGGCAGTAGCTTGATGAATGTTTGTGTTATATTATGTCTTATTCTTTTATTCATCTAATTTGTATGAGAAATTTGGAGAGAGAGGAAACTTCTGGGACTCTTGGGCTAGGAGTAGTTATAGGGGGTTCTATCTTCTTTTACTTTTTTTTTGCATAGGCAACCTCTGAGCATTGATATAGATGTTATTATGTTACTGTATGGCGCCTCCTGCTGGTAGGGTTACCAGTTACTATACTACCGGGTCATACTAGCCCGTATACAAAGTTGGGAGCCAGGAGCTGTGTAATGAGGGCACAAGCCTGGGATTGGCCGAGCATTCATCTTGTGTTTGGGAAGGGACCTCTATGTAGAGACCTCATTAAGCATTGAAGGGACTCATTTTGGAGGGTTTTTTTTTAAATTAAAAACCACCATCTACCCTCCAGGGAATGTTTCAGCTGGGGTGACAATTCGGTCAGTGTTGGGTATTTTCCCTGGGGAGATATTTAGTATTTAGACTTTGGAAAATTAATTTATATTCCAGGAATGTAGCTTTACCCATTGCACTGGGGAAGGGGGGGTGTCCTCATGCCCAGCACTTCACATTCAGTCCTCCCAGTGGCTGATAAAGTATCCAACCAGAAACCTGCTACTACTTTACATCAAAGGGGAGAAGCTGCTCAATGCATAGAGCACAGAGCACAGCAGTGTGAGGATAACCCCTCAGTGCATTTGGAGAAGCTACAATCCTGAAATATAAATATATATATCACAGTCTTGATGCTTCTATCAATATACACAAAAGTCTGATTACACATCTCTCCAGGGACAATACATAACACTGGCTGCAGAGAGCACAGAGCACAGCAGTGTGAGGTCTGATTACACATCTCTCCAGGGACAATACATAACACTGGTTACTTTTATCTACAACGGAGTGCTGCCCGCTTTCTTTATACGGTTTTATATTTTGATAGATCGGGCATTTTTAGACAATAGGATACCTAACATGTTTGATTTTTTTATTGTTTATTACATTTAATATCTTATCTAGGGAAAAGATGGGTTTTTAAGGCACGTTGGAAAGTTTGGTATTTGGGTATTAGCCTGATGGTTTGAGTTGGTGCATTCCAGAGAATAGGTGCAGCTCGGGAGAAGTCCTGGAGATGTGACTGGGATGCTCAAGTTAAGGAAGACAATATAACTGGAGGATCTAAGAGCATGGGCTTGGGGGATAGACTGAGCTGGTGTAAAGGGGAAAATAATTGTAATTCCTGACAGTTCACAAGGTATTTTGATTATTTCAGGGTTGTACGCCAGAAAACTTCATAAAAGCCCTGATAAATCTCCTCCAATATATTTATAAGATAGCTTTTTTTTTTTTTTTAACATCGCTCAGAGTGTTGGGGCTCTCTATAGAGAGATATCCTTCTACAATAGGAGCTTAGATACAGTGACTGAGCACTCTGTAATAGCAGCTTGGATACAGCAGGTCAACATCTACAAAAGATCCCATGTAAACGGAGTAAAATCTCCTCCGTGGCTCAACAGTCGCCTCCTTGAATTGCCTGTGGTGACCAACTCCTAAAACAGGGAAGGCTGTGTATCATAAATCTCAGTGCAGAGAGCAGAAGAAAGGATTTATGATACTTACTGCCAGAGGACAATGTATAGTAAGAGTGCCTGGCTTAGTACATGAAAACTGTGGCCACTTCTCTTACACAGGTTTCATTCTGAACTTGTGCTTATACAAAATAACAAAGAATGAGCAGAGCTGCGGTGTAAAGCACAGTGGAAAGAAATCTGCAGCTGTACAACTATCACAATGAACACTGTTGGTATGCTGGAATTGCTAATTGTAGCTACAGTATGTCGCTAAAAAGTATAACCTCAGCACTTCCTTTTACCCAAAATAATGAGTGAGTACATATTAAAGAGGTCCTTAATGGCTATTCTTTGGAGGAGACCCACAGATTTCTGTAATTGTGCCATTTCTCATAGGGGCCCATTACATGATAGTGGTGGGTCACCAGCCCCAGCAGGTTAATCCTCCATTGAACATTGGGCAGGATTTGACATTCTCCAGTCACGTACACTACAATTCTTCATTCCTGCTGGTTGTAATGTTTAATGACACAGTTACAATGTGAAGCGCTGGCTGCAATGTAACAAACCGGCATCTGTGCGCCGTCGTGTGTGGCCTCTGTAA
The DNA here is from genome assembly GCA_019512145.1 of Engystomops pustulosus. Lineage (NCBI taxonomy): Eukaryota > Metazoa > Chordata > Amphibia > Anura > Leptodactylidae > Engystomops > Engystomops pustulosus. The sequence continues at coordinate 162,489,553 of CM033646.1, read as the reverse complement.
TAAATGGTGTTTATTGGCCAGCGCCCGTTAACAGCATATATGGGCGGCTATAGAGAGCAGGTGCAAAGCACCTGGGGTATATATCACATACGTCTGATGTAAAGACACAAATGGTTAATTAGCGCAGTCACAGCTTGTGGACATATTGTGCTTTTATTCCGGCCCCTGCATGACCCGGAGGCTGGAGTTATGTATTACAGTCTTATGACTGGAATGGGGGGCTTACAGGCAATGGTGATCCCCACACTAGGGGGCCCGGGCACCGCGCCCGCTCACAGCCAGTTGTTCTCCAGCTGTGTCTCAGACGTTTCACTTCCCCATAAGTGACGCCCTTCATAGAAACAGACATTTTTTCGGTGACACTATATGCAACACTTTGTAGATGACATTACTTATCCTGTACTAAGTTACATCCTGTATTATACCCCAGAGCTGCACTCACTATTCTGCTGGTGGTGCAGTCACTGTGTACATACATGACATTACTTATCCTGTACTGATCCTGAGTTACATCCTGTATTATACTCCAGAGCTGCACTCACTATTCTGCTGCTGGTGCAGTCACTGTGTACATACATGACATTACTTATCCTGTACTGATCCTGAGTTACATCCTGTATTATACCCCAGAGCTGCACTTACTATTCTGCTGCTGGTGGAGTCACTGTGTACATACATGACATTACTTATCCTGTACTGATCCTGAGTTACATCCTGTATTATACTCCAGAGCTGCACTCATTATTCTGCTGCTGGTGCAGTCACTGGGTACATACATGACATTACTTATCCTGTACTGATCCTGAGTTACATCCTGTATTATACCCCAGAGCTGCACTCACTATTCTGCTGCTGGTGCAGTCACTGTGTACATACATGACATTACTTATCCTGTACTGACCCTGAGTTACATCCTGTATTATACCCCAGAGCTGCACTCACTATTCTGCTGCTGGTGCAGTCACTGTGTACATACATGACATTACGTATCCTGTACTGATCCTGAGTTACATCCTGTATTATACTCCAGAGCTGCACTCACTATTCTGCTGGTGCAGTCACTGTGTACATACATGACATTACTTATCCTGTACTGATCCTGAGTTACATCCTGTATTATACCCCAGAGCTGCACTCACTATTCTGCTGCTGGTGCAGTCACTGTGTACATACATGACATTACTTATCCTGTACTAATCCTGAGTTACATACTGTATTATACTTCAGAGGCGTGGTGATATCATCATCTTGCGTCTCGTGGTCCCATAATGAACTACTGGAAGCATGAGATGTCATTTCTTACATCACCAGGTCTCCTGGGCTCCGTAGTGGAGCACTTAGTGGACGTTCCATACTGCGCTACACATTCGGGGCTTGCCGGCCTCCTCCAATCATTGGTGTCTGCAGGCAGCAGCGTGCTGGGCGCGAGTTATACGACCCAACTATAGAGGCTTTGGAGCTTATGTACTAAAGCAAAGATAAAGAAAGATACAACAAATATGTAAAAGGCACAGGATTTTTATTATTAATAGTTACTATTAGTTATTTTTGTCTCCTGTAATCACTTGTACATTTTATAGCAACATAATTACAGTAACAGAACGCCAGCAATAGATCAGACTGTAAGCGCTGCCATCTAGTGGTCACTAAGTAATCAGCAAGCGTAACATACTATACATTCCAGGACATCATCCATCATTCCTCCAGCCTTTTTATTGATTTTGGGGGTTCCAGTTAATTCTTGTGGCAGGTTTTGTGGATACTTATACACAGATATAAAATTATTTTACTATTACTTGTACTGTTACAGTTTTGGCAGGACTCTGCTCCAGATTTCTTCTTATTAACTTTTCAAATAAGTTTTTAAAAACTAGAGACTTGCAGTAAAAATTTGACATTCCCAGGACTTCTGATATTTATATTAATATAAATTAAAAATTTTTTTAACTATTTTGCCGCTACAAAGTCTGTGCATCTACTGCAAGTAGCTGGTTGTGCTGCTGCTATCAGTATCCACAGTTTGTTATCCTTCTTAGCAGGTAAGATAAGGAGATTGCATACAGCAGATAAGTGCGTTTTAGAGGGGGAAAGCATGAAAACCTTTATGGTGGGAAGAGAATAAAATCAATTTTTAAAATTTTGCTAAAGAACTAGAAGGGCTGGGGGGGGGGGGGGGGGGTAGTTACCAGAGCTCCTCCGTGCAGCAGATTCACAGTCAGTTACACTTCCCCACTCACTATGCAGGAGATTTTCTCATGCAGAGGGAGGCGGAGACATTGTAACAAGTTAAAGCACAGAGAGGCTCTGGTAATGCCCCCCCCAGCCCTTCTGCCTCATTAACAATATTTTAAAAGCTGATTTTAGAAAGAAGGCCAAGGTGTCTATTGATGAATGGTGAAATCAAAATATAAGGCAAAAACTTTTTTTCTAGGGGTCTGTTCATCTTGAACACGTTGCTGCAGAAAGATATTTTGAGTTAATTGAAAATGGGTTTGTCCAGTGACAACAATTTATCCCCAATCCACATGGCAGAAGGCATCTTAAAGATTGGTGCTGGCTCCCCCATTTATCAAGAGGTGGTCCATTGAACCCTAAATGAATGGACCAGCAGATCGGACATGCACGCTGCCGCTCTATTAGCCGTCAGATAGAGTATGAGCAAGACAGCAGGGAGCATGTGCGACTGGCTGCTCTGTTCATATGGAGTCCAATGAGCCCCCGTTGTCATGATTTGTGGGGCTTTACTGATCAAAAAGTCATCCCGTACCCTGTGGATAGGGGAAAACTCTATTTATAACTTAAGCAGCTGGACAACCCCTTTAACTTGCCTCATCAGGCTTTCTAGACCATCAGATGCCAGACTAATGGAGCTCTGCCATCACTAGATGCTGAAAACCAATCAGATTGTACTATAAGATACATTTGGCAACATTGTAAAACATATAATTCATTACAACCTAAAATAACGAAACGCTGGTAGGGAGCGCCGACCTATAGACTGCTACCTGAGAGTAATGGAGGGGAAAAATCAGAAGTGACCGGACTAAAGGCGCGTCACCAGACTCCACAGACATAAGTGCAATATGAAGAGTCCTAAGATAACACGGAAACCACCATAAGCCGTACAAATCCTGATCATTACAGTCTGTAACATTAGATCCACGTATGTAACAAAGTCAATCCCTGTACAAAACAGCAGAGGCTCCGCACCTCCCAGCGCCAGAGAATGGAATAATGGCGGCATTATATCGCTATATCCCCGGATTTATCAGATCCGCAGGTCATTGTTCCTCCCCCGGCTTAGAGCAGGTGCTGGACGCGTAATACGATTGTCTTAATTAGGATTTCCATCGCCTCCGGTTTCAAGGCGTCCACATCCAGGCGCTAAGGAGTTTGTATTGCAGTTGGAAGAAATGCAGGAGTTTGGGATAAAGGTAGATTTTTTGTTAAAATAATTGGCTAAAAATTTTAAAATAAAATACGCATCTAAAATACTGTTCAGTAGTCTCCAGGATTATCAATGAGGGGGGGAAACGCCACGTGTAGGACCTCCAGTCTCACTGCATGTAGGAGTACTTCCACTCGTTTAAAGGAACATGGGTTTCTTTGATGACCTGTGGCGATGTCCAGCGCAGGATGTAATGTGGACCCCCAGGTTTGTCATTAGTTCCTGTTGAAAAAGTAAATTTACTATATTACACATGCCCTATACAGAAATACACATTAGATATCATGTATTGGAGTTATAATAATCCTAAACTGCACTCGCTATTCTGCTGCTGGTGCAATCACTGTGTACATACATGACATTACTTATCCTGTACTGATCCTGAGTTACATCCTGTATTATACCCCAGAGCTGCACTCACTATTCTGCTGCTGGTGCAGTCACTGTGTACATACATGACATTACTTATCCTGTACTGATCCTGAGTTACATCCTGTATTATACTCCAGAGCTGCACTCACTATTCTGCTGCTGGTGCAGTCACTGTGTACATAACATTCTTATCCTTACTGATCCTGAGTACATCCTGATACTCCAGAGCTGCACTCACTATTCTGCTGCTGGTGCAGTCACTGTGCATAATGAATTACTTATCCTGTACTGATCCTGAGTTACATCCTGTATTATCCTCCAGAGCTGCACTCACTATTCTGCTGTGCAGTCACTGTGTACATACATGACATTACTTATCCTGTACTGATCCTGAGTTAATCCTGTATTATCCACCAGAGCTGCACTCACTATCGTCTGCTGGTGCAGTCACTGTGTACATACATGACATTACTATCCTGTACGATCCTGATTACATCCTGTATATACTCCAGAGCGCACTCACTATCTGCTGCAGTCACTGTGTACATACATGACATTACTTATCCTGTACTGATCCGAGTTACATCCTGTATTATACTCCAGAGCGCACTCACTATTGTTGCTGGTCAGTCACTGTGTACATACATGACATTACTTTCCTGTACTGACCGATTACATCCTGTATTATATCCCCAGAGCTGCACTCACTATTCTCTGCTGGAGCAGTCACTGTGTACATACATGACATTACTTACCTGTACTGATCCTAGTTACATCCTGTATATACCCAGAGCTGTACTCACTATTCTGCTGCTGGTGCAGTCACTTTGTACATACATGACATTACTTATCCTGTACTGATCCTGAGTTACTTCCTGTATTATACTACAGAGCTGCACTCACTATTCTGGTGATTGTTAGTGTGCAGAATTATCTTACAGTATAATACATTGGGGAGTGATAGTTTCTATAACATGACATTACTGTACAGAGCCTCAGCAGTAAATAACTTGTTACTTGAGAACTTGGTTAATAATTCTCCATTTCAATAAGAGAAAAGATCTTTGAACCAACCTGATGCCCGGGATCCCCCGAATGGCTGCTGAGCCACCACTGCTCCCGTGCACTTATCATTAATGTAGAAGTTTCCAGCAGCGTTTCTCAGGACTGCGGTCGCCTCCTGCACAACATTTCTGAGCAGAAAATGTAACAATACAATGTAAATTCAGGTGAATTGTAACTACAGAGAATGAATATCAGCAGCACAAATCTCTCTTCTATCTGTGATTCCTTGTAGACCAGGAATCATAGGAATTACTCTACTACTCTACTGTAGTGCTACTACAACTGGAAATTACAGATAAAGGTTACAGAGAGAAGAGACTGCACATAAGGACCACAAATAGTGCGGACTATTGGTCTATGCAAAGTTTTGGTAATCTGTAATTACTTGCTGATTTATTGTCTGTTATCAGAGGGTTAGATAAGACTACCGCTCTATTATTCCATTATTCTGTGTAGGAAGGGGGTTATTATTGACCTGATTGTGTGCACCTCTAGTCATAAAGTGATTACAGCAGATAAGAGATATAGATTTATTATGCCATGTCTGCTGCCAGGTTCTTATCTTTATTAAACTTGCAATAAATTGTATCTACCAGTCTGAATTTTAGTCCCTATTGAGCAAGCACTTACTTGTCTTGTGCAAACACTGCCCCCGTGAGGCCAAAAGGGGAAGTGGAGTCTATCAGCTGCAGAACCTCTTTGTACTTATTCTCTGGATAGACGTAAACCGTTAACACAGGTCCAAAGATTTCCTGCAAGAAACATAAAGGGTAAAATACATGAAAATTTGTAGTTAAGAGGGGACCTGACATTATAGTCCCCACATAATCAGAAAATTATCCACAGGACCTTGATTTATGCCCCGTTATAACATGTGAAACACTATTCTCTACAGGATAGAGGATTGGAGAGGTCTGACCACAAGAACACGCTTATCATAAGGATAGGGGTCCCATCCCCCCCTATAAATGAAGGGGCAGGTTTTGCTAGTACCCTCTCTATGGTACTGCCAGAGAAAGCCGAATCCTGTACTCTGTCCTATACACAGTGATTGATACTGGAAGCTTGTGATCAGTGGGGTCCCAGCCCTTCGACCCCCAACAAATAAGCATGTTAATAATAATAATTCTTTATTTATATAGCGCACACAGATTACGCAGCGCTGCGCAGAGCTTGTCCAATCTGTCCCTGTCCTCATGGGGTTCACAATATAATCAACCTACCAGTATGTGTGGGAGGAAACCAGAGGACCTGGAGGAAACCCACGCAAACACAGAGAGAACATACAAACTCTTCAACCTGGATGGGACTTGAACTCAAGACCCCAGCACTGCAAGGCTGTAGTGCTAACCACTGAGCCGCTGTGATGTCCATGTTATCCCTATACTGCGGATACTGAATAATCTCTATTTCTATAGCGCCATCATATTCCTCAGCGGTACACAGATCACAGGATACATATAGTGTGCAAACAAAATAAGACTTTACAGAGCAATAGCACGGTCAACAATTAGAATCAGAGTCCCGCTCGCAAGAGCTTACAATCTATAAACTCCATACCTCAGACATTATTTTCTCCTTAGGATCTTTGGTCTCGATAATTGTTGGCTCCACAAAATACCCAACGCTGTTGTCACATTTGCCCCCTGCCAGGATGGTCAGACTGGGAGACTCCTGCGCGTGTTTTATCCAGCCCTGGATCCGTCTGAATGACTGAAGGGAAAAAAGACAAACACTCAGATACGGTCACCTACTTAAGGACATTTGACTTACAGACGACCCCTCTGAATGCCTTACTATAGTCCGAGACTGCAATGATCAGCTGTAAAGTGTCTGTAATGAAGTTTTATTGATAATTTTTGGTCCAATTACAGCAAAAAAAATTTTGAAACTCCAATTATCACTGGGGGCAAAAAAAAGCTACAATGTCTGGAGATACAAAATAAAATATACAGTTTTGAATTACATACAGATTTGACTTAAGAACAAACCTATGGAACCTATCTTGTATGTAACTGGTGACTGCCTGCATATGTATCCTTTGTGTGTTCCTACAGGAGGAGCAGAAGCAATGCAACTACCCAGAATTCATTTGAGGCCTACACCGAACTCAAGGCGACTCAATAGAGTGAAATTTCAGTGCAGTTTTTCTAACAATGTCTATGGTGGCAGCTCTGTAAGTCGAGTTTGTGTTTAGGGACCCATCTGTATGTGTTTTCTTTATTGTGGAAGATACATTTGTAGAACTGTCTGACAATTTAGAATGTTTAACAATCCAGGATTCTATTGATTCCGGATTAAAGGAATTTTAAAAAAAAGTCTACGTAGCCTTTCCAGCAATAATAACATGTGATTATAAACTGATCTAATAAAACGCAGGCAGAAAGAAGGATCGGGGTACTTGCCTTTTCATCAATAACAGCGGACGTGAAGGTGCTGAAGTCATCTGCAGGCTGAGGGAATTAAAAGCAGAGAATCCAGATCAGAGAATATCAGGATCCAACACTTCATTAATTTGTTACCCAAAGCTCCTAACTGCTTGTCATGGATCAAAAAAAAAAAAAAAGCGGAGCGGGAACATGGACTAAATCCTCGCACAACCTCCAGCTTCTAAAATTACACTTCCCACCTGACAAGGAACGGGCGCTTCTATTCAATTAACGTATCGGGTTAACGGCTACTTACAATAAATTCCTGCCGCATTCCCTAACTCTTCATTTTCTCTTCCTCCCTGACAGGATAAGAGAAGGCGGATGGTTCAGCAGGTATTAGCCGCGGCCTAACGCGGGCTCTAATCCCATCAGACACCCGCTGAGCTCCCGAGAAAAAAAAAAAAAAAAAGTCCCTACGAGAGGTGGAAATCCGTACTCACATTTCCTACTTTGATCTTGCCGTGTACCTCCAGAAGCCGAGCTTTGATCTGGGGCCACAGAGAGTCTGGTGCGTAGAGCCGGGAACAGGCCGAGCACTTCTGACCGCTGTACTCGAAGGCCGAACGAAGGACGCCGTTCACCGCGCTCTCAACATCGGCCGACTTGTGGACAAAATGGAAGTTTTTCCCTCCGCATTCTGCATAGGAGATTAAAGTCGCTTTTATTGGAAAATCCTGGACAACCCCTTTAACTAGAGTCATGCATGAATTTTTCCCAATGATCAAGGATATCTGATTTGTAATTTGCGTTGTATGATCATTGCAGTCACTGATCACCAAGCATCGCACAGTGGCCGTGTACGGTATTACAGCTCAGCCCCCAATTCCCTGCAAACAGGTAATGTGACATCACTTGTCAAAAACAGCGTATATGGATAGTCCCCTGGGGATCCTGATATTATGACCGTAGGTGATCAATAACAAAATTCTGGAGAACCCCTTTCATACCAATATTTATAGTCATTGTTGCAATTTAAGGGATAAGAGAACTTGGAAGATGAACTTAACTGAGCATTATGCATTGTCCTGACACTATAGATATGCTTAAAAAAGTTAATAAGGCAAGAAAAAAACAAGTGGTTTCCTCTCCCTGACTAAATGTATCTTCATACAGTCTGTAGTGTCATCTGTGCAAGTTATGGCAATTTGTTGCGATTGAAGTGCTGTACTACAGAGCAGAGTTGCATCTAAGGGTATATGTTAGTGGACCAATGTAATCCATACAGAGAATGTAGTGCAGCTCCTTCCACTAGTGATGGGAAATCCGGCTCTTCTTAGCGAGCTGGCTCATTAGACACTGCTCACTAAGAAGATTCGGCACTTCTGGCTCCTGATCGGCTCCCTATTAAATATATAATAGGGAGCTGGAGGCCAGTCAATCACCCCAGACCACTCCACTTTTAACCAGATTGTATCGGGTTAAAGGGGGTGTGGTGAGTCTGGGGTCACATTGTTCACGAACAAGAGACGGCTCTTAGAGGCGGCTCGTTTGCGAACAACACATCACTACCTTCCACCAGACATGCAATGGGGGTGCAGGTCCTCGGATCACCTAATCTGATATCCTACATAATGGTCCTGGAACACTCCTTTAGAATTGATAAAGAATATTTCACTAGATACAACTATAACAGACCCTCAGCGGTGAGAAGTTGTACAATAGGACAGATGTTCAGTCTCTCTATGTAAAGACTCCTTTTCTTGGGAGAGGGACAACTAGCATAACACAAGAGATGAGAGTTGTTTCCCTATACAGTCACATATTGTAGCTGAATGATCTCTCACCTCCAGCTAATCGTGGGAACGTCCGATATCGGTCCAGGTTCTCAGATACTTGTTTCCAGAGCCGCTTGAAAGTTCTAAGTAAAAAACACCCAAAACTAAACTATTAACCTTTTAACACATTAGTGAAACTTACAAAGTCTGCAGTTCTATAAGTGGAGTCTAAACAAGTTTGCAGAAATATATTCTGTACATAGATTATAATGCTGAAGCCATGACACTTACGGAACGCTCCCGGTGAAGTTAATTCCGCTGAGGTGCTCCGAGCCGGTGACCGTGTCGCCAAACACTGGGCCGTCTGCAGGAACAAACTGGATGATATTAGGAGGAAGGCCGGCTTCTAGTAGGGTCTTATACACTGTGTAATTGGACAGCATGGCGGTGTCACTAGGCTTCCACAGGACCACGTTACCCTGGACCAAGGAAAAAGATAAGGAAATTTATATTGTGCGGAAAGGGAAGACAGTATCAGACAGAGTGTTTCTTTACAACACCAGGCACTAATTTCCTATATCTACAGGATAGGGGCTTAGTGGCCATTGCTGGGGGTCCACCATGTCTCATGTATGAGCTTTATTCCAGTAGGACATATTCTCTCTTACAGACACACATGGCATAAAAAGTTGTGATTATGAAACATCCCTTGAAATATACAAATAGTCAAAGTTATCTTGACTGTCCAACCTCTACATTGTGTCACAAGCTGCAAGGACAACCACAGATGTGAAGCCACCTGATCCTACGGAGAATGAAATATTGCACCTGCAAATACTTTCTGTCCGTATCTATTGTACAGGTGACACGACACCCGATCTTAATCACCGGCCCCTTCCTCTCCGCTCACACATCACCCTGTATTTATCTAGACGGGAGAGACATTCCCATCCGAACTCACTAAGGTGTCAGAGATGAAACACTGATAGAATATGTGCAAATAACAGGAGATTAACCAGCTGCAGGGATTACACTAGTCATACAAATTGATGGGGAGTTACTATAAGGGAACATTCACATTCGGCAGATTCTTTATGAGTATATGGACTGCTATGAGGCTCCTTCGGATGAAAATGAGAACTGTCCCATGTATCTCCTAAATGTAAAATAAACCTGTAATTCCGCAACCATTTCCAAATTCTGGTTGCACACACATACACAGACGTCTTTAAATTCATATGGTTTGCTTCCCTCTCTGAAACAAAGTTATTGATGCAAAAAGTCTGACCACTTAATCCCATTGTTAGGTTATAAGACTCATATTGAAGTTCACCTGGTCACCCCATCCTACGCATATGTGAAGACTCAACTTGGTCAGGTAAGGGGAGAAATCACACTCTGGCCTTTGCTTCTCTCTCCCAAAAAGATCAGGGAGTTGCATATCTCCAGGCAAGCAGAGCATGTTAAAGCCTTACTTTTATTAGTACAATTAAAAAGCATATTACAACCAGATAGTGAAGGATCATCACACAGTACCAGACCTTGAAGACCACATAAATATCAATATTTGCTGATAAAAATCAGCAAAAAAAGAAAACTATCTTACCAAGTAGAAATCAAGGCTGGGATTGGGTCAGGGGAGACACCCAACCAGTGTATAAACCAGGAAATAGATACCAACACTGCACCTAATACACCCTATTGCTATATGTCCCTAACACCTGAATTTATTATTTTTTTTTTAATCGCTTTATTGACAGACAAGGAACATTAGTTGAGGTACATCAGAAATAACAACGTACATCATCATGTAATAATTCGCCATTCGTGGAGAATTCTGCATCAAAGCAACAGCCTTAAAGAGAACCCGTCATGCAAAATAACCCCCCTAAACTAAATATATTTTCATAAACTGCCATTAGAGAACATTGCCTCTATCCCTTCATTGCTTACCTCATTGCTTAGGTTTACAGGCATGTAGAGGGACAATGTCCTAAAGCTGTATGCAAATGACCTGTGAAATGTCCAATGAAGCATTAGCATATTCAAGCTGTCCACTCTATTCATGAGTGGGAGGTACAGCCACACCCCCAGTGCATGACTGACAGCCTGTATAATGATGTGAGGCTGTATAATGATGTGCTTCCTGGTTCTGGTGGCCACGCCCCCTGCAGCCTGTGTGTGCATGTTTGTGTTTAGGAGAGATACAGCAGCTCCAGGCAGCCATGTTATAGGAGAACATGTCAGGTACTTGTGTAGCTGATGTCTGTGTCTCTGTGTATTAGGACGATGCAGCATGTCAGCAGATGCAGCACACACACTAGCCATGCTTTACTATACATTACACACAGACATGAGCAGGGGGAGGAGAGGGGAGGGGTAACAGGGGTGACATCACTGCCTCTGACCATGTGACTTGCCTCATTTACATGATAAAGAATAGATGACTTTACAATGAATAATGTATGAAATAACTAGATAAAGCCTGGGATGGGATCCTTGTGAGCTGCTGCAACAGGTAGAGGTGACAGGACTAGTGACAGACCTGATGACAGGTGTCCTTTAAACCCCCTCCCCAAATTTTACATATAACAATAACCATCCTGGTCGAGTGGTGTCAGGCAAGCAATACAGTAAAGTAAAAGCAACTAGGGCAGTGAGGGCGAACCTTTCAGAGACCGAGTGCCCAAACTACAACCAGAATCCACTTATTTTCCATGAAGTGCCAACATGGCATTTCTAGCAGTAGCTTATTGCTACCTGTTCTTCCACATCATTCAATTGTATTGGCTCTCCTAAGGCCACCAATAGAGTTGAAAGAAGGTGGGCAAATAAGTTCAGACCGTCATTGTAGCTTTTCTCTAGGAAGAATGGTGGGTCCAGCAGAAGGACTTCCAAAGACAATGCAGTTCTGTCAAAACTTTGTCACTTTTCCCGCAGTTTCAAACAGCCAATAGCGCTTTAAAATAGCACTGAGAGCAGCATCCCTTAAGTTGCTTGGGACTGCAGGAAGATTTGGTGGATTTTGTCCTGTTTGGTGAAATTGGGGGGGGGGGATGGCCTGAGTGCCCACAGAAAGGGCTCTGAGTGCCACCTCTGGCACCCGTGCCATAGATTCGCCATCACTGAACTAGGGTTAGGAAACACGATACTCAGCCGTCTTTTCCCTGTAAATTGGGAAATCCCTCCTGTCAGCAATGTGCAGAGGGGTACAGGAAGGGCGTCCATCACTCAGTTACCATTTGTATTGTATCGAGTTAGAAGAACCATAGTAAAAATTTAAAACGGGTGAGAGACTCTGAAACTACGGACATTAAAAAGGGTATCTGGGGAAGAGCACCAGGAGTCCTACACTCTCTAGAACTTGTCCAGGGAGCCGTGGTGTTTGTACACTATATTCTCCTGTGGCAGAGTCAAATTAACCAACCCTGGTGAAACATTGTGTAGCCCGATTATCCAATGACTGTCAGGTGAGGGGTAGCACGAACTGTCCCCCAACTTGTATGTCCATCCATATGTCCATCAACATCTTCCATCAGGGTCAGTCCTCAGTCACTGCTACCGCTTACAAAACACATGAACTTTTTCCACCACACCCTCAGGGAACTGGTTCCACACCCATAGCTGTTACTTTTAATGTTTTGCAAGTGAAAACAACTTCTAAGCTTCGGTTCACAAAAGCGTTTGAGACAAAGTTCCAATCATTTTGACAGATGTTGGGGGATTTATCGTACAAGCCTTAATAATGTTGGAATTCATGGAGCACGACCAAGTATTACATCTCCTTCCCACCTTATGCCAACTCAACGTCGAGGGGGTGTGGACACCTTACGCACCCCATTAGCTATAACCTGCGCAAATTCCTTGCTGGAGCTTCATGGCGTATCCCCCATGATTCACCATGATGCGTTCTATCATTACGGTCCCAGAGACATATAGATACATTGTAGCAATGTGAGTTATTTTGTAAACACTGACGTTTACAATGGTCAGAGCCAAACACACACTGGATGTTCTGCCTGATATAATGGACTACAGCTCGTAGACATCACTCACAAAGACTTACCATCAAGGCGGGAGCACCAGCGAGGTTCCCCCCAATAGCTGTGAAGTTAAATGGAGACACAGCAGCAATAAAACCCTAAGGAAGAAATAGAGAGGAGTCATGATTATTCAGTGCTTTTATTTGACTGACCTCCATTTACCTCATATCATCAATGCCACTTACCTCCAGGCCCCTGTATACCATGCTGTTGGTGCTGATGGGTATACTGATGGGTTGCTCGTGTTGCAGCTGTACAGCATACTTGGCATTGAACCGGAAAAAGTCGATAAGTTCAGCCGCAGCATCTATTTCAGCCTGGATGACGGTCTTACCCTAAAAGGAAAATAGTAGTGGAATGAAAAGCAAGCAGGCCAATGGATGGTACCTTCACTGGAGATGTTTGACATAACACTTTGACTCATTGAGTCAAAAATACCAATCTTACAATCTGTACAAACATATAGGGAAGCATTAGGAAGATATATGTAGGAAAGGCCAATATGTGTTCTATATGTGTTGTAAATACAGAAGGGTGTCACATTTAGGCATTCTTAGATTTTCTGTAGGGTAAATAGAATCCAATAAAGTTTCCTATAACTGTGGATAAGACATGAAGCTAGATGGGGCATCCCGTCTGACGGGTGGATTTTACCTGTCCGATCATGGTCTTTGCCAGAATCTCCGCTCTTCTGGGGCCACTGAGAAGATCTGCAGCCTTAAAGAAGATCTGTGCCCGATCTTCTACCGGTTTCAGGTCCCACTCTTTGCGAGCAGACAAGGCAGCATTGATGGCTTTATTGAGCAGATCCTGCAACACAAAGACTGTATCAAAATCATTCAAACAGAAATATCTAGATACATCTATAGATACTGTGTGACCATAACATTATATATCATGACACTGCCTGGGCTCACCTTATCCGCGTAGCAGTACTTGGCCACTTTGTGTGAATGGTTGAAAGGCTGAGAAGAGAAATAATAAGAAAAGAATACTGAGTGTACGTCTCAGCCATAGATAGGCTTATGGTATTGTCTCTGAGAAGTCTGTACATACAATGCAGATGTTGAATAGTTATTCTTGGAACAAATAATCTTTTTTGTACTGTTTTTTGTGTCTGAAAGCACATTATCTACTACATAAGAAATATTTGATATGTCATTATGACCATCCTGATAGTGAGGGGCCAAGGCTGCCACACAATACAGGCGGTCCCCTACTTAAGGTCATTTAAAGGGGTATTCCCATTACAGAAAATTTAATGTTATTTTTTTGTATAATAAAAAGTCATACAAGTTTCCAATATACTTTCTGTATCAATTTCTTATGGTTTTCTAGATCTCTGCTTGCTGTCATACTATAGGAACCTTCTACGTTTACTTCCAGTGGACAGAAATCTGACCATGGTCACACAGGTGCACAGCTCATTAGTATCACAGAGAGTAATCAGAGCTGTGTGATATAACAAGCTGTGCACCTGTGTGACCATGGTCAGATTTCTGTTCACTGGAAGTAACATAGAAGCTTTTGTATAGACTGTCAGCAAGCAGAGATCTAGAAAGCTGTAAGGAAATGATACATAGAGTATATTGGAAAGTTGTATACCTTTTTATAATGCAAACTATAACATTAATTGGGAACACCCCTTTAACCATGAGTAAGGGCGCAGGATTGTGCAGTTTTGTCTTTCCATCGTTTTTGCAAGCACATTTGTATTGTTCTGAACCGATGCCTATGTTCGCACAATTTTTGAGAAAATTTTCTCAATAAAGTAGGCTCAATAAAATATGCCATGTTTTATGCCAAAGCTGGTGCTGGATAATTTTGTCTTCTACTGCATCTTCAAACTCCAAGATCCAGGAGGTATCCTGAGCACACGCTGAAGACACGAGCTGATACGAATTTTCGTTTTAAGTTTCTTTTCTAAGGATTGATGATTTGGTGGGTCAAAGGAAACCAAGTTTGTACTGTCTTTTACTGAGCAATAACATTTCTGAAATAAAATTCTTCTAATCTGGTTCAGCAGCAGGAAATCTTACTGAGAGCTGATATCTGACATCCTTGGTCCAGACCTCTTCTCCCCCCACCACACAGGGGATTTCTTCAGTTTTACCTTTAAGATCTTGTAGTGCCTAGAAGAGGGCAAATAAGACAAGGAGCCTGATATTATACACATCTTTTTTTTAATCAAATATCTTTTATTTTGTAAACAGTTTTAAACCATAAAAACCCAACATACAAGGGAAGTCCTACCACCACCCCCATCCCTCCCCAGATGAGCACCAATGGCCGTGGTATCCGGTATCTTGTAGATAGCCGCCTTGCAATGCATGTGCACAAGTTCTGTAGTAAACAGGTCTCCAGACATACAGAATAGTTATTACATTCACAAGATAATACATTTTTATCAAAAGTACCCAACAAAATCCGATACAAATACACTAACATCGGTTGGCAGCCCCCGAAACCAGGCAAAGTACAATGGAGTAGTCACAAGTTGGCACATTCAGCGACGCTAAGGGCTCACGCCAAAAAGTTGTGAAATATTCAGTCTTGTACCAGAGTCAATGCAGCTAAACCTCGCCGGTCCAACCAAGGGCCCTAAATAGACTAAAATTTGTGTGTAGCATTAAGTTTTTAATAGATGAACTTCTCTAAGCATATAGACTGGTTGACCCGGTTTTTGAAGTCTAAAATAGTAAATGTATACATCTAATGAGTACAGATACAGCGGACATGTCTGGCCAAAGAACCAAGGTACAACAGTACAAGACGCTACATCAGCAAGGCTATAGTGAATTATTGACTGTATGTGACTAGGAATCATCCAACCAACCTAAAAAATATAATGATTACTGGATCCATCACCCTGACACTCAATTCATGTACACAACAAATGTGTAATATTACTGCACAGCAGCCTCCTCATTTCTTCTCCAATCATATAATATCTAAACTACAGTTTCTCCACTCACTGAATACTATTAAAAAGTTAGAGAACTATTCATGATTAGAAATGCACTTTTCAATAAATATACATATAAAGGCAGGGGTGGATTAAGACCACTATGGGCCCTGGGCTGTATGAATATTATATCCCCTAGATTAAGTCTGGAATAACTTTCTACATATGGTGCTAGAATCAGCTGCTTGGGGAATGGAGGATGCTTCCCTTCTGCTAATTTCAATCTGTGGTTACAGGACCTTTGGATACATGTGTATTGATACAGGGACTGATGTAAGAGGATTTCATGGATGAAGATCTATCCAGGGCCGCACCTCTCTGACAATCTGACAATGATAGCGATGGTAACACCCAGTTCTCAAT
Source organism: Engystomops pustulosus (assembly GCA_019512145.1). Taxonomy (NCBI): domain Eukaryota; kingdom Metazoa; phylum Chordata; class Amphibia; order Anura; family Leptodactylidae; genus Engystomops; species Engystomops pustulosus. Next base: position 162,473,150 of record CM033646.1, on the reverse strand, counting down.
ATAAACACAAATATTTAATAAGGTGTAATAAAGTTCTTGCACAGCAAGTTATTACATAAGAAGCTTTCACATTGTTATAGCATAGGGCAGTGATGGCAAACCTTTTAGAGACCGAGTGCCCAAACTGCAACAAAGATCTGCTTATTTATCGCAAAGTGCCAACACAGAAATTTAATTTGTGATTTATACTCCCTTCTCTGTCACAGTTTTCATTGATACCAGCTCCTGAGGACACCAATAAAGCAGAAAATAGTCCCAGGTAGAGCTGTCACTTTAAAATAGCTCTGTACACAGCAAGTCCTGGGCTGTCTGGGACTGCAGGAATATATCTGGAGTCATCTCTGGTGATGGCCTGAGTGCCCACAGAAAGGGCTCTGAGTGTCACCTCTGGCACCAGTGCCATAGGTTAGCCATCACTGCCCTAGATTAAGTCTGGAATAACTTTATACATATGGTGCTAGAATCGGCTTCTTGGGAATCGGAGGATGCTTCCCTTCTGCCGATTTAAATCTGTGGTTACAGGACCTTTGGAGGACCTTCAAAGGTCCTGAAATGGTTCTTGTGTACATGTGTATTGATAGCAGGGACTGATGTATGAGGACTTCATGAGTGAAGATCTATCCAGGGCCGCACCTCTCTGACAAGAGCGATGGTAACACCCAGTTCTCAATATAAACACAAATAATTAATAAGGTGTAATAAAGTTCTTGCACAGCAAGTTATTACATAAGATGCTTTCACATTGTTATAGCACAGGGAATACAAGAGGTACCTACCTTCTGCAGAGCTGCTCTCTCCGGGCTGCCATGTTTAAACTCCAGAATTGGTTCATTCTTCACTTCGGCGGCTGCGCAGTGATGCCAGCGCAGCCTGGAAAGAAAACACAGAACTGGTTACACACCCAGGACCTCCTACAATCCTCCAAACTTTCACATTTTAGGATAAAAAAGGTATATTGGGTATAGAGTATAAAAATTAACATGGACATATGTTACAGAATACAAGCCCTGAAAATGAATGCAGCTGTCACTAAAACGGATCTGTGAATTGAGAATTATTACAGAGCAGATGTGAGTTATTATTGGAAGATTAGCTGTTACGTTGTATCTGTATACATATAAGACATTACTGCCCATGTCCCATTGGTGAAATATAATTAGAATAATGAAACTACAGATGACTTCTACAGCCGATGATCCATCTGTGGGATCCGTCAGCTGCTTCCCACGAGGGGTTGTGCGGTGTGACAGGAATAGGTCACATTGTGTAAGTAATTATAGTAGTCAGACATATGTGGATTCTCATCTGTATTAAGCAGGTGTCGGCCCAGCAGTGCCTGACACTCTCTACTTTATTGTAAGGTATGCTACAAAAATGCTGCAGATAGAGAGTTTAACCGGTAGCAAAATGGATGAAAATGTACAGAATACTAAGGATGTCTGGCAATCTGCTAAGAAAATGTACAGAATACTAAGGATGCAATCTGCAAAAAGAAATGTACCTGCGGCATGTATACAATATGCGGTATATCAGTTGTACGCTGTGAGTTTCCACTGCAGATTATAGAATTAGTAACACAACACTGAATATGCAAGAAAAATTCACTTGCAATAAACCTTTTATTTTTCTCCTGAAACTTTTCAGATTTTTTTTCTGCATAAAAAGTGCAAAAATCCCATGGTAACTGGAGCTGGAGCAAGGTTTGACAGATCAATGTGGGTGTAATGTTCTGCAGAAAGCTGATTGACAGCTCAGCAGCCTCTCTCTCTAGGGAATGTGTGTGCACACAGTTCTATGGGATTGCTGGAGGGCTGTTCAAATCAGCTTCTGGGATGGCTCAGGTCAATCTGTATATACCTGCTTATTCATATCTGGGGCAAACATTAACTTTGTCTTTTCAACCCAGTTTGTATGCCTTTTAGTCTGTCTTGTGTCTCTACTGCACACTTATCCAGGGTAGGAACTGTTACCCAGTTGCCACCTGTGGTTTAGCACAGGGCTGTCAGGTAGGCAGGGACAGAGGCTGTGTGAAGCACAAGATATTTTCCCTGTCCTAACAATGCCCATAAGGTTAGAATACAGTTCATAGTTTATATGGTTGATAAAGCTCTGTTCTGAGACAAAGCTTACCAAAATGTTGGTTTCTGCACCATTGTAGCATTATACAAGATCACTTGATGTGCTTCTCCAACAGCTTAGTGATAAGTGATGGGGATCTGTTTAATGATATCACTTTATATTTTTGCTCCTAAAAACTGTCTTGGAGAAAAAAATAAAAAAGGCCAATGTCCATGTCATTGTAGCTAGAAGTGTGTGCACTTCGCATAGAAATAACCTTGCTGATACCACATATACTCTTTATCAATGTGTCATTGGCAGATCCAGGTCATACATAGTAGCTGTCTGACTATAGCAGCTATAAAGCAGAATGAATGTAAACTCCGGATCACCATGATGACATGACACGGAGTCCACACAGAATGGAGCTAGCTGGAAATCCAACTACTAAAATGTATATACAGGCGGTCCCCTACTTAAGAACACCCGACTTACAGAAGACCCCTAGTTACAAACGGACCTCTGGTAATTGGTAATCTATTGTACTTTAGTCCTAGGCTTCAATCAACAGCTATAACAGTTATCACAGGTGTCTGTAATGAAGCTTTATTGTTGATCCTGGATCTTATGACAATCCAACATTTTTGAAACGCAATTGTCACAGGGACCAAAAAAAAATTGTCTGGAGTTACAATTATAAAATATACAGTTCTGACATACATACAAATTCAACTTAAGAACAAACCTACAGAACTGATCTTGTATGTAACCTGGGAACTGCCTGTACTCTAAAACAAATAGGATAAGATTAATGGTGATATGGAGGGAAGGATCATGCTGATGGATTGCAACATGTCCGATCCTTTCATGCCTAGGGGCGATTAGCTTCTGCCAGACCACTATACATTGATCAGCTTCTGGCTCTCTCTACTCTGTAGAAGTTACAACCTGCAAGGAATATTTATAACCTATTCTATGGTGTCCTGTTCCACACTGCTTTCTACCATATACTGTAACTCTTGGGGGTTTTCCTAGAGTAAATATCACAGGATAGGGGATAACATGCTGACGGGTCTGATCACCCATGACTGCACTTGATTATGAGTGCAGTGCAGTTTCTCCTCAGTAAATGGAGCAGCACATTGAGTACTACTCCATTCATTCTCCATGGCATTACTGGAAATAACTGAGTTCTGTACTCTATCTCCAGCACTCCCTTAGAAAGTGAATGGGAATGCCGGAGATCAAGAGCGCTGTGCTCAGCAATTTCTGACACTGTGTTACTATTGAATGGAGCAGCATATGCTTGGCTGTCCTCTCCGCCCATTAGTACGAATAGAATCCCTGTTCTCCTCATCAGTAGGGTCCTAATTTTCTGACTCCTAACAATCAGCTTGTTAACTTAAAGGGCATCTACCACCAGGATGAAGGATTGTATGCAAATGAGCAGGAGGGGCTCCAGATTCCATAGGTGTTAATGGAGCCTAGAGCCCCTCAGGCTCATTTCCATACAGTCTTTCTTTCTGGTGGTAGATGTCCTTTAAAAGGTTGGTACAAACACTTTAAGCTGCCCTCTCACAATAGATGAATATTGTCAGAACTGGCCGCATACAATAAGTACTTGGGACTGTCCCCAAAAAGCAGAAACAATGACCCAACACATTGCATTTCAGCATGAGATACCTTGATAGGCAGTGGACAGAAGCGTCTGGCACCAGATGACCTCTACAACCCTGAAATAAACCTGCAGTATTGTGCTGAGCTGGGCGTGCATGTTTACATGGCTGTCTGGACAGATAACTAGAGGGTGAACTCTTGAGGTGATCGCTATCTAATTTGCATGGTTTGTCTTAGAGAAAGTATCAACATGTAAGATATGCAAAGGATTGTCTTTCTGGATTTACAGGTGGAGTTTCCATAGCACTTACAGTATTGGATGAGATTCCTACAGACCTTATTCACACTATAAGGGAAAAATAAAGACCTGCAGCTGAATATTATAGGTTTTTTTTTAAGTTTTATACACAATTAAATGCTTAGGATGATAAGAGGTGTTCAGGACCAGAAATGAGTGGGGGTCCCTGAGATAGAACATAGCATAGCACAGGAGGTGGCACTGGTATAGTAGATAATACAGAAGGGAGCAGCGCTGCCATGCTACACCTTACCCATCAGGCTGGCATAGCTCAGGAGGTGACACTGGTATAGTAGATAATACAGAAGGGAGCAGCGCCCATGCTACACCTTAACCATCAGGCTGGCATAGCTCAGGAGGTGACACTGGTATAGTAGTAATACAGAAGGAGCAGCGCCATGCTCACACTTAACCATCAGGCTGGCATAGCTCAGGAGTGACACTGGATAGTAGATAATACAGAAGGAGCGACTGCCCTGCTTCTCACCTTACCATCAGGCTGGCCATAGCTCAGGGGGTGACACTGGTATAGTAGATATAAGAAGGGAGCAGCGATGCCATGCTACACCTTACACATCAGGGCTGTATAGACTCAGGGGTGACGGATAGTAGATATACAAAGGGAGCAGTGCTGCCATGCTACACCTACATCAGGCTGGCAAGCCAGGGGGGACACTGTAGTAGCTAAGCGAAGGGAGCAGGCGCCTGATACACTTACACTCATGCTGGCATAGCTTCAGGGGGGGGACACTGGTATAGTAGTAGAACAGAAGGGACAGCGGCCAGGTACACCTACCTCAGGCTGGAATAGCTCAGGGTAACTGGTATCGTAGATAATACAGAAGGGAGCAGTGCTGCCAGCTACCCTACACATACTCGGCTGGCATAGCTCAGGGGTGACACTGGTATAGTAATAATACAGAAGGAGCAGCGCTGCCATGCTACACCTTACACATCAGGCTGCATAGCTCAGGGGGTGACACTGGTATAGTAGGTATACAGAAGGGAGCAGGTGCCATGCTACACCTACACATCAGGCTGGCACAGCTCAGGGGTGACACCTGGTATAGTGTAATACAGAAGGAGCAGCGCTGCCATGCTACACCTTACACATCAGGCTGGCATAGCTCAGGAGGTGACACTGGTATAGTAGATAATACAGAAGGGAGCAGCGCTGCCATGCTACACCTTACCCATCAGGCTGGCATAGCTCAGGAGGTGACACTGGTATAGTAGATAATACAGAAGGGAGCAGCGCTGCCATGCTACACCTTACACATCAGGCTGGCATAGCTCAGGGGGTGACACTGGCATAGTAGATAATACAGAAGGGAGCAGCGCTGCCATGCTACACCTTACACATCAGGCTGGCATAGCACAGGGGGTGACACTGGTATAGTAGATAATGCAGAAGGGAGCAGTGCTGCTATGCTACACCTTACACATCAGGCTGGCATAGCTCAGGGGGTGACACTGGTATAGTAGATAATACAGAAGGGAGCAGTGCTGCCATGCTACACCTTACACATCAGGCTGGCATAGCTCAGGGGATGACACTGGTATAGTAGGTGATACAGAAGGGAGCAGTGCTGCCATGCTACACCTTAAACATCAGGCTGGCATAGCTCAGGGGGTGACACTGATATAGTAGATAATACAGAAGGGAGCAGTGCTGCCATGCTACACCTTACACATCAGGCTGGCATAGCTCAGGGGGTGACACTGGTATAGTAGATAATACAGAAGGGACAGCGCGGCCATGTCTACATACAACCATACACATAGGCTGGCATAGCTCAGGAGGGTGACACTGGTATCATGTAGTAGATAACAAAGGGAGCAGGGCTGCCATGCTACACCTTACACTCAGGTCTGGGCATAGCTTCAGGGACTGACACTGGTATCAGTTAGATACAGAAGGAGCAGCGCTCCATCTACACCTTACAACATCAGGCTGGCATAGCTCAGGGGTGACACTGGTATAGTAGTGAATACAGAAGGGACAGCAGGCTGCCATGCTACACCTTACACATCAGGCTGGCATAGCTCAGGGCGGACACTGGTCATAGTAGGATAATCACAGAAGGGAGCAGCTGTGCCATGCTACACGTACACATCAGGCTGGCATAGCACAGGGGTGACACTGGTTAGTAGGTGCTAATACAGAAGGGAGCAGTGCTGCATGCTACAGCTTTACCATCAGGCTGGCAGACATCAGGGGTGACACTGGTATAGTAGATAATAAAGAAGGGAGCATGCTCGCATCTACACCTTACACATCAGGCTGGCATAGATCTCAGGGGGTATGACACTGGTATAGTAGGTGATACAAGGAGCAGTGCTGCCATGCTACACGACTTACACTCAGGCTGCATAGCTCAGGGGATGACACTGTATAGTAGTGATACAGAAGGGAGCATGCATGCTGCACCCTTACACACAGGCTGGCAACTCCGGGGTGGCACTGGTATAGTAGAGTAATACAGAAGGAGCATTGCCATGCTACACCTTCACAACATCAGGCTGGCATAGCTCAGGGGTGCACTGGATATATAGATAATACAGAGGGAGCAGGCTGCCATGCTACACACCTTACACATCAGGGCTGCATAGCTCAGGGGGGTGACACTGGTATATAGTAGATACGAAGGGAGCATGCTGCCATGCTCACTTACACCATCAGGCAGCAGCATCTCGAGGGTGACACTGGCTATGTAGGATAATACAGAGGGAGCAGCGTTCCATGCTACTCACCTTACACATCAGGCCTTGTCATAGCTCAGTAGGTGCACTGTATAGGGTAGATAATACTGAAGGGATGAGCAGCGCTGCCATCTACACCTTACAACACATCAGGCTGGGCATGCCAGCAGGAGGTGGACACTTGGGTATAATAAAGACTACAAAGGAGCAGCGCGGCCATGCTAACCTTACACTCAGGGCCTGGCATAGCTCAGGAGTGGCACTGGTATATATTAGTATATACAAGGGAGCATGCTGCCCAGTGCTACACCTTAAACATCGGCTGGCATAGCTCAGGAGGTGACTGTAATAGTAAATAATACAGAAGAGCAGTGCTGCCATGCTACACCTTACACATCAGGCTGGACCATAGCTCAGGGGATGACACTGATAGTAGATAATACAGAAGGAGCAGTGCTGCCATGCTACAACCTTACACATCAGGCGCACTAGCTCGAGGGTGACACTGGTATAGTAGATATAACAAAGGGAGCAGTGCTGCCATGCTACACCTTACACATCAGGCTGGCATAGCCACGGAGTGCACTGGTATAGTAGATAATACAGAGGGGCAGTGCTGCACTGCTACAACCTTACCATCAGCTGGCATAGCACAGGAGGTGACACTGGTATAGTAGATAATACAGAAGGGAGCAGTGCTGCCATGCTACACCTTACACATCAGGCTGGCACAGCAGGTTGCACTGGCAGAACATCATGTTCTATAGGGGTTCTAGGGTCCATTATGGGTGGGGGCACCTGTCAGTGAGGATCAGGGGGTTATTATATAGGGGGTTGGGGTACTCACACTGCCCAGGACTGTCTCAGGGCCCTCCTAATGTGCAGCATGTTCCCGGCTATATGTCACTACCCCAGGCTGGGCTCACCTTGCACTCAGCTCAGTGTGGAGGAGGTGGGGTCCTGCATGTAACATGACTTCCTATTGGCAGATCAGAGAGGGGCGGTGTTGGGGGTGGGTCAGGAGTTCTTAGGGTCACTAGTTTCCCCCCTGATCATGCTGTGTGACACGTGGTGACGGTGACCCTGCACTGTGATAATACACCTGCGGTAACCTGCTCACTGTGTGTACAGGACACAGGCTGCTAGACGCTGCGGCTGTCACTACCGATACAATGTAACTGACAGGTAGAAGCGGCCAATCAGGAGCCGCCTCATATAACCGAGGAGAATCTGTTTGGACTAAACCATTCTGGAGTTCTAAAGGGGCGCATGGGTCGTTATTATAAGATTTCCTGTGCGTATATATTGTCATCTGTCCCCGGTAATCTCTGACGTCACCTCGTATTACACACGTCACGTCTCCGGTAACTTCTATTATCACAGTGCGGTTTATTACCTATATAGGGAACCGAATGGTACGAGCCGAGGGCTGGTGTGCCCTCAGCCAATCACATTACACACTAGAATGTTCCATCCAATAGAAAGCCGCCAAACATATAACGCCCCCCTGGGCTTCTGTCACTGTCAAAATAAGGAGAGTAGTGACGTCCTCAGTCGTGTTATAACGTCATATTAACGGATAATAGCCGCATAGAGTGAACAGGGTTTATATTCACTTTCATAGTAAGGTGTAGTTAACAATTTATAAATCCTCATCTCATAGTGTGTTTTTTTGGATCACGTGTGGAAGTGGAGGTTACATTTTTTTCTTTGCGAAATAATTACTTGAGTCGTGCACAATGCAAAGGGCAAATCTAGATTCACAGATATTCCTATAATATCCTGTGTACTTGTAATAACACACAGGACTCTACATATAAAGCCTCCGTTTTATTTGTCACCCTATGACTATGATCTGATTGGTAGAGAAGGGGATACACTACTGTCAGACATCTCTAGTATGAGCAGCACCACTATGATGTATGCAATCATTGCTGGTATTTGTTATGACCACTAAAAACAATCTGGCATATCAATATTTATCGCATATCGTCAAAATAGGTCATCACTATCATAGCAGTAGGGGTCTGACAGTATCCGAATACATACATTACAGTCTCTTCACTGCTCCTAAAGCACAATGCCCTGTATTCAGAAGTGGCTTTGCCTGGTATGGCAGATCAGCCCCTTTTACTTGGGCAAAGATACAAACATGCCACATGACTGATCTGTCCAAACCCAGATTTTAAAAATCTGTTCAGGTCTGAGTACCGAACCCAGTGCACCACCAGTAACACCAAGGATTGGTGCTGGACAAGAACTTGCAAAGTTCTTTGAGGGCGCGTTCACACGTTCCGCTATCGTCGCGTTCATAAGGCGACACTAGCGCACAGTGGGCGGGGCTCGGGCCGATCGCATATGCGTTTCCCGGGAAACGCATGCAATTAATAACCCGATCGCATGCGTTTCTCTGGAAACGCATATGCGATCGCCCCAAACTCCGCCCCCTGTGCGCTAGCGCCGCGTTATGAACACGGCGCTAGCGGAACGTGTGAACGCGCCCTGAGGGTACAGTCCACTAAGCCCTACCAATCTAGAAAGCAGATTCAGCTGTTACTATCAACAAGTAAAAATGTTTGACCCCACTACTCTAATGTTGATGTCACATGTGTAATGTTGTCAGATCTAGAGAGCTAATTGTGACTCTAATATCTGGACTATCTTATTTACAATCTGCAATACTTTTGATTGAGGGAGATTTATAAATAGATCAGTAAACAGTTCAGTGTATCTTTAGACCCCACAGTTGTATTCTGTGCCAGATAAATCATGCTGGACAATGTACAGTGGTGGCCAAAAGTATTGGCACCCCTGAAATTATGTCAGATAATACTCATTTTTTTCCAAAATAATAATAGCAATCAGAAATTCTTTGGTATTATTATCTTCATTTAAAGGGGTTGTCAGAGTTTTGAAAAAAAAACTATATGTGGCCGGGAGCGGGCAGCCTAAAGCAATAAAGATGTACTTACCTTCCGGTGCCCTCCGGTCTCCAGCGCTACTGTCGCTCCGGTCTGGGCGCCATGTAAACAAACATGGCCGCCGGAGCAGCGCGTCATTCAGCTTCAGGCCGGCCGTGGCCGGGTACGCCTATCCATCCTATCACACAGCATTGTGTGTGGGGGCCCAGCGCTGGATACCGGAGGGCACCGGAAGGTAAGTACATCTTTATTGTTTTAGGCTGCCCGCTCCCGGCCACATATAGTTTTTTTTCAAAACTCGGACAACCGCTTTAAACCACAAAAAGAATTGTCAAAAAGCCAAATTGGATATAAGCCAACACCAAACATAAAAAGAGGGTGGACAAAAGTATTGGCACTGTTTGAAAAATCATGTGATGCTTCTCTAATGAACAGCACCTGGAACTTACCTGTGGCACCTAACATGTGGTGGCAATTACTAAATCACACTTGCAGCCAGTTGAAATGGATTTAAGTTGACTCAACCTCTGTCCTGTGTCCTTGTGTGGACCACATTGAGCATGGAAAAAAAGAAGACCAAAGAACTGTCTGAGGACTTGAGAATCAAAATTGTGAGGAAGCCTGAGCAAATCTCAAGGCTACAAGTCCATCTCCAAAAACCTGAATGTCCCTGTGTCTAACGTGTGCAGTGTCATCAAGAAGTTTAAAGCCCCTGGCACTGTGGCACCTCCCTAGATGTGAACCTCGACTAACATCCAAACAAGTTCAAGCTGCCCTGTAGTCAGAGGGTACAACAGTGTCACCCCGTACTATCCGTTTGCATCTGAATAAAAAGGGACTGCATGGTAGGATACCCAGGAAGACCCCACTTCTTACACAGAAACATTAAAAAAAGCCAGGCTGGAGTTTGCCAAAACTCACCTGAGAAAGCCTTAAACATTTTGGGAGAATGTTCTCTGGTCAGATGAGACAAAAGTTGAGCTTTTTGGGAAAAGGCATCAACAAAGCGTTTACAGGAGAAAAAGGGGCCTTCAAAGAAAAGAACACTGTCCTTACAGTCAAACATGGCGGAGGTTCCCTGATGTTTTGGGGTTGCTTTGCTGCCTCTGGCACTGAATTGCTTGACCGTGTGCAGGGCATCATGAAGTCTGAATACTACCAACAAATTTTGCAGCATAATAGGTATTAAAAAAAAGTCTTTGCTAAACAATGAACATATAAGTTTGGACAGTCTACCACCAATAAAACTGGTAGATGTCACTCATAGTAAAAAAGGATGCATTTACACAATTTGTACAATTTGCGCATGTAAATAGAAAAGCAGCCAAGAGAGCAGAGAGTCCATTATAAGTTTCCATGCAGGAAGGTAGCACTGAAAGTATTGGAGGACAATTAAGTAGCATTATAACTGTCATTTTTATTATATACATTAATGTTTTCTATTTTTTTTTTCACAGGTTTCGGGACCCTTTGGATTATTTTTCAAGAAGTGTGTGAGTTTTATTTATTTTTATAACATTGAATACTTCACTATCTTATAGACGGTGACCATGCTAGCACCAAATAATAACCCCGGCACCCACCGCCTCCAGGGGTGTCAGGAAGAGCCGCAGAACCAGACTATCTACACTACGAAGGAAAATTATGGAGGGGGGGGGGGACACACAATTTTTTTGTTTTTTGTCAATAATTAAAAAAAAAAAAAAAACCCTGTAGGATTCCCCTAGTTTTCCTTCTTCAGCCAGATACAACCAGCTGCAGCCTAGCAGGGCAGGATGAGCCCCTGTTATTGGCCCTTCCTGGCCTAGCAAAACCAGACTGCTGCCGCCTCAGGGCCAGACCATCAGTGTAGATGATCTATTAATGTGTGTACCAGTCTCTTTCTGACAACCCTGGTGACGGAGGGTCCCAGGGGAATTATTTGGGGCTCGGAATCTTCAATGTTGTAAAAGTAAATAAAACTCACACACAAATGAAACCTTTTTTACATGAAATAAAAACTCCCCCAGACTCCCGCAGACCCCTGATTAACCATTATATTAGATGTTATAAAATCTTCTGTTTGAAAAAGAATCCAAAGGGTCCCGAAACCTGTGAAAAAAAAAATAGAAAACGTTAATGTGTATAATAAAAATATGTGACCTGCCGCTGAAACGCATGCAATCAGTAAGAAGCACCTGGTGTTCTGCATTGTTTACATGCAAAACACCGGGTGCTCATTACTGATCACATGTGTTTCAGTAGAAGCACATAACAGTATGTGTGTGGCACCGTGTGGCCATGGTCGTCTATGGGGGATGTATGTATGGCCACAAGCTTGTGGCCGTACATACGCCCACATGCGTTTGAGTAAATGCAGCCTTAGAGCATGCCAGTTGTGCATGCTTAACCCTTGGAGCAGTGATGGCGAACCTGTTGTAACCTGCAACCAAAAGCCACTTATTTACTGCAAATTGCCAGCACAGCAATTTAAGCAGTAATGTATTTCTCCTTGTTCTTTGACAACTTTCAATCGTTCAGCCTCCTAAAAACAGCAACACAGTTGAAAGGAGGAGGGCAAATTCACCCATCATTGTAGGAAGATTCTGGAGGATTCTGGAGTCCTGTCTGGTGTACTTCATGCTGGGGTGATGGCCTGGGTGCCCACAGAGAGGGCTCCGAGTGCCGCCTCAGGCACCAGTGCCATAGATTCGCCATCACTGCCTTAGAGAATGCAAGTCGTGCATGCTTAACCCTTAGAGCATGCCAGTCGTGCATGCTTAAGAAGGGCAGCAGTGAGGATCCCTGCCCCACTGAAGGTGCCTTCCTGTCACTGGTGGTCTAAGGGTTAACAAAGGCAGCAGTGAAGATCACTACCCCACTGAAGGCACCTTCAGTGGAGCAGGGATCTTCACTTTGTTAACCCTTACAGCAGTGCTGATTGAAGTACTTCTTCAGGCTGCTCCTCTTCCTCCTCTGTGGTGAGGGCTTTTCATCTTCACTGCCTCACTGCACAGCTAGTAAAACACACTTCCTGCCAGCTGACAGGAAGTGTGTATTGGCACGGCACGTGGGCGGGTGTTCCCCACCTAGGCGCGCTGCCACCCTGATGAGGAGAGCTGGAGGCTGGAGCTCCGGGCGCAGCCATTATACAGCATCTGACAGTGGTGCAGTGTAGCTCTGACTCGCCACAGCCATTAACGAATATAACCCTACAGTCGCACAGAGGCGCTGCTGCAGAGCTAAGTATAGTGGAGGGAGCGGCGAGGTGAATGCTGGTCCACCTGTGTGTCGCCCCCTTAAGAAACCCGACATCTGCCGCCTGAGCTCCAGCCTTCTCATCTCGCCTCATGGCAGTTGCGGCCCTGTCCGCACCCAAAAGTAATCATTGGCTTGTAGGACCACCCTTGGAGAAATAACTAGCAATTATGATTTTCTGTATGACTTTATTATCTCCTTTTCTCCTTCTGGCTGCTATAGTACTTTTTATGAAAAAGAATGGCAAAACCAAAAATCCTCCTGGCCCTGTGCCTACATCTTGATGTCCGGCTGTTTAGTATCTGTTTATTCATGGCAGCCAATGAATTGTAGTGAAGTTGTCGCCTGAAGAAAAAAGAAATATAATGGATTATGAACACATGGAACACCAGAATATACAATATAAGCGACACACAATCTTTTCCAGATAGAAAAATCTGCATAACAGAGACTCCATGATCCCTCTGTACTAAGAGATGTTGTGTGCTGACAATGTGCTTGGATTATCAGGGTACAGGGTTTATCTACACTTGCATGTAGCTTCTGAACATTTTACTAGTATCTGACACACAGAAAAAGAGATGAGATGCATATAATACACAATGACAAACTTTGCTCTGTTACCTCACCTAATCAATAAAACACAGTCATCACTCCTATGCCCCCTCCCCTCAGATCCAGAGCTTATCTTGTCTGTAGAGTTGCTGCTGGACAGGAAGTGCTTTTGTCTGTTGTGCTCTCTGCCCCCTGCTCCTCCCCTGCAGTACAAGAGTCTTGTACTGTCTAGAGACGACCCCTAGTTACAGACGGACCTCTCTGACCACTGTGACCTCTGGTGAAGTCTCTGGATGTTACTTTAGTCCCAGACTGCAATGATCAGCTGTAAGGCGTCTGTAATGAAGCTTTATTGATAATCCTTGATCCCATGACAAAACAAAATTTTGAAAATCCAATTTTTACTGGGACATTTTCTTTTGTCTGGATCTACAATCCATATACCTGTTCCGACGTGCATACAAAGTCAACTTGAGAAGAAAACTAAAGAACATTACCAGAACAAAGATTACTACATAAATACAGCACGAGAACAAAGATTACTACATAGATGCAGAAGCTTGACCATATAGATACAGGACCAGAATCCAACTTACTACATAGCTAGGTTACTGGAACTAAGCAGAGTGAGATAGACAGTCTCATATACTGCACCAGATGTCTCAGCGTCTGATGCTGGATGATAAATCTGACATAGTAGAAGATTGTCCTAATCTAAGTTACCTTGATAGGAGAAGATACCAGAGAGTCACGGAACAAAGGAAATGCTGTATAGTGGGTAATCTTATGGGTAATACCAGCACTTACTGTAAATCTGGTGATACACACAGGACGTCTTTGGCTAGAACTTTTCTCATATTCTTCTATCTGAGCTGAAATGTCAGCGTCTTCCAGCTACAATTTGTCTGTGAAGATTCAGCAACACAGAAATAATTTAGATTCATTACTTCATCATCTCACTGTGGGACTAATAATAAAGGATTATCCTATCTCCTCCTCCTTCTGATGACAAAATTAATACTGCTGTCTTGCTCCCCTTAAAATTACTATTATGCCCCCACAATAGCCAATAAAGTAACAGTGACCCCACAGTAGCCAATATAGTCACACTGGGGGTCATTTACTAAGGGCCCGATTCGCGTTTTCCCGACGTGTTACCTGAATATTTCCGAATTGCGCCAATTTCCCCTGAAATCGGGGTGCGTGACCGAGCGAAAACCTCAACGGAATCTGAAAAACTGCCGCATTTTTTAAAAAAAATGTGTTGCGGAGCTTGCAGTTACCTTCACTCAGCCCGGCTCGGTGTATTCCAGTGCGTTCCGGGGAACTTCAGCGCAGCAGCGCCACCTGGTGGACGTCGGAGGAAATACCTTAATAAATCCCGTCCGGACCCGAATCCAGCGCAGAGAACGCGCCGCTGGATCGCGAATGGGCCGGGTAAGTAAATCTGCCCCAGTGTCTCTAAAGTAGCCAATAGTTACAGTACCCTCTTTAGCTAACAGTAATAGTCCCCTAGTAGTGTAACCAAGCCACACTCCTTTTTGTAGTTAGTAGTAACAAATCCCCCTCAGTGACCAATAGTTAGTCCTTTTTGTAGTCACAGTGCCCTTGGTAGCCAATAGTCACAGTGACGCCCCAGGAACCAGTCACACGCCTTTTTGTAGTCACAGTGCCCCCTCAATAACCAACAGGCACAGCCCCCCCCCCGACCCCAAACCACAAAAACATCAGAAGTAAAAGTCTCTGGTCACAGTCCTTTTGTAGTCAGCAAGTAAAAGCTGCCCCCCTTTTGTATTTAGTTTCACAGGGCATATAGAACACCCCCAGGTCTGGTTTCCCCCTCTTACACAGAACTACCCTCCCACAGGTCTGGTGCCCCATCCTCACACAGAATCCCCTCCCACAAAAGGTCTGTGGCCCCCTACTCCACCACAGAACCCCCCTTCCTGGTTTGCCCCTCCTCGCAACGAACAGTTAGGTGATCTTCATGGGGATGTGTGTCTCTTAGTGAGACTAATTTGAAACGTAACCACAGATCATCCAGCAGTCAATGATCTTTATCCATCTTGGACAGATATTCCGGATCTGCGTCCACCCAGGGGACTAGAAGCTTGTAGTAGAAGGCTCCCTTATTAGGTGGACCTCACCCTCAAGGTGCACGTCGTGCCTCGTCCATGCTGAACCTCAGCTGCGGTAATGGAATATAATCTGCAAAGATTAAGAATTAAGATTGTCATCAAGAAAATAGACAGTTAAGTGTTATCTCCGAGTGGTTCTGCTTCAATAATTCAGGATCTTAGGGAAAGCTGGTGCCTACATAAAACATTATCACACGCGCTTCTTGACTACCAGGGAAAGGACGAATCAACCGGGATGGATCATACACCTAGCTGGGGGATTAGTGCGGCGATTTTGATTACTGTCTGCCTGTCAGGAGACAACACAGGTGATGACGTAGTAATTCTCGGCTTATGTGGCGAGTCATAGCCGAGCATGGAATAAGTTAGGGAGAGAAGACGCAGACCTCACAGGAGTGACAGAGCCTCAATATCAAATTTTAATTGTTGTTTGTTTTTAGCAAACCACTCGGATCAGGGAAATAAACAAGATATGTTTCTGATCAGTGTAGCTACAGCATTCTCAAGGTATTTTTGGTTCAAGTGCATAAAAGCAAAGTGTTAGGTTTCAAAGATGACTCCAGGGCAAGGATTTAGAGGACCAGGGAGAGTGTGTGGAGCCATTGAATTGTGACGGTTAGGTTGGGGATAGGATGTGTTAGGTGGAAATAATTATGATTGCCATTTTATAGTGTTAAATTTCTAGAAAACCAGGAACAGAAGGAGGAGATGGCTGAGATGACAATCTGGAATTTGGCTAGAAGAGAGGAGATAGTCTGGGACCAGGATATAGTCGTGTTGTTCACATCATAGTTCACACATCTCAACAAAACCTCCTCAATCCGTGTCCTGGTGACCAACTCCTCTGTGTCGTCTGGATGCTCTTGTCCAAGAGTTTAGGTGGAATCTGATGGACAGGTGCAGACTGTACAATCTGAAAAAAGGTTACAATGTCACTTATTATACTCAAAAAGAAAATGAGCTATAATAGTGCCCTCACTTAGTTCCATTATAGCTTTAGCGACTAGAATTCACATAGCAGTAAATGGAAATCTCCGACTATCCTTTCCGCGTTAAGAACAGAATCAACCTACGGAGGGTTTGAGAGCATTTGTTGAAACGCTAATTCGGGAACCCGTGCAATCGCTTCACAAGGCTCCCCACCTGGAGAGAGCTCCATCCTGTGTCCCCTCACAGTCCAATCCATCCATGCTCACAATGCACTTCCACACATGTTGTCGCCACAATAAAGGGGCAATTTACTTCCGGGCTGCGACGGTAGAGTTCACTGAAAGTTGCATTTGTCCGTGTATAATGCATGTGCCGCGATTCATAAAGATCGTGGCGCACGACATATCCTGCATGTGTCCCTTCCCCACTTCAGGTCTAATGGCCGTTACACCATTATTTAGTGGTGCCATGTAAGTGCTTGAGCTTGTGACACCAATTTGAATTTCCATCCGCACTCAGTCCGAGTTGGACTGTCTGGCAGCACAAGTACCTGTAAATTGTGTTGTCTATAGGAAGCCAGTGCATTTGCACAGACCAAAACCGCCAAAAACGATCGCGTTGCAACACAAACCAGTGCAGACACATGTTAAACTGTGCAAAGCGTGAAGCCAGAAAAAGGTGCACAGTCAGCGACGGAAAGTGCGTCGGGACCCTTAGTAATGAGGCTCCTATAGTCTGGCCTTTTCGATATGCAACACTCCCACGGGGGCCTAGCTTTCTTGGGGCCTGGGGGAGGAGGAAGAGTGAGGAGCGGGGGAGGCCGGGGTCCGATCCGGAGGGGGGACTTTGCTCCGGCAGGGACCTGGTCAGCCGGCTGCCTTGAGTTGTGGGGACAGAGGGTGTGTCTGTGCGCACGGTCATCCGAGCATGCGTGTCTTTGCTCACTGGTGTTGCAAGAAATAAGGAGGGAGGAGTGGTGTATAGGTTTCCCCTGGCCGGCAACCCCGGAGTGTCTGTAAGATAGGTCCTGGGTAATAGCATTGAGGATGCCACGTAGTAGGTCTAGTAACAGCCATATCTCAGGGGATCAGACCAAGGAATGTCTGTTGCAAAATGAACTACAGTCATTATTGAACAGCATGGCCGAAAGCGTGGCCAAACATCAGCGATTAACATCGGATCTCGGGTACTTGGAGTGGGTCCGCAGGGATGTTGCAAAAGCCTGATAGTAGGTGCGGCTGGGATTAGTTCAGGTAGGAGCTGGGTCCAATTGTGGGAAGGTGCAGCTCTGGGCTGGAGTTTATGACTCCAGGGTTCTGGGATTTGGTATACTGTGGCGCCATTGAAGGTGTGCTCCACACCACCTGTCTTCTTCGTACACTACTGCCTCTGCAGTTGATGACAAAGAAACAAAGACCAAAAGACCATGTGCTCTCCACTGGAGCAGTTTTATCCCCTGGTCAGGTGGTACACCTCTCCATCACACTCCACTAACAATACAGGGCCCCTAGGATAAAAGAACCAATTACGTGCATTTCCAGAGAACATCGACAGGAAATGCAATACTCAAAACTATATCAGATGGGAGGAGATCAATTCAAAGGATGGGAGGGAGATATAGCAAATCACGAGCTATGTCGTTGGGCAGGGGTTCCCTCCCCCATTCCCCTCTCCTTTCTTCCTCTCTCTTTCTTTTTTTCCCCCCCTTCCCCCTTTTTTTTCTTCCCCCCCTTTCTTTCCCCCCCCCCTTCCTTCTGACATCAGTGTAGCCTACAGCATTCTCAAGGTATTTTTGGTTCAGTGCATAAAGCAAGTGTTTAGGTTCAAAAGATGTGACTCCAGGGCAATGGATTTTAGAGGACCAGGGAGAGTGTGTGGAGCACATTGAATTGTGACGGCTAGGTTGGTGATAGGAGGGATTGTTAGGTGGAAATAAGATTATGATTGCCATTTTGATAGTGTTAAATTTCTAGAAAAACG
Organism: Engystomops pustulosus; assembly: GCA_019512145.1. Classification (NCBI taxonomy): domain Eukaryota; kingdom Metazoa; phylum Chordata; class Amphibia; order Anura; family Leptodactylidae; genus Engystomops; species Engystomops pustulosus. The sequence goes on along the minus strand of CM033646.1, from coordinate 162,454,713 downwards.
GAACAGAAGGAGTGAGATGGCTGAGTGACAATCTGGAATTCTGGCTAGAAGAGAGGAGAAGTCTAGGGCAGGATATTAGATTCTGTGTTGTCACATCATAGTTCACACATCTCAACAAACCTCCTCAACCCGTGTCCTGGGATGACACAATCCTCTGTGTCGTCTGGAGCTGCTTGCCAGAGAGTTTAGGTGGATCTGAATGACAGGTGCAGACTGTACATCTGAAAAAAGGTTACAGGTCACTTATTATCTCAAAAGAAAATGAGCTAAATAGTGCCCTCACGTAGTTCCATTATAGCTTTTAGCACTAGAATTCACAAGCAGAGGCTAAATGGAAATATCCAGACCTAGCCTTTGCAGCGATTAAGAACAGAATAACCTACGGATGGTTTGAGAGCCATTGTTTGAACGACTTCTGGGAACCCGTGCATCGCTTCACACGGCTCCCCACCTGGAGAGGAGCTCCATCCTTGTCCCCTCACAGTCCAATATGCCTCACACATGCCCAGACTTCCACACTTGTTTGCGAAAACAAATAGGGGCACATTTAGCTTCCGGGCCTGGACGGAGTAGTTCACTGAAAGTGCATTGTGTCCGTGTTATAATTGCAATGTGCCGCGGATTCAGTAAAGATCGTGGCGATTCGAATCATCCTGCAATGGTCCCTTCCCACTCAGGTCTAATGGAGTTACACCATTATTTAGTGGTGCCATGTAAGTGCTTGAGCTTGTGACACCAATTTGAAATTTCATCCCGACTCAGTCCGAGTTGGACTGTCTGGCACAACAGTCCGAAATTGTGTTGCAGGATGGAAGCCGTGCATTTGCGACAAAACCAAAAAGGCAAAAACGATCGCGTGCACACAAACATCCAGTGCAGAACACATGTTAAACCTAGTGCAAAGCGTGAAAGCCAGAAAAAGGTGCACAGTCCGACACGAAATGCGTGCGGGACCCTTAGTAATGAAGGCCCTAAGTCTGGCCTTTTCATATGCAACACATCCCACGGGGGCCTAGCTTTCGTTGGGGCCTGGGGGAAGGCGGGAGGTGAATACCGAAGAGTGATGGAGAGCCCGGTAAGGGAACTGGGCAGAGCGCGAGTCTTTGGTGGGGGACAGAGGCTGATCTCGCAGGACAGGCCTGTCTCGGGACAAGCAGGTGGTGTCTGCCCGGTTACGATGCTCGGTCTGTGATGCAAGACAATAATGGAGGAGTTGAGGCATGGTGCTATAGTTTCCCCTGGCCGGCAACCCGAGGTCTGTAAGATACCGGTCCATGGGTAATAGCATGAGGAGCACGTTAGTCCAGGCCTGAGTAACAGCCATATCCAGGGATCAGCACAGAGGAATGTCTGTTGCAAAATGCACTTTACAGTTCATTATTTGAACAGCATGGCCAAGGCGGCCAAACTACACGATTAACATCGGATCGGGTACTGGAGTGGTCCGCAGGATGTTGCAAACAGCCTGCATAGTAGTGCGGCTGGGATAGTTCAGGTAGGAGCTGTGTCCAATTGTGGAAGTCGACAGCTCTGCGGCTGGAGCTTATCGACTCCAGGTTCTGGGATTTGGTATACTGTGGCGCCATGAAGGTGTGCTCCACACCTTGTTTCTTCTACCACTACTGCTCTCTGCAGTGACGACAAGAAACAACAGACAAAAGGACCATGTGCTCTCACCGAGCCGTTTTATATCCCCATGGTCACGGTCGGTAGCACCTCTCCATCACACTCCACTAACAATACAGGCCCTCAGGATAAGTACTGTATACAAATAACTGTTGCCTTTCCAAGCAGAATCTACAGCTTGCCACTACATTAAAATACTAATATTGTTCAGGAACCTTCCTAGGCGGAGATCAATCTCACCTAACAGGCTCCTGGCCTGAGGAGGGCGATATTAGCAACTACCAGCTGCCTAGTGTTGGCAGGGGTGTGCACAAATCAGGCACAATATCTTGTGATCTTGTTACTGTATCTTTCACTGCCACGTGTCCCCTTACCTCCCTTGGTTCCCCTTTCTTTATTGTTTTAATATACAGAACGGGCTATGTATCAAGACATGAAAATTCTTTTCATTACTAAATCCTCCTGCGTGGTAGGGTAAATTGCCGCCTGACCTATTGTATAATGGCAGTTTCCTATGCTTTTACAACAATAAAACCTTATTGAAACTTTCACAAGAGTATACGCTATAACATCAAACTTTTCCAGATCACTGAATCACCATCGCTGACACCTGGGTGTAACTTGGTTGGCTTCGTGGCATGCAATAGGGCAGATAAAATTCTAATACACACCTATATTAATCATTAATGCTGACCCCGACAAAAAAAAAGTTTGCTACCCTAAGATCAGGAAAAATTAGACTAACATTATAAAGTGAAAGATACTATAGACACAATTATTTGCCTTCATCTCAACCTACAAAAACCGTATGCGCCAAGATTCAATGTTGACTAGTAAAAACTAAACACATAATCAATACAGGGTCCCCTAACTAGGCACCCACTTACGAGTACCCGCCTGTCCAGACGGAGCCCTTGCCCACTCGCTGACCTGATGTGAAGCTCTTGGATGTTACTTGATCAGTCCCAGGCGGCAAGTGATAAGCGGTAAGTGGTCTGTAAGTGAAGGCTTTACTGATCAATCATTGGCTCATGTACAGCAAAACAAATTTGCAAAATCACATGTCATGGGGCAAAAACAAATAATTTTTGCTCTGGATACATACAATTTACAGTTCGCACTTTACAGAAACGCAAACTAGTACAAACCCCTAAAACTAACTTGTATGTGACCTGGGGAAGCTACTGTAACGTAATATGTCAATATTCTCACTAAAAAGAGAACACAACACGGGAGGCTAATGTGCTGCAATATGGGAGAATATATGGGAATTCCTGACTAAAGTGCTCCTCACTATATTTCACATTAGGCGATGAGGTCTAATTTTTACATGGCTCGTATAGTATTTATCTGGCATGCTTCTGCGGTTGTGTCACATCACTCGTGACACCACTAGTGACCAGTGCCCGTGGCGAAGCCACATCACTCTACACCTCCTCGTGATGGTGACACATGATGTGGAGGGCTTTGGATACGAGCTGCTACCGGGCCGTATAGCCATACTTTGTATCTCCACCTTCTGCGAAGAGTGAATCTGGTTCCTCTACCAAAAGAACGTTCTTCGCAAAACTATTTGGATTTTTGTAGATGACTTTTGTTGCATGTTAATCTTAGGCCTTTTGTATTCTTGAGGGATTGAGCTTTGATCCGTGCAACTGAACCACTCTGTAGTACGTTTAATGGCATCTCCTCTTTATGGAAGGTTTGGCTTATGATACCTCTCTACCAAATCCTGGAGAGGGTTTTACTTGTGTTCGGTAGAGAGGGTTTCTGCTCACCATGGACAATTATCCTGCGTCATTCCACGTGCTGTCTCTCTGTGGGTGTCCAGGTCTTTTTGCCACTGATGAGATCCAAGGATTAGTTTCTCAGGATGAACCAAACTATAGAGTTACCAATCCTAATACATTTGTAGCATGTTTTCGGATGAGTTTTTGCTATTTCCGCAGCCTTAGGGATGGCTTGTTTCACCGCATGGAGGGAGCTGATTTGATCCTGCAATGCAGTTTTAAACCCCTTAATGAGCGGCCCTATCGGGTTTTTTACGGCGGTCATTTAGGGTATTCTTCTGATGCGACGCCTTATACGGCGGCGCATCAGAAGAAGTTTAGGGACCACCGGGTCTCGCTGGGGTGGACGCAGTGTTCGGGCTGTGATATCACAGCCCAGACCCGGCACTAAGCACCCGGATCGGAAAACAACTCCGATCCCGGTGTTTTAACCCCTTGCACCTCAAAGCATTGACCGCGGCGTTGCAAAGTGTGTCCCCCCGGTGGATCGGACCCCCCGGTGTGCTTACCGGGGGAATCCGACCCTGCCTGCCGCCTCGTGCGTGCCCCACCCCCCCCGAGTGTTTCCGACCGAGTGGACCCGGGGCTATGTCGGCTCCTCTTTCTACTGGAGGACCCGGCGCTGTAAGTAAATGACATGCGCAGCATGCTCAGTACTTTCACGATTTAAACTGCAATACAAGTGTATTGCGGGTAAAGGCGGGATAAGCGATCGGATGATCGCTTATTCAAGCCAAGACAGGTAGAAAAGGTACAAAAGTTAAAAAAAAAAAAATGTAAGCTTTTTAAAATAAGTAAAGAAATAATATTATAAAGGCCCATTAAGTCCCAGTAACACATAAAATGCAAATAAAGATATAAAACACAAAACACGTACATCTTTGGTATCATCCGCGTCCGATTAATCTGTACAATACATTAAAATCAATATTGAACCCGCTCGGTGAACTACGTAAAAAAAAACGTCGAAAAAACTTCCCATAATATACAAGTTTCATCAAACACCCATCACAAACAATGTTCTAAAAGTGATCACAAAAAAGTTACGTTCCTAATATGATACGACTGAAAAGAACAAACTATTTTCGCAAATAAAACATTACAGCCCTCACCAGATCTGACAACAGAAAAAAATACAGAAGTTATGCCTGAACAGTTGTCAATAGTAAAACAATGCGATTTTCTACAATATTGGTTTTGCTCAGGAAAATTGAGCCAAAATCAAGAAAAAACTAATTAATATGGGTTATCACCGCAATCTGTTAGGGAACCAGAGAATAAAGGATAAAATATTAGTTTTACGTTTACGGTTGAGCGGGTGGGGGGGGGGGGGTCGTGGCTGGGGGGGTGGGGTTTGGGGGGGAAATGCCACAATCCAAAATAAAAATTGATGAATTTGGTGTGTGTCCCCCGTGAAATAGTTAATAAAATCTCATGAAAAGCTTTAGACTCCCAAAAAATAAAATTATTTATACCTTGTATCTCATCCCATAAAAAAGCTAAGACCTCATATGATCGACGGATTACCAAAAAAAATAAAATTTATAGGTCGTACAAGGGACAAATACAAATCTGGTGGACGCGCCTTCCATTTAATTCTATACTCGGCCGGCGCCGCGAAGCAGTACCACACATATGGTGGTATCAGTACATCGGGAGGAAGGAATGGGCATCAAGCGTGCAGTAGGTCGATCATTTAATTTATTCTGAAAGGTCAGTTTGGCCTAATATGAATGTATTTTCCAAAAAAAATTACATTAGTTCTAAATCGCAATCAGGTCCCTATTTTTTAACCCATGTGAAAAACTTAAAGGGTTAATGGACTTAATAGAAGTGGGTTTTATTAATGTTGAGGGGGCGAAACTTCTATAGTGGTGGTAATTTATGAGGTTTTACTATTATTTAAGCCTCTCAAAGTCACTGAAAGTGATGTTGTCCCTCATAAAGGATGAGTTATGGCAATTTTCATGCAAATAGAAAAATCGCACCTCTAAGTTCTGCAAATCATAACATCTAGAAAAAAATGACCGCGAAGCATTAAAAATATCATCCCAACATACAAGGCAGATATTCTCGTGTGTAATGTTAATTATTAATAAATTTTGGTAGTTTTACTTCCTGTCTGGAAAACCAGAATCATTTCCATTCAAACTGGAAAATGAGAATTTTTACAAAACTTTTGACCAATTTTCACTTTTTGTAGAACGAAACGCAAAAAACTATCACTTAACTTCTTATAACTAACTGTGAAGTAAATGTGTACGAGAAAAGAAAACCATTCTCAAAATCCCCAAAGATATGTTTAAACGCGTTCCGAAGTTATACCAATTATCGTTGAGATGGAATGTCGATTGAAAATCTGATCTGGTAGTGAGGCTGAAAAAAACTAGTGTACGGTGGTGATAAGGGTTGTTAATATTGCAACCCTCAAATGGAAAAGTGAAAGTCTGAATCCAATTTAGTTGTTTTTTTTGTTACTTGTTTACTGAAAAACATATTCAAGTGTATAGTTATATACTGTTACAGGAACAAAATCCAATAGTCAAAATATTCTGCGACATAAACGTAAGACGTCTAACCTGGTGGATGGTTTCTAATACTCAGAGTGCTTCCTCGGCACATCTCATTGCTGGTACGGACATCCAGATTTTATTCACGACCCGCGCAATTGTTGTCATCTTTATTATGTGGGGAGGGCAGGTTATCCAATCGAAGGTTCTCATCTGTTACTCTCGAAAAATATTAGAAAATAGATAACTATCCACAAGGTTTCTTATATGCTGTACTACCAGATGTTATGTCTTAATTCTCTCTCTCTGTGGCGCTCGGTTGTTACTCTCACTCTCATTACCATGGATGAATCTTCCCTAGATCAGTGGGGAGAAGCAGGACGAGCTTTGTGTAGTCTCCGGCCATAGTCCGTTATCTGACACGCCAAGAGGTCCTACCTATTTCTCTTAGGGTTTGGACAGATTTCTGAACATCATTTGCAGACATTCCCTGAGATTTCCTTCCACAGTGCTCTGGAGAATGTGAGCGGAGAAAAAGAAGGAACAATTATAAACCATGGAGGACCAGTGGATTGTTCCTCGAACAGTGGGGGAGTCATGGAGAATTTACAATAGTTTTCCTGAATACAAATCTGTGAAATAAATGTACAACACACCACTGGAAATACCGAATCCCGGGGCTAAGCTCTGACTTTTTAACCCGGAAATCGTGGGAATCATTTTAGTATTACATCAGGAGGATGACACCTTATCTTGAAGCAAGCATGCAGGCATCCGGTGATTGCCCGGGGTATGGCACGTATCTGGGCACCGCGCTGCTGTCTTTTTCATTCCTATTACATAAAGGAAGCATGCATTTGCCCGATGGACATGGACTGTGGGTGCATGGGAGGGCTCACGGCGGAGCCCTCTCCATGCAAGGTGGGTTATTTATTGCATATTGTGTTAAAGGATGTTAACCCTTTAATAGCACTGGCAAAGAGTTCGGTTTGGGGGGGCGGTAATAACAAAAGCCAGCAGCCCATGGGTGCCGTCCTCTTGGCTTTATATCGTGCCCCAAAGACATCCTTGGAAGCGATCTGTCGCAATTACAAGACTAGGTCTTTTTAATGTTTTTAGTTCATTTGTTACAATGTACCTGTGGCAATTGAACAACGATCAGTAAATCTCCATAAACCTTGCCCATAGTAGTATAAATGCTATGGTAGGACTAAACCCCGGCACCTAGAGTAGTGGTGGCAGCACTTATGGCACGGGTGGCAGAGGGTGGCACTCGGAGACCTCTTTTATTCTTTGGGCACCAGGCCATCACACAGCAACAAAGGTTTCCATTCACGGACTCAAGACCTGAATCAAGGACGGGGAGGACAGAGCTTGATATCATTGTTAGCCCCTTGTCTCTGGACCTATAAATCATTTTGTTAAGGGGGCTTTAGAGGAAACTACAAAAATATCAGAATCTTGATCGTTCTTTCCCACACCTTTATGGGGTCGAAGGGCCCAATACGTTTGAAAAATATATGGTTTTTGATTGTAGCTTAGCTTGGACACTCGGTCCCTAAAAGGTCCGCACCTCAACGATACATAGGGGGTTCTAAAAATAGTAATAAAATAAAGAATTCTCTCAAATCTCAAGCCACCCTCCCCCACCCCCCGCCTACAGCTTAGAAATGATACAAAAATAAAACATGTAAAAATCATTAAATATTGATGTGCCCCAAAGTGTCCAATCAAAATATAATAATGGTACTCCCGAATAACTTTTTTCGCCATATATTGAAACATATAAAAAATGTACATAAAAAAAAAAGTGAAAAAAAAAGGTTAACACAGTCCTCAAAACTGGTAGCAATTAACAATGTTCATCTCATCACGCAAAAAATGACGTGGACACGGATCTGCCGTATACATTTAAGTATGAAAAATGATAGAGCCAGAAGATGGAACAAGATTTAAATAATTTTAAATAATTACCATATTGCAAATAAAAATAGGAGTTTGTTTTTTAAAAAAATATTTTTTTATCTCGTGGTGCGTTGGAAGAAGAGGGGTAGCTTATATGGCGAGGTATATTCCCAACTCTTTATTTAACTCAAAAAGTTGGGGGTCATTTAGTAGGTTGGAAAATACTATAGGTTCAGAGCTTGGATGATGGCGGCAAAGCTTGCACCGTCTCTGTAGATCTCCTGATGTATCCGGTGTAAGAGAGGCAAGGAGATCAATAATCCGCTATCCACTGTTATTCCGTGTTATCCCTAGTTGAGATGGAGTGTAGATAAGCCCTTCCATCATCCATGATGTGGGAGCAATGTCCACAACCTTTTAACAGGGTGAAATGGATGAAGCTAGAGTTATAGATTACAGGATTTTGGCAACTTTGTACCTCGGGTTTTCTGGTAAGGTGTGGCGAGATATTAGGTAATTCACCAATATGTTCTTGAATATAAGTGAACCCTCAGATTGTCAGGGCCGTACCTATTAGGGGTGCAGAGGTTGCAGTCGCACAGGGGCCCAAGAGGTTTAGGGGCCTTATGATGTCCACTTTCCAACCCTATGAGAAGACTATTTAATATATACCATTACATTATTAGTAGGGGCCTTGACACAGACTTGCACTGGGGCCCCCCATCAGCTTCTTAGTTTTATGTCCACTGTGTATTTTCCTTACACAGGTAGTATTCCTAAATGGCTGCAGACAGAGGGTCATGTGATCCCAATGTCCAAATAAATCGCCCCTCGCACAGGACATTAGAGCGAATTAAACAATTCAGCTCAGTATTTTTGTGATTGGTGTGTGTTAAATTTGTAAAATTGGTGGATATTTTTGCTGTGGGGTGGGCGGATAGGAGGCATTTACCCATATACATTCGTACTAGTCTGCCTCCGCTTCTTTGAAAGTAAAGTGAGGCCTCAAGGTCCATAAAATGGCCACAAAATGAAGGTCTGTGATCTGTTATGATACACAGAGCACAGGGCCCTCCATTCTGCAGCTCTTGTTATGGTCAGGAATCTCTGCTGATGAGACGTAAAAAACAGGATGGCTTCACTTTACAAATATCATGCGAAGCAGAGCAGCACTATTACTAGATGTGTCTATGGTAAATACCCCATACCCTTTACCCCATACATACTAGTTAATACAAAGTCAATTAAGGGGAGCAGTATGGAACGGCGCTCACGGCAAGTCTCTGCAAAAACAGACAAGATATTAAGCAGCCAAAGGAGGTCCGACCAACAAGCAGAGAGTGCGACTCGGTTATATATAAAGGATGTAATCTCACAGGAATCAGTACGGAGAATAAGTAATGTCTGTATGTACACAGGACTCCCACCAGCAGCAGAATCGATGAGTGCGCTCTGGGGGATTCATAATACAGGATAACTCAGGATCAGTACAGATAAGTAATGTCATGTATGTCACAGTGACTGCACCAGCAGCAGAATAGTGAGTGCAGCTCTGGGTGTATAATAACAGGATTTAACTAGGATCATAAGGATAAAGTTGTCATGTATGTACACAGGATGCACCAGCACAGAATAGTGAGTGCAGCTCTGGAGTATAATACAGGATTGTAACTCAGGATCAGTACAGGATAAGTAATGTCATGATGTACACAGTGACTGCACCAGCAGCAGAATAGTGAGTGAGATCGGGGTATAATACAGGTATGTAACTCAGGATCAGTCACAGGATAAGTATGTCATGTATGTCACAGTGACCGCACCCAGAGCAGAATAGTGAGTGCAGCTCTGGGGTATAATACAGGATGTAACTCAGGATCAGTACAGGATAAGTAATGTCATGTATGTACACAGTGACCTCAACACAATAGTGAATGCAGCTCTGGAGTGACATGATTAATCAGGTACAAAAAAAAACCCAAAAAAACACACTTCCACACTTAGATCCATCATACTCAATTACAATAATACAATACACAACAGTTGAAGAATTTTGGCATTTATTGAAAGTTTTTTTTGTTTTGTTGCGGTTAACAAGAGATAAAAGTACCACATCCTATGAATCAGGCCCCTGCCCCCTGGTGGAACTGCAAGGTATTGCTCAGCAACAGCATGCAGTCCACCCGGGAGACCGTACATTATATGATGGTTTCTGTAAATGGCTCTGTGACTGTTGTAGTGAGAATGAATACCAAGAGGCTGCAGAAAATAAAACAAAATATACAATAATAATAATGCAAAAAGTAACAACTGTACATACATCCCAACGCCCACAAAGTAAAAACCTAGGTCATACATGATATACAGTCCATTTGGCTTCAAGTGCGGCGCCCTCTAGGTAAAATATTCTGCCACTTTAGAAGTGGAATGTGCAGTAACCCCCCCCCCCCTTCCATACAATCTTTTATTGTTGCCAATTTGACCTCCCATTAGATGCTAAAAGTATTGCTAGACATAGTAAGGGTCACAGGTCACATGTCCAAGTGAGACCTCACCCCGATTGGCTGGTTCAATGGATACCTAGAGGACAGGAGGACCTTGGCTGCCTGTTGCCACCACAAATTTTAGCTTAAATCGTCTCCGACACATTGTAGCGAAAACACAAAACGAGACAGCCAAACGCATCCGATTAAGACATAAGTGGATAAAACACACAAATTAAAGTTACTGAACAGGTCTTACATTCTCCAGTGTCAGGCTACGAAAATTTGGAGGTGAAAGGAGTGAAGTTGGTCACGGTCAATGCTAATTTTTCACATTTCTTTAGCCATATTCACCTACAATAACCACCTTCTCCGCTAGGTGGCGCTGGTGTACAGTAATTGTGGAACTTCTCCAATGAATGGAGAAACCTTCATCTGCTGGGAGAAGTTAGATCCTATATACACTGATACATGGCAGATGTGAGGGGAGGATTGCTTCCTAAATACTTGTAAAAGTTGCAGGACTGCATCTCCGTGCAACTTTTACTCACCAAAAAAAAAAATTCACTAAAACTTATGGTTAAAGTTTAATTCTTCTGGTTGTGCGCAATTAATCTGCTTTTACGCTTCCAAAACCTATTCATGCATCATGTTATGTTGTTACAGCCGGAGAGGAATACTGAATGGAGAGAACAATCTGATCCCAAAAGAATATTTTTTTTTCTTTTTCAAGTTTTTATAAAAAGTTTTGTTCATAAAAATAGAATATACAGGATTTACTTTATAAATATATTAGAGAGAACCCCCCCCCCCCCCCACCCCAGGATACAGATACTTCTCACATCCTCTTCTACTGCCTCCAGACAAATCTTCTCTGCTCCCAACATGCAAAATACAAACCACTACCCACATCCTATATACACTACACCCGCTGCTTTATACACCTCCCTACATTAGGGGGAGCTCTAGTGGATAGTGACTTCTACAAATATTAGTATATGGTTTTTGGGGAATGCAATGAGATTTTGATTGATTTTAAAAGCAAATCTACCATCAGAATCCATCATGATAAACCAGGGACATTGTGACTGGGGTAACCTTTTTATGTTTGTTATCCATGGCCTCCTTCCTTCTAATATCAATTTGTAAAAGTATGCTAATGAACCAGAAGGGCTCATTGGGCACATTACCAAAAACCATTCATGCTGTAGCTTCACATGCTGTTACACTGTCTCCCCCTCCCTCTGCCTGATGTACTCTTACATACTAGGAGGTAGCAGGGAGGGAGGGCAAGACATGCTCCTGCAGTGTATTAGCTAGTGAAGCTACAGTCCGGAGGGGCTCTGGTAACACCCCCCACCTCAAGCCTTTCTGGCTCATTAGCATATTTTTAAAAGTTGAATATAGAATGAGGGAGGTCATGGATAACAAATATAAGAAGAATACCACAGTCCCGGTGCCTGGATCTATGACTTAGTGTCCCTGGTTTATCATGATGGATTTTGTTGGTAGATTTCCTCAAAAGTGTTAACTATTGATTCCATGCGACTCTACTTAAAGGGAACCTGTCAGCTTTTACAATCCTGGGACCCTAAACCTTTGTGTGTTACTCACTACGGCCTATAGTCGTAACAGACTGGTGACTTCCCTTCAATTGGATACATTTTGTCGTGACATTCCATTAAGAAAATAAATTCTCCAAAAGATGCAACATAGTTTGCAAAGTGTAGATTTTACTGTTGTGCCAATTCTCATCCACTTTGCTGCCACTTGAAAACACTAGATATTCCAGCGGAGATTCTGCAGCGATCCATCCCATGTAGATGTATAGAAGTATTCATACAGATTCACTGTACGTATGCACGGATACAAGCCCCAAAATAGTCACAATTCCTGGCACAGGACCACGAGTTGCGACTATTTAACCCCTTATACCACCTCCACACAAAGCGGCCGTGCACTACCTATAGATTGTGTCAGGGACTGGTAATTCTACGCCAGGCAGCACCAGAGTATGAGAAATTATCTGAAATGTAGATTTCTTCCATCAATGTTGCACAGAGGATCTGCTGCGGATACAATACTGCCAGTCTACGCAAAATCCAGTACAGCAGCAGATTGTCTACACGTTGCAAACACTGCATTTTTTAAAGTGAATTTTCTGCATTGGATCTTATTTCTTTATGTGCTGCACAGTCTGTTGTATTACACCTGGGATCGCTGCAGATTTTGCCAGTGATTTAGGTGCGGAGGCGGTGCACCCATGTACATGTACCCTTAGGATGAAAGGGGCGTATTGCACTTTAATAAAGGAAATTTCTCATTTGAAACTGCACTTGCAGTCTATAGGATATCCATAGATCCCTCCAATTATAGGGACAGTGCGGTAATCCACATGACACTGCTCAAGGTGTATGGGCTTTTTTTTTTTTTTAACCAGGATTTAAAGGGGTTTTCCCACAAAGGAAAGTTAGGCCCTATCCACAGTATAGGGCCTACCCTTGCTGATCAGTGGTGTCGGACCCCTTGTCGCCCCTCACACCCCCCCTTGGATAAGGCCTGACTTTCCTTTGTATGAAAACCCCATTTAAAGTAAACCATTACTTTCCAGGGATAAGAAAGGGTGTACAAAGGGAATTGTCATCTTCAAAGCACATCAAGCATCCGACTAAGTCTTTTATAATAGTCAAGTCAAAGAAAAACCCCTTCCCAGCCCCCTATAAAAGAGCTATAAAACAGTCCTGACAATAGTCTATAAAACATGTCAATATGACACATCTATTCTGATACAAAATACAAAAGAAGTATCTACAATCTGCTGATACAGAAGGAGATCTGCAGCATTTCCTCACCGCCACCTACCACCCAGCAGCTATTTGGTACAAAGTGTAACCCAAAAAGTCGTAGTAGAAAAGTTGGTATAGATGTTTATATATACACAGGCCTGTAGGGGGCGCCATGGTGCGGGGCAGGTGCAGAGGAGAGGTTTTGGTTGTAACCTGCCTCCACGGTTGCTGCAGAGGAAGAGGCATCTATTTGAGGGCTAAGGCTGCATGAAATATTCAGTACCTCTGCTAGGGATATTGATTTACATTATGTCATCTTCTCTGGTCACATCCAAAGCTGCATTAAAAAGGCTTACTGCCTATTACTAGGAATCCGCTGACAGACAAAACCCTAATACAGTGCAGAGTATCTACTGTACGGGAGAGGAAACTACAACTCCCAGCAGGTAATGTTTCCTAATCGTTTTTAAAAGTGCTATAGCTGTGAATGGCGGATGCTGGGAGTTGCAGACTCTCAGGAGAGATGTGACCGGAGAAATAGGAATGCAGCTTTAGATACGACTAGAGGGCAAAAACTGATGGAATTTAAATGATATTCTGCATAATAATCACATGTAACATGAACCAAACTCTATGGTATCCAAATTGTAGTCCATCTGACCTAGAGCTCCCCCAGAGGTCGCATGTATGTACTGCAGTTCTACAATAACATTTCCATCTTCCTCTGCAGTTACCGTGGATGGTCGGAGGACAAGGCGCTATACAATACGGGGGCAAGGGTGAGCAAATGTAACTAAGGCAACGCAAAGCACTAGAAATCTCAACAAACTACAAGTCAGAAGGCCACCGGGGTACGAATAAATTAACAAATACTCCTCTATATACAGAAATGGCTTTAAGTTTTACAACACCCGCTGTACAGAATATGGTGCCACGTAGCAGCTGTGCAGGACATGTGATGGAACCAGCGCCACAGAATAGGGATCCAATACTGGCTACAGGAACCTCTGCAGAACCACCAAATACTGAGTCAAGGCCAGTGCGATAGCAAAGCAATAACTATAGGTGCACTGGTTATAAAGCATTCACCATACACTGGAGATCTGATCATACCTTTGTGTATATTGTTAGTAGCAGCAGGACTGTGAAATATGTGACTCTCTGCCCTTCTTTACAGCTCCTTTATTCCCATTATCTGCTACAGTATTTAATAAGATGAATACAGCTTGTACATAGAGCAGAGGCTGTACAGCAGCTCATTGTAGAGAACACAGAGCACAGCAGTGTGAGGACATTATCCCAGAGAGAGAAACTACAATCATCAAATACACATATTTTCCCACAGTCTGCCTGCTACTGCCAACAACATACATTAAGGGCTCTTTCACATTGGCGTTGATTTGCACGTCCGTGGTTCGGTGTTTTCCCACAGATGCCTCACAAAACCATTGATTTCTATGAGGATTTTCTCATTGGCTTGTATTTTCACTGATCAGTTGTCAGTGGGAAAAAAATTATGATTTTTTTTTTTTTTTTTTTGTGGATGCAGATCACGGAAGGCAAAAGAAGTCTATGGGGCCGCAAAAAAGAAACTGATGAAACATCCTGTTTTTTCCACTGATGAGGCCGAAAAACCAGATGTAATGTTTAAAAGCAACGTTAAATCTTCTTTTTTTTGGAGGGGGGGGGGGGGGGGTAAACAAAATATGCAACAGATGTGCAACTGAAGCTGCACATAAACGCCAATGTGAAAGAGCCATAATATACGATTACACAGATCTCCAGGGATCATCGAAACTCGCGTTCAAACCCCTTTTAAATGAATGAGTTATACTCTGGTGTGGAGTCCTCATATCCTAAGGCCACATTCACACGACCGTATGGAGGACAATGGCCGCACGGAGCGATACAGTGCCACACATGTGCGGCACAGTACCACTCTGTACACGGGGAAGATGATTGGACATGTCCCATCTTTCCCTGTGTGTACGGCCATGCTTTGCTATGGAGAGGGGAGGGGTCACCCCTCGTCTTCTCCAGCCCGGCGGGCATACGCTCATGTAAATTCAGCCTAATAGCGTATACAACCAGTATAGTAATCCAAGAGAACTCGATCATTAGAATATCCAAATACTCCACACAAGGTGACAACCCAGCTGAAATATCCAAGTGACCCCAAATTAAAGGGAACTTCCCTGTTCCACATACAGGAGGAATCGAGCAGACTGATTGATATGGAACTTTTGATTTTAAAAAAATTCCTCCTCCGTTAGGAGTCAAGTAGGCGTTCCCAAGCAGGACCACCCACTAGACTTCTCCTTAATCTCCTGCGTGCATAGAAACATACTGCAGCAGCGCTTTCCCTTTAACTCAGACATTTTCGGGAGACCCTTTTTCTTTCCATTGGGTCCATAAGTGCCACCCATTCCAAAAATAAACAAAAAACCAATGTTATGTAACAAACTCCGTAAAAAGGAAACCCTATGATACAATGACAAAGGCGCAGTAACATTCGTATAAATAAGGCAAACATATTGCATAGTCCCACACACACAGTGCCACCTTCTCCAGCCGCTGTGTTGCCCCTTCTCTACCCAAAGGCAAATGCCGCCATCTTGACCCACCATTAAACTAAATAGAAGAATTTGGTTTGTTGCTCAGTTTTTCACAAGTGCTATAAGCGAATCCCCGGAGCCGTGGCCACAGACCACGGCCCCATAAAATGGTAACTGTAATCCTACAAAATGATTGGCTGCCATAAGCACCCCAAGGTAATGTGCACCTAGAAGACAGACTACAAAATCACTTAATATTGTGATTTCATAGGCCGCCTGTTACTACATCAGCCCGTGTGTGTAGGCTTCGGGTGCGCCCGAGCCACAACGCTCCATCCGTGGCTTAGTCCAGGTGGCTCAGAAGTGGGGAAGGCACATTTCATACAGCACTTTTTTTTTGTCTTAAACAAATTTTTTTGTTTTTTTTCTCTATTTACAGGATTTTCTGTAGAAGAATAGACATTTACAGCACCAAATTAAGGGGGACGTAAAGGGGGGGTCTTCGGAAAAAGAACCCCTTAGGTAAAGTCTCTGACAAAGAAAAAAGTCCGTCTGGCTTCACTTATCAGCTGATGGTAATATCTCCGTCTGCATCTTTCTCAAACTCGTCCTGCATCTCGTCCGAGTTCCCTGAGTCGCTGCTGGCCACAGAACTGGTGGACGGAGAGTTCCTGTAAGAAACAAAGCAAGACATAATGTAAGGCAGGTACTCACAGCAGCATAGTCGCCTATAGTTATCTCTATACTTAACCCCCAAGTTCCCCTCCCCCTGAACGACCACTGTAACCATCCATTCAGTACAAGACCATAGTCCAGCAGAGAGTCATTAACTCACAGCATCATAGAGCACTACAGACGACTGTGATGCTCTGAGTAATAACTCACAGCAGCCTTTGGTATAGACCATATTCAGACGGTATTTAGGTTTTTACTTTATTAACCAGTTGTATGAAATCACCAGGAGGGAGGACTCTGTACCTGCTAATTATTTGTATTGTCAACAACGACACCAGTATTATTATTTGGCAGTGTTTGGTTTAGCGGGCACCGCACCTCATGTAGCACTAGATGATATATATCCATCCCATGTGTGGGTGCACTCATAGACGACGCCCTAAAATTTTCAGAGTAGAGAAACAAGCACCACCTAAACCAACTCATCCCCTATACAGGGCACATCCAGGGCGACCTACCTGCCGGCCGATCCTTTTATGAGCCTTCGACACGTTTCCATCTGCACGTCCAGACCCCTCTTCATGCTGCACATTTCCATGTACTCGTGGAGGTGCCGGTTCATGTCGCTCTTCGCGTTGGCCAATTCCAGCTACAGAGGGTGTAAACCGAGAGTCAAATTAAAATAAGAGCATTGATTATGGTTCTCATCAGTTCTGGCAGCTAACTTTTTTGTGCGGTTTGGGCTCTGCTTAGGTCGCATTTGCAGTTTGATACAAAGTCGCATGAAGGCGGCAGTGCATGGTGGTATTTCTACAATGGAACCGGTGAGATTCATAAATATATGGGGTGTAGTGTGAAGTAGAGACACCACACAGTCCTAAACCCCCAAGAAGAGAGAAATGTAATGATCCTACATGTCCTGGAGGGGGCAGCATGTACCAAGACTGATTCATCCTCATCTCAGGCAGACATGACAGCGATCTTATTTATAATGCAACTTTGACATCATTAGTATTCTTGAGCTTCGTCTCAATTAATAAATCTGTACATTACTGATATTTAATCAGGACATTGTGAACCCTCTTTAAGATTACAGACATGACTGTAATAACTTTATAGATTTAGGACCGAAACAGAATATTACCTCAATGATTTTGACCATTGTGCTCGCTCTGGGGTCACCATGACAGAACAGTATCAGACTTCCTGTCATGTGACCTCGACTTCCATAAAGGAGTGAGGGTCACATGACAGGAAGT
Source organism: Engystomops pustulosus (assembly GCA_019512145.1). Lineage (NCBI taxonomy): Eukaryota > Metazoa > Chordata > Amphibia > Anura > Leptodactylidae > Engystomops > Engystomops pustulosus. The sequence continues at coordinate 162,437,127 of CM033646.1, read as the reverse complement.
CTGTGCAGAGTTAACAGGGCAACCCCAGAGCAAGCAGAATTTTTTATCACTGCAGCAAAAGAGAAGAACAAAATTATGTGAAAACTGAAGTTTTGGGCCCCCGTAATATTTCATCACCTCAATTTGGTCTATGGTTTCCTGGTACTCTTTGTCTCTCGTTTTTAAGAAGGTTTCTGTCTCCTGTATCAAATCTCCCAAAGTTTCCTCCTGCTAAAGAGAGAAATCAGGTTCAGAACAAAAAGTTTTGCAAGTTTTGATAAAGTAACTCAGCGCAGTAAACTGTAATAGGACGCGATGGGTTCTGGGTGTTCTGGACAGTCAGAATAACAGCCTCCAAAAATAACATGTTACCCACTGGGAAACTACCATTGCCCTGTGGTACTGACCTCTGGTGGGGCCTCTACAGGGGGGTTACAGTTGGTGAAATCTTCCCATAGTAACAATGTATCCTCATTCTCTTCCCACGTCAGGCTGTCGCAATCGTCGTCAAAGTCGTACGTCTCCCGTCTGTGGAAGACAAAGCGAAACATTTTTGATTGGGATTTGCTTGCTCTAGATTTGGCCACCTGGTGGCGCTATGACACCGAGCCTGTACAACACAGGGCTACATTGCATCCCCAGGAAATTACACTTGTGTGTGTCATATAAGGATATATACGTGATGATCTCTCCCAGCGGGTGCATCATACAGAAGTACGGGTGGGATGTAACCCTGCGGAGCCTGGAATGTAATGACTCATCCTACAAAATATTCACTGTACTTTATGCTCTTAAAGTCACAGTAAAAATTAATCTTCTGCAGTATAAGGAGGGCAAAATCCTCCTTCTACTTGCACAGCTGATGGCTTGTTACCATGTAATCAGCATTAACATTCGCACAAACCTTTCTCCAGTCCTGGTGTTCCGTTACAATGTAACAGTTTAGGGAAAAAACATCAGGATGGATTCTAAGCTTAACAAAAAAAAAAATTAAGACTTCCTTAACCATCCCTTTAAACATGTAGTCTACAAACCACCAGATCAGGCTTCTTTCAAGTACAATATTTGTACAGATGACATCACTGAAGCCCTTGGTGATGTCATCAGGACCCATATCATCATATGGATTTGTGTAGCATGAAGAAAGCCTTGCGTCTGGCTAAGATCATCAGATGAATGACTGCTGGTTCTACACATGAGATATGAAGTTATGCACATTCATCCCACAGCCGGCGGTTCGGATTTGGCAGACTGACTTTCTATGAAATCATGATGCATAAATATGGCCAAAGTAAACCGCACAGACGGAGGGGGGAGGGCGGTATTTTAAGATATCTAACAGCTTGCTCAGCATACTTCACATAAGCCTCCTCCTCCCCCAAGTATCTGCTGCTCCAGACCTGGGGAGAAGCTGCAGACTTGGCCCAGACCTCTAGGACGTCCGCCAGTCACATCCTATTCCCAGGAAAACAAATCTCACTCTGGAATTGTGCTAATCGCAGGAAGCCGACATATGTAGTCCGGGGAATGCACTGGAGAATAATCGCGCCCCGTCTCACCAGTATCTGGGGATTTTGCCTAAGTCCTGGGAACTTGGTCGCGTATTTGCTCTTATGTCGTGTATTGTACACCACTAAAGTAGGACCATTCCCCCAAATACAAAATGCTCAATGACACATCTTATTGGTTATCAATGCCCTTGACCAACATGTCCTGAGACATTCCCTCTAAGAAGTACAAGTACAAAATCTCATATCGTTAGATTTCCACTATACCCCTGATATTTTTGGCATTTGTTTTATTCAAATCCGTCCACCCATTCAAAAGTTATGGCCCCCGGAAGTTTAGAATTCAACTTGCTCATACGCGCTAAGTGGGTGGCAACCTTTTGTATTTCCTCGGGGGCGTGTCCGTTGCCACCCCCTTGGCTACTATGCACCACCTCACATGTAAACTTCCAGGGGCCATATCTTTTGAATGGGTGGACGGATTTGAATAATACTAATACCAATTTTAGCAGGGGTACAGTGGGGATCTAATTCGATGTTGGATTTTGAACTTTGTCACACGCCCTTTTTAGAGCGATTGTCATTTGACCGAAACAAATGTATCATCAAAGTGTACCAATCTTCAAAAATGAGCTCTTTTGTTCAAGTAAGGCACGGATTGTGCCTAGTGCATTCACCTTCCATAGCCATTACTCCCCCCAACCCCTCTATGTACATGCATGCTCAGTCCCACTATCCCACATCGATTACACTGGACTTACAACTGGTTGAACATTCTCTTCATCTCATCCGTTATATTGAGGGAACAAGTGACTTCATCATCAGAGAATCGCCCGGTGTCCCCGTCCTGCTCCGAGATGTCATCTTCAGTCGTCACCTTCCGCTCTTTCTTTTTAGACACTGTCCCCACCTTCATGGATAAAAGATTGTCAACTCTGTTAGTAACAAACGACCTTGACAGAGGAGCCCCCTCCCCTCCAGGGGTACAAGAGATGCATTAATCAAGCTGCAAGACTGCATTCACCACAGGGCACATACAGTGGCAGCCGCCAGCATGCAGTGTAGAGCGGGATGCATGGTGAAGAGCAAGCCCTGCCTGCCACCCGAAAAAGACCAACTACCCAAGAGGAAGAGACACCGATACAAAGGAGAGGACGGAAAGAACCACAGACACCAAAACACAGAACCTGAAGAAGAGGAGTCGCATCAGACTATTACACTACGATAGTGGAGCCAAGATGGTCCTCACCACCAAGAGGAGCCTAGTCTACCCTCCACCATGACCGGATAGAAGTGTATGAGAGGCTGCATGAGAAGATTGGGGAGAGAGAAGGAGAGACAAGGCTCGGTCACCTGAAACATCTTGGATACGTCTTCAGAATTGCGCTGCTGTGCTACGTCACACAGCTTGGCAGTGATATCAATCCGTCTGCAGATATCCATGTCCACCTTCATAGCTTTTTCCTGGATCTTTGAGTCGAGATCAGTCATGGGCTGCAGGGGACATTTGTACATTATCTTCTCTAATAAGAACGGCATCACAAAAATCTCTCCTCTTAGAGAAAAGTCTTATCACCAACCCCCTCCACCTCACCCCCTTAACAGATGTTGTTCCACGGATTCCTCCGCAGCTGGAATTTTTTTCGGTAGCCCCCTACATTCCCAAGCAATCAGGGCCATTAGTTTGGCACCCAGAACACTGTCAGGAGGATGGTGCAGGAACCGCCCACTTGACGGAACAGCTAATTTGCATATAAATACGCTAAACTGAACTGTATAATTCAGGAATTTTTTTTCCAGAATCAGTGACAGGATTATTGGATAAAATGGTGAAAGTTCCCTTTAAGCTCCAGAATCCAGGATCCTAACCCTAATTTAGAATAACCAGATGTGTTTACCAAATAATAATACAGAAATAATTCAATAACGTCCTGATCTTATTTTGCCCTGCTACAGTCACTCCCAGAGCTGCAGATTTGGATGTGATTGGAGTAGAAGACCCAATATAACATTGTAAAGCAAAGTATCTGCAGAGTTCTTGTGTAGTTTTAAGAGGTTATTAGTGGGGCTGCACTATAGATGCATAGTCCGTAACTTGAGCAGATATAGGCTCCCGCCCGAGTCCTTGTACTCCACCCTATAAGGGTTACGCTGCCTGGTATATAATAGATGCTTGTGGCTGGTGTTACAAGGTGTATGGTGTTGCTGGGATGATTGTTACATCAGTTCCATAAACAGCGGCAATCCACCCGCCACCAACCTCAATAGCCCGCGGTCACCTCCCTATTGTACTTACAAGAAGATCTTTCAACAATTATGTAATGAGGCCTCTGCATATAGGGCAGGATGCTCCACCCCTGCTACACCTACTATAAATGGAGCATGAGAACCGGTGCAGGGTGTCCCCAGAGACCAGGGACCTCACCCCCATCTCACCAAGACTTATGTAACCCCATTGTGCAGAAAATCACCATTACCTTTAAGGGAATCATGTAGCCAGTGTGAGGTATTGTCATGAAACAAACGTTGTGTTACTAGAAATGTAACTATGATTGTACCTTTACTGGCGTATCCTCACACTGCTCTGCTCTCCACTCTCTGCACGGATTAGCTCAGCATCCGTAGTGGAAGCTGTAGTATTACAGCTACAGCTTGGAGGGAAGGAGCATTGGAGCTGCACGAGTCACAGAACTAAGAGCACAGCAGTGTGAGGACACACCCCTAGTGCACTTAGGCTACAATCCTGGAATATAAATGGCTACATAAGACCCTGAATGACTCCATAAACAGAACATGGGTAAAAATAGAACAGTCTGCAGATCAGAAACAATAAGACCTTGTGTGGGATAATCCCTTAACTCCTTCACTACCAGTGCTGCGGCTTATCAGAACAAAGTCCATATAGAACCTCCCCAGACAGAGGCTGGAGACGCCATGTTGGAGCCCCTGGACTACTTCCTATGACGGACTTGTGGGGGAGATAAGGCTGCGCAGACAATGGGAGAACAGACTCTCCTGCTGGTTACCAGACTCCAATTACATCCCAGGGAGCGACACATTATTCATTGTTGTGTTTCTCTTGGCGAGGAGTCCTAATATGGATTCAGTTTTCATCTACAGCTCTGAACCCGTTAACTGCATCATGACCGGAATGTATTCGCAAAATCCTACTATAGCCTACTGCTGATAGCATTTGGGATCAACAGCGGTAGGGATCACTGATCCCAACAGCAGTTGTGATCATGTAGTAATGTTATGTATCAGCCTTCGAATGACACCCTTGTGTGTGAGTAACAGTAGGACAAATAAATACAGATTTATATTCCTGGATTGTAGTTTCCTCAAGTTCATGGGTTAAGTGTCCTCACACTGCTCTGCTCTGTGCATCAACTCTGCTCTGAGTTCAGGTCAAATACTACAGCAGTCATTTAGAAGGGAGAGGTTTTTATGCAATCCAATGCATAAAAGCAGAGAGCAAAGAGCACAGCAGTGTGAGGACACCTTTACCAAGTGAGTCTGGAGAAGCTACAATCCTGGAATATTAACACTTTAGTGTCTGGTTCCTTTACATATATAATGGCTAGGCTCAGCCATGGGTCCATGTGTTGTGAAGGGAAGAGAGGAGAAAGCCCCTTTAAGACACACTAAGTTAAAGGAAACCTACCATTTAGAATGGCAGGGGTAAGCTGTAAGTACCGAGCACCAGCTCAGGGTGAGCTGGTGCCGGTACTTACTTTCGTTAGTGTTATAAACAGGGGTATCGCGGTTTTAACACTTTTTAAACTTTAGAGCAGCAGAGGCTTCGTGGGCGCGCCTACATAGGAAATAGCGGAGATGTTGCGCGCGCACAGTCGTGCGCACCGCCGAAGCCTCTTCTGCTCTAAAGTTTAAAAAGTTTTAAAACCGCGATACCGCAGTTTATAACACTAACGAAAGTACCGGCACCAGCTCACCCTGAGCTCACCCTGCGCTGGTGCCCGGTACTTACAGCTTACCCCTGCCATTCTAACTGGTAGGTTTCCTTTAACCTCTGCTGGTGACTCATCACCCATAACATTCACAGTGATGGAGGAGGATCATGACCACATATTACAAAGGAGTAAATCAATAGGTTTAGCCAACAATGAGATATATTTTGGTGAGATATAGTATTAATCTACTCTATTTTACTGTAATGAAGGATTAATCGTTCCATAATGGAGATGGTTTTTAGGTGATAGTGCAGTAACTGTAAACACTTTCTGCCAGTTTTGGTTTGTTACATTGTATCCATTCTAGACAATTCTTTGTACACAGAACAGTGAACTCCCGATTGTCTATTCTGTTACAATGTATCAAACATAAGATAAGCCCTGTCTTGACACGGTAACAGCTTTAGGTGGCGCTCACACACACTGCGTTTGATTTGCGTTTAGAAACACAATTCGGGCAGCGTGGAGGAGCTTTCTCCGATCGCGGTTAAAGGGGGAGTTCGCATTGTGGCAAATTAATGTTATTGTTTGTATAATGAAAAGTTATACAACTTTATAATATACTTTCTGCATCACATCTCCACTGGAAATAAACAATGAAGCTTCCTATAGAATGACAGCAAGCAGAGATCTAGGAAACTGCGAGGAATTGATACAGAAAGTATATTGGAGAATGTTATAACTTTTCATTATACAAACAATAACATTTTATTTGCTGATATGAGAACGCCCCTTTAAGTTTAGTTGTAAACACTTACAAATCCGGACCAAGCATCAAGCATTTTGCTAATAAAGTATATAAGACGTGTGTTACTTGTTCACATAGGTGTAAACTCACTGTGATGTAGACCAGCTCCTCCCTACGGTGTTCAAATTGTGCTTCTAAAACCCAAGTTAATGCAATGTGTGTGAACGCTGCCTTTGCAGTAAGTCGGGACAGGGTTAACGTGACCGCAAAGTTCCCAGTCACTGACAACAAGCAGATATCTTGCTAATTCTCATTAGATTCTTGGTGGGCTCCTCATTAGGATAATTTAGTGTGAAATCCATTTAATTACCTTGATTAATTACTAAAATTAGCATATTATCAAATACCTGTACCTAAGGGTGGACTGCGGGGACAATCCCTACAGAGCAGTGTCCACTCCGGACCGGTCACACGTGCAGAGACCCCGTCATGCATGTACCAGCGGTTAGTCACACACAGCACACAGTGTTACCTCTGGGGTCTTCCACAACAAACCTGAACCCACAATGCAATCAGCATCTTAAGACACAGCCCATTCATGTGCCACACCGGCCAATGGAGAAGCGGGGTGAGTGGTCTGTACAACCTCTACGGAGGGAGGGGACCCCCGGTACAGCCACACGGATCAGTGCTCAGGATCTCACACAGAGGAAGCGGTGAGGGTAAAACATTCCGCAGTGATCGCCAAGTGGGAGGAGCTTATACATGGGACTTACATCACTCATCAGACCCTTGAAGACCACCAGCTCGGACTTCAGCCTCTCGATCTTCTCGTTGAGTTCATCATGGACGTTATAAGCTTCCTGCGCCTCCTGGGAACAAAGAGGAGCCGTGAAATCAGTGCTCACAGGGAGAAGGCGCCTTCTCAGGAGACCCAAAAAAACCTTACCTCCTGGAGGCTCTCCACCATGGATTCCAGATTCGTCCTCTTGGCCAACTCTTCTTCCCATCTGCAGAGAGACAAGAAAATCTCAGTCAATAGGAAACTAAGAAAAATGGATAAATTGTTACAATTTATATTTATAGTCAAATTCCGCTTCCTTCCTGTTAAATCACCGGATCTCGGATCTCACTTCCTCCCCCCCAAGTTCAATGTATGAGGCACTTGAATGCCCGTATTCATGGCTTCCGGCTCTAATCTCAATTCTTAAAGGGGTCTTAAACAATCCAAATTTTTTAGGGAGCATGAAAATACAAACTGGATGTGACAGCTGCAGAGTACACCCGACACAGAAACGAACCCTCCACATCCCACTGTACTATAGGGCATCAGCCGCACCCCACTAGGATTCTAAATGCAGCTTTGGATGTGAATGGAGTAGAAGTCACTTTATGGGTTGCAGCTGTCACTGGATATGTTAAAATTGGAAAATCTTGTTGCAAAAAACTCTACATGTCCAGTCAAGCTGCTGACAAAGCCGGAAACCCGGACAACTGTTCCCAAATGAGTAGTGGACTTCTCACCCAATTGCTGGTGCCTGCCCCCAGAACAAACAAGTCACAGAGAATGGAGAGGTCTGCCTAAAGCAGCCGAAAATAGTCATATAGAGCTGCCAAGTTTAAAAGGGTTACGTTTAGAAAAACATGGCTGCCATCTTCCAGAAGCAGTGCCACCCTTGTCCTCAGGGCGAGTCAGGTATTGCAGGAAGACTATACAAGTGTGAGGAGGTAATCTGCACACCCTAGAGACATGTGAAGCATTTCTGGGAGAAGCTCTCTTGGTCCTGAACTATTCCTTTCATCCTCAATCCGTCCACTCATCAGAACTCTCAGATCCTTTCTAATCAATACGTCTTCAGGCTGTAGCGAGTCGCCTCCGCAGGGCCCCATCCACTGATCCTGGGACGTGGCTATACCCAGGTGGGAGTATAATATTACACAAGAGAAGGATCATACGTAAATTCATAGCTGTGGTTAAAAATATCAGTTTTTCAGTTGATCAAGAAACAGGAGGCCCAGGATGAGCACTGGTTATGCAATCGCAGAAGGACACGGAATATGTGAATAAACCCAGGGGGCGATCTCTGTGTGTGATGTATGGAGGATGATAATACACATGGACGTCTCCCTCCCGGCTCCTGGATGCATTCAGGTCCAGATTCGGTTTCAGGGAAAAGACTAAATTTAGCAAAGTCTTTTCGGTGACAAGAAATAAGATGAAGCGATCTCCTGCCTCAGCCCCTGGCGGGCGTCCAATACCCCGGATAGCAGCAGTCTGTGACTCCATATTGCGGCATGTGAGATATGTCTCTATTTTAGCTGCATTCCAGGCAGTTTATAAGCGGAGCAGAGATTGGGGCGGCTGCGCTGTGGGGCTCTGCTGCCTGCGTCCTCCCAGCATCCTACAGGGACGCGGCGTACGAGGGCAGGCAATCCAGACACATTCAGGGCAGTACAAAGCATGGACGAGGCACAGAACTTGGACCGGAGAACACACATAAGAGTTTGTATGTTCTCTCAGTGTTTCATAGGTTTCCTCCAGGTCCTCTGGTTTACTCCAACACTCCAAAACATACTGGTAGGTTGAATAGATTGTGAGCCCCATTGGGGACAGGGACTGATTTGGCAAGTTCTGTGCAGCACTGCATAATCTGTGTGCGCTATATAAATAATTATTATTATTATGCTAATAGAACAAAGCAGAGATATTCAGGTTTCATTGATTAATTGTCCAGCAAGTGCATTATTAGGAGCTCAAAATGTTCCCAGAATTATTGCAATTTTAGTCGTAATTGCCATTTTGGGCATCAGCTGCCTGTAGGCAAAATTGGGCCCGCCCTCCATGCACTTGCAGGCCAATTTGCATATATATGATAGGTACACACACGACAGGTGTAATAACAACCTGGATATTAATACCTCATCACCCTGCAGGGAGGGACACAGCCGCACAACATGACACATTGTTGATTTCCCTTGAAAAATGACTCGCAGATAAAATGATGGTCAATAAAGGATAAGCGGCGGCGGTATGTGCTGTGTGTAGCATTCCTGCACCTCCCGACTCACCCCCAGCAAGATGCACCTTGTTCACACATTACACAGACTGATGGAATGTAAGTTATTAGGACGAACCCCGGAGGACAACAATGCAAGCCCAGATACACCGAGACGTCACCAATCACACAATTATATCTGCCCTGGCAACCAGTAACAAACCAAAGGCTGCACTCACCGATCCCAAAGATATGTACTCATCCCGAGTATCCTCACTATTCTGCTGCTGGTGCAGTCACTGTGTACATACATGACATTAGCAGTGTGAGGACACACCCCTAGTGCACTTAGGCTACAATCCTGGATATAAATGGCTACATAAGACCCTGGAATGACTCCATAACAGAACATGGGTAAAAATAGAACAGTCTGCAGATCAGAAACAATAAGACCTTGTGTGGGATAATCCTTAACTCCTTCACTACCAGTGCTGCAGCTTATCAGAACAAAGTCCATATAGAACCTCCCCCAGACAGAGGCTGAGACGCCCATGTTGGAGCCCCTGGGACTACTTTCCTATGACTGACTTGTGGGGGAGATAAGGCCTGCGCAGACAATGGAGAACAGACTCTCCTGCTGGTTACCAGACTCCAATTACATCCCGGGGAGCGACACATTATTCATTGTTGTGTTTCTCTTGGCGAGGACTCCTAATATGGATTCAGTTTTCATCTACAGCTCTGAACCCGTTAACTGCATCATGACCGGAATGTATTCGCAAAATCCTACTATAGCCTACTGCTGATAGCATTTGGGATCAACACCGGTAGGGATCACTGATCCCAACACGTTGTGATCATGTAGTAATGTTATGTATCAGCCTTCGAATGACACCCTTGTGTGGAGTAACAGTGGGACAAATAAATACAGATTTATATCCTGGATTGTAGTTTCCTCAAGTTCATGGGTTAAGTGTCTCAACGCTGCTGCTGTGCATCAACTTCGCTGCTCTAGTTCAGTTGGTCAGGTCATAATACAGCAGTCTTTAGAAGGAGAGAGCTTTTATGCAATGCAATCATGCATAAAAGCAGAGAGCAAAGAGCACAGCAGTCGTGAGACACTTTACCAAGTGAATCTGGAGAAGCTACAATCCTGGAATATTTAACACTTTAGTGTCTGTTGTTTCCTTTACATATATAATGGCTAGGCTCAGCCAGTGGTCCATGTGGTTGTGAAGGGAAGAGAGGAGAAAGCCCCTTTAAGACACACAAGTTAAAGGAAACCTACCAGTTAGAATGGCAGGGGTAAGCTGTAAGTACCAAGCCACCAGCTATGGGTGAGCTGGTGCCGGTACTTACTTTCGTTAGTGTTAAACAGGGGTATCGCGGTTTTAACACTTTTTAAACAATATGGTTTATATAATAGATATATTTTGGTGAGATATAGTATTAATCTACTCTATTTTACTGTAATGAAGGATTAATCGTTCCATAATGGAGATGGTTTTAGGTGATAGTGCAGAACTGTAAACACTTTCTGCCAGTTTAGTGTTTGTTACATTGTATCCATTCTAGACATTCTTTGTACACAGAACAGTGACCCCGATTGTCTATTCTGTTACAATGTATCAAACATAAGATAAGCCCTGTCTTGACACGGTAACAGCTTAGGTGGCGCTCACACACACTGCGTTTGATTTGCGTTTAGAAACCATTCGGGCAGCGTGGAGGCTTTCTCCGATCGCGGTTAAAGGGGAGTTCGCTTGGGCAAATTAATGTTATTGTTTGTATAATGAAAGTTATACAACTTTAAATATACTTTCTGCCATCACATCTCCACTGGAAATAACAATGAAGCTTCCTATAGAATGAAAGACGAGATACGGCCTGCGCCAGGATTGTATCTAGGAAACTGCGAGGAATTGATACAGAAAAGTATATTGGAGAAGTTATAACTTTTCATTATACAAACAATAACTTTTATTTGCCGATATGTGAACGCCCCTTAAGTTTAGTTGTAAACACTACACAATCCGGACCAAGCTCCAAGCGTTTTTGCTAATAAAGTATATAGACGTGTGTATCCTTGTTCACATAGGTGAAACTCACTGTGATGTAGACCAGCTCCTCCCTACGGTGTTCAAATTGTGCTCTAATCCAAGTCAATGCAATGTGTGTGAACGCTGCCTTTGCAGTAAGTGGGACAGGGTTAACGTGACCGCAAAGTTCCAGTCACTGACACACAAGCGATATCTTGCTAATTCTCATTAGATGTCTTGGTGTGGATGCTTCATTAGGATAATTTAGTGTGCAATCCATTTATTACCTTTATTAATTACTAAAATTAGCATATTATCAAATACCTGTACCTAAGGGTGGACTGCGGGACATCCCTACAGAGCAGTGTCCACTCCGGACCGTCACAGTGCAGAGACCCCGTCGGATGTCCCAGCGGTTAGTCACACAGCACACAGTGTTACCTCTGGGTCTTCACAACAAACCTGAACCCACAATGCAATAGCATCTTAAGACAAGCCCATTCATGTGCCACAACCGGCCAATGGAGAAGCGGGTGAGTGTCTGTACAACCTCTACGGAGGGAGGGGACCCCCGTTACGCCACACGGATCAGTGCTCAGGATCTCACACAGAGGAAGCGGTGAGGGTAAACATTCCGCAGTGATCGCCGCAGTGGGAGGAGCTTATACAGGACTTACATCACTGCATCAGACCCTTGAAGACCACCAGCTCGGACTTCAGCTCTCGATTTCTCGTTGAGTTCATCAGGACGTAAAGCTTCCTGCGCCTCCTGGGAACAAAGAAGGGAGGCCGTGAAATCAGTGTCAGCTCACGGTTTTATGATTTTTTGAACGGACGCCTTCTACGGGAAACCAAAAAACAGCCTTAGGCCCTCTGCGATGGCACATCACCTCGGATACCAGATTTCTCTTGGCCTTTTCGTGTGCCCATCGCAGAGAGACAGAACAACTTTGAGATAGGATTTTTAGTCACTCCTCACCCTGCCCGGAGTACCACACTTCCGTGGAAAAAGCGACCCATGCTCCGTCTGACCACACTATACCGGAAACAGTGCTGTAACGCCACATTTTTCAGGAGAATTGCCCCTGATTACAATGTTGTCAGGTGTTACGCCACCTCCCCGGCCGCACCCCCTTTAGCCTCTACTTGTTTTCTTTCTGCGCCTTTCTTCCTTCTACTTTTTTTTTAGCCCCCCCCTTCTAGTCCATGTCTTACACTTCGCTTCCTTCCTGTAATCACGGATTGTTTAAGCGTACTACTTTGTCATTTCTTCTCAAGTTCATTCTTCATCAACCCGATCTCGCCTAGCGCTCCCCCCAAGTTCAATGTATGAGTCGCACTGAATGCCCGATTCATGGCTTCCGTCTCATCTACACTTCTTAAGGGGTCGTTAAACAATCCAAATTTTTTAGGGAGCATGAAAATACAAACTGGATGTGACAGCGGCAGAGTACACCAGAACAGAAACGAACCTCCACATCCCACTGTACTATAAGGCATCAGCCGCCACCCACTAGGATTCTAAATGCAGCTTGGATGTGAATGGAGTAGAGTCACTTTATGGGTTGCAGCTGTCACTGGATGTTAAAATTGGAAATCTTGTTTTTGCAAAAAACTCTACATGTCCAGTCAAGCTGCTGACAAGCCGGAAAACGGACACTGTTCCCAATGAGTAGTGGACTTCTACCCAATTGCTGGTGCCTGCCCCCAGAACAAACAGTCACAGAGAATGGGAGAGGTCAGCCGAAAATAGTCATTAGAGCTGCCAAGTTTAAAAGGGTACGTTTGAAAAACATGGCTGCCATCTTCCAGAAGCATGCCACCTTGTCTCAGGCGAGTCGGTATGCAGAAGACTAACAAGTGTGAGGAGGTAGCTGCACACCGTAGAGAGATTGAAGCATTCGGGAGAAGCTCTCTCCTCAATCGTCACTCATCAGAACTTCAGACCTTTCTATCAATACGTCTTCAGGCTTGTAGCGAGTACGCCTCCGCAGGGCCCCATCCACTGATCCTGGGACGTGGCTATACCCGGTGGGAGTTATATAATATACACAATACAAGCGAGAAGGATCATACGTAGTTCATAACTGTGGTTAAAAATAGCAGTTTTCAGTTGATCAAGAACAGGAGGCCCAGGATGAGCACTGGTTATGCATCGCAAAGGACACGGAATATGTGAATAAAACACAGGGGGCGATCTCGTGTGATGTATGGAGGATGATAATACATGGACGTCTCCCTCCCGGCTCCTGGATGGTTCAGGCCAGATTCGGTTTCAGGGAAAGACTAAATTTAGCAAAGTCTTTTCGGTGACAAGAATAAAGATGAAGCGATCTCTGCCTCAGCCCCTGGCGAGCGTCCAATACCGGATAGCAGCAGTCTGGACTCCATATTGCGGCATGGTGAGATATGTCTCTATTTTGCTGCATTCCAGGCAGTTATAAGCGGAGCAGGGATTGGGCGCCGCGCTGTGGGGCTCTGCGCCTGCGTCCTCCCAGCATCCTACAGGACGCGGCGTACGAGGGCAGGCAATCCAGGCACATTCAGGGCAGTGCAAAGCATGGACGAGGCACAGAACTTGGACCGGAGAACACACATAAGAGTTTGTATGTTCTCTCAGTGTTCATAGGTTTCCTCCAGGTCCTCTGGTTACTTCCACACTCCAAAACATACTGGTAGGTTGATTGGATTGTGAGCCCCATTGGGGACAGGGACTGATTTGGCAAGTTTGTGCAGCGCTGCATAATCGTGTGCTATATTAAGAATTATTATTATTATGCTAATAGAACAAAGCAGAAATATTAATTGTCCAGCAAGTGCATTATTAGGAGCTCAAAATGTCCCAGAATTATTGCAATTTTAGTCGTAACTGCCATTGGGCATCAGCTGCCTGTAGGCAAATTGGGCCCGCCCTCCATGCACTTGCAGGCCGATTTGCATATATATGATACGATAATTAAAAAGGGTGTTCCCATTTCAGCAAATTAATGTTATGGTTGTACATAAGAAGTTATACACATTTCCAATCACTTTCTCTATCAATTCTTCCTCTAGATCTCTGCTTGCTGACATTCTATACAAAGTTCCCAAGTTTACTTCTATTGGACAAAGATCTGACGGTGATCACACAGGTGCACGGCTCTTAGATCACAGAGAGTTATCAGAGCTGTGTGATATAACGAGCCGTGCACCTGTGTGACCATGGGCAGGTTTCTATCACTGGAAGTAAACAGAAGGTTTCCATAGAGTGAAAGCAAGCAGAGATCTAGAAAACTTGATGTGAGGAATTGATACAGAAAGTATATGGAAACTTGAATAACTTTTCATTGTACAAACAATAACATTTATTGCTGATATGGGAACTCCCTTTAATCAATAACCCTTTAAGCCGCACAGCACCGGCCTAATAAGCAGTGTGAAATCGTCCCATTCTGCAATGCGAGAATATCAGCTCAGGTACACACACGACAGTGTAATAACAACCTGGATATTAATACCTCATCACCCTGCAGGGAGGGACACAGCCGCACAACATGACACATTCTGATTTCCCTTGAAAAATGACTCGCCAGATAAAATGATGGTCAATAAAGGAAGCGGCGGCGGTATGTGCTGGTGTAGCATTCCTGCACCTCCCGACTCACCCCCAGCAAGATGCACCTTGTTCACACATTACACAGACTGATGGAATGTAGAGTTTTAGGACGAACCCCGGAGGGACAACAATGCAAGCCCAGATAAACCGAGACGTCACCAATCACACAATATATCTGCCCTGGAACCAGTAACAAACCAAAGGCTGCACTCACCGGTCCAAAGATATGTACTCATCCCGAGAGTATCCTCACATTCTGCTGCTGGTTAGTCACTGTGGTACATAATGACAACTTAGCTGCACTGATCTGAGTTACATCCTGTATTATACCCCAGAGCTGCACTCACTATTCTGCTGCTGGTGCAGTCACTGGGTACATACAGACAATTACTTATCCTGCACTGATCCTGAGTTACATCCTGTATTATACTCCAGAGCTGCACTCACTATTCTGCTGCTGGGCAGTCACTGTGTACATACATGACATTACTTATCTGTACTGACCTGAGTTACAATCCTGTATATAATCCAGAGCTGCACTCACTACTGCTGCTGGAGGAGTCACTGTGTACATACATGACATTACTATCATGTTCTGATCCTGAGTTACTCCAGTATTATACCCCAGAGCTGCACTCACTATTGCTGCTGGTGCAGTCACTGTGTACATACATGACATTACTTATCCTGTACTGATCCTGAGTTACATCCTGTATTATACTCCAGAGCTGCACTCACTATTCTCCAGGTGGAGATCTTTACACAACACACTGTACAGTAATGGATATTAGTTGGATCTGCCTTTCAGGTTTAGGATTATTATGGGACAATCTGTTTCCCCCTGTAGGGACGTGTAATTTCTTATGTCAGCACTGATGATGATGACAACACATGGCCGCCAGGGCTATACTTGTCCTCTAGGCCTCGCTCGGGAGCCTTGTAATTACAGGCTGTCTGAGCGCTGAGCGTCCAGATGCTGAATTTTAATCCAAGCTGCCTTTCCTGGAAGATTTCCAGAGAAAGCATTAAACTGATAAAAGCGCCCGCTCCCCCTCCGCGCCCGCTGTAAATCACTGCTCAGCAAGTGCACCTGGCCTGACAATGGCGGACGGGGAATATGACCTACCTGTGCAATCCCTGCATACGAGGGCTGGCATGGCACGGAAGATTAGCCCCCTAACTGCCCTTATAGCAGGTCACCAGGTTATGGATTCTGCTAGGACCAAAAATTTTACAGGATTTGCTTTAATACATTCTTCTTCTCGGGAGCAGAGGATTCAGTGGTCACCATATCACAGGGCATCCAGAGAAACCAGTCTAAATCCAGCACCTCCTCACATCTCTACCCCGGGGGATGTTTACCAGACAGCTGATGTTTTTGCTTCATTTAAATTCCATCCAAGCCAAATTCCTTTGTAAGATCTCCTCTTAACACAACATGTCCCCCCTCCCAAATATAGTGATGTAACATGCCCCTATAGAGTAGCAGCTGACCCCCATCAACCCGCCTACATGTATGGTGTAAGGAGAAAGGAGGATCAGTCATGTTGCATTTTTACAAGCTCCTTCCTATACTTTTTAGACGGGTCACAGCCAGGGGTTACCTCCTTCTCCATATTCAAAATATGTGCATGCCCAGCAATACTAAACCAAGCATGCATGTGCACAGGGGAGTCGGGAGAAGATGTGGAAGGGGAGGTGGGTTTACAACTATGTAAATCAAGATCATAGTCTTAAGATTATATTAACTTGTGCGTTTCAATTCTTCACCATTTTCAATAACTCTGCTTGCCATCACTGAATGGTGATCTTTTAGGTCTGCTGTTTTCCCACATAGACAATCACCTATAAACTCTAGGATTAGCAGCATAAATGTATCAGGGCAAGTAACATGTAACAATGTATCAGGGTGACATTTGTTGTGCAACAAAAACTAAGCTGTACCTTTTTTACTGATCATTAACAACTACTGTTCAGGATGTTGGTAGTCATAGAGCTTTTCTGAATATCAATGGAACCAAGAATTTTTCCTATATTGTGTAGGATTTTGTATGGAATTTGGAAACTTGCGTTGCATAAATCCGGACGCGGCTCTCCTGTACAGACCGACTCTCCACTCTGGAGTCATTCACATTATAAAGCTGCGGGATAATGGAGACAAATGATGTAATCCATTAAAGACGTCGGAATGAAAAGGGTTTTACTCACTACTTGAGAGTTTTGTCTGCGCTGAGCGCGGAGGAGATTTACAGGGATTTGTAGCTGACAAGGTGTCGGTCGCGCCCAATGTAACACACCCCAGTGATGTGAAGATGACGCGAGCGCTGGAGGATTCCTGGCTGCGGATCACACTATGGAGGCAATTATCACCTCAAGATTCCCAATTGTGGGTCCCTCCAGGTGAAAAATATTACACCCCCACACTATATAGAGACAGGTACTTGGATCTGCCCCAACATTCCAGCTGCATGACATTGGCGATAACAGAACAGTTACAGAACTGCTATACCCCATTATCCCACCTTAAACCCTGTCCAAATAATCCAGGGCGTGTGCTCACACTGCTGTGCTCTTAGCTCTCTGCAATCAGCTACTGCATAGCCCCTCCCCTCTGCTCAGAACAACTGGTGATGCATAAAAACATAAATCTGCTACAGCTTTAATGAATGGGACGGCGCTGTAGAGCAGTTTGATGTCTCCGTATTATATAATGCACAGAGCCATTATTATATAATGCACAGCAGTGTGAGGATACATCTACGTACACTAAAATATAAATCTGTATACACAAAAGGTAAAATTACAGAGCTCTTCAAGATAAATATTTATTTGTCTTGGTTACTTAGGGTATAAATAAAACTGTGTATATAGGAGACTGAACCCCCACCCTGCAGTAACCACTTCCTCTGGGCATGTTCTCGGATCACTGCACCAGTCTCTGCAGACAGTCATTTCCTCCAGAGAAGAACATTTCAAATTAGTATTTTCGTGACACTGACATTTCCTGGAGGAAGTCAGCAGCCACCTCAGCAACATGTTATATCCACCTACAAATCCTGAATCCCCTCTAGCAGCACAGTATTCCCAATGTACAACAGGGGTCATCAGAGGAGGTGCAAACACCATGACCCCCACAATTATGGGCATGAGCCACTATGGCATTGCACAGGACTGGACCACCTATTGTCCCATTGACCTGCTGATTCGTATATTAGGGGGAATGAGACCCCAATTTAATGGTTGTGATGGTTGTAACCCCACTTAGCAGCAAGAGATGACAATGAGGGATATTATCAAACCCGCAGAATGCCCCTTTAATATGGATTTAAATTGTGAGCCCCACAAGGGACTGATATACAGCGCTGCAGGTTATGTTGTAAATTAATAAAAATCTGGCACAGGATCTTCTAGGAAAAGGATTCTTCTAGTAGCTGTGGATGGTAGGGAATAGGGATAATCAGTGTAATATTCTGCGGTGTTCCACTTAACATAGCCCAGAGTTGTTCAGTGACAGATCTGGAGATGTTCTGCAGAGTCTCTCCCCGCACATGATGATGTTCCATGAGGTGGGTGCACAAGTATGCCGCAGCCCGGTCTATATGTGGGATCTGGGAAAACACATGACCTCAGCCTCTCCACTTTACATGGAGGGTCTCTATACACAGACCTGGTGCAGCATCCGGCCCCTCCGCCTGTGGTTTACAGGGCGCTGCCAGGCAACGGGGCCGCAGCAGACTCCCTCATCTGTATGCATCCTACATGTCTGCTGGAAGAGAATCCGTTACCTAAAGGACGGCATCAATTTACTAATCCACATGGGAGAAGGGGGGAGGACTGCTGCAGCTCCAGACCCTCTCCTGCACATCACATACAAGGATAATCCAGGGGACAGCCTGGTCAACCACCTCATGTGTATGGGGACATCCCAACAGCGGACATCGGTGGGGAAACCAGAGGTGGAAGAGGGGCAGACTTGGGCCCAAGAGGGTCCCGGAGGTCCATAATTGGGTCAAGCAGAGGCTTACAGTCCGCTCCTCTAGCATATGCACGTTTGACCAAACCAAGTGTGTGTATCCCTTTAAAATGAATACATCTCTAGATTTCCCATCAGATTTGCCTATATAATCTACAGCTTTATTATAATCTGGTGTAAGCCTCTGCCTGGTAGCGCTGACATGAGTTTCCTGACTTTTATAAGCATTGGGGTGTGTGGAGACCTGTACGCTCGCCTCTCCTCGCCCGCGGGACATCTCACCAACTTTCTGCTGAATTGAAACTTAAGTAATCGAGGAGCAATTATCCCTGAATACTTGTTGCAGATTGTGTTCATGTCATGAGCCGATGGCTTCATAAAGTATCAGAGTGATGTCACCATGGAGGAGGGATTGGGTCACCTCTCCGTATGATGGACAATGTCTACACTTGGGATCGCCTTGTGCTTATCATTAGTTACAGGACTAATACTCCAGTCACATTCAAAGCTGCATTCAGGATTTTGTAGAGTTTTGAAGGGAAGATCTATCCCCCAAACGAACAACTTCGCTAATAGCAGAATGAGCATGTAGCAGCTCTAGAGCAGACGATATCTGGATATGTTTAAGACCGTATACGCGACATGATTTCTTATAACTAGAAAGCCTTGTACAGAGTTAGGTCTTCAGGTTATGCCCCTATTGGGGTACTCGTGCCTCACATCGTCATCAGCTGCGTCTCATGAATAATGCAGCAGGATAATGGGGGTCTGATCAATAATGGTTTAACAATGTGAAAAAGCACTACGGGTCAGATGCAGCATGAGCCCCGCAGCAGCTTCCAGGACTGCACCTGGCACATCTGAGGTCATACACTATACAGGGTGGGCTCGTCTGATGAATGAATGCAACCTCTGAGGGGTGCAAAGAAACATGACCCCCAAAAACATTCAGTATTGCTATGCACTGGGGTTCCCCTTTAAGTATACAGCCTCTGGGTTATTAAAGGGGTGGGATATCTGGAACACGCACAAGACAAGCCGGGGCCTGGGTATGAATTCTCTTCAGACCACCAGTGAAAGAGGCAGATAATAAGAATAAGCCATCAGTTTTTCCCCCCCAGGATCTGATTCCTGCCTGTCAGAAGTGGGGGCAGCACCGCCCCGGTACATGATATCACATGTACAGTACAAAAGCCGAAACCGAGGAGTCCCCCCCCCCACCCCGGCAGATGGATGACAAAAGCCTCATTTACTGACACTAATAAAAAAGCAGAATAAGAGATGGAGGATCAGAACCTGTAAACCTCCCCCCCGCCCAGCCCTACCAGGGGGAAGCTTCATTACCTTCCTCCTAATCCAGCAAGCAGCCGCACGCAACCCCACAGCCGCTTATCCTGATCACTGGGGGTCCGTATGCTGGGACCATACCAACGGGAGGCATGTCCAACCTCTAAAAATTTCTCACAGCTGATGTTTTGTTACATTGTAGTGAGACAACATTAGCAACAGAAGACAATATATAGTGAGGAACTGAATGACATAGTTGTGCGTCACGTCACTATAGAGCGGTGACTAAGGCACCGGGTGTCATCATGTGGCACCAGGCCTAAGTTGTTAGGAGAAGCCAAACATTGTAGAAACAATCAAAAAAAGTTAGACAAGACTCCCATCAATAATAATAATCTTGATTTGTAAAGTGCTACAGAATTTGATGGTGCTATACAAATAAACAGAAATAATTTAAAAAAAACCTGACTAGTATCTTCCAAAAACAGCGCCTTATATGTGCCCTGGTTGTGTGTAAAATTACAACTCGGCCCCATTTACTTTGATGGACCTAAACTGCAATACCAGACATAACCTAAGGACAAGGGAGGCGCCATTGCTGGAAAAAGGTCAAGTTTAACAATGCTGATTAACCCCATCAACACACAAAACATAGAAATTATTTGGTATGGTTAGTATTGCATTGTCCCTTCAAGGCCAGCAGTTCCACACCAAAATCCCCTTTGAGTTTTTCTGCAATCCTCAGAGGTGCGGAACATCCCTGGTGTGAGAACCATGACCCAGGACAATTAAATTAAGAGAAATTAATTTTCCTCGCACAGAAAATAACCAGATGTGAATATTTTATGAGTTTCTGAGCGCTGATATTCACACTGCACGCCGCCAACACTGGATGTCAGCGCAATAGTCAGTATCTGGGAGTTGTAGTTCCACAGCCGTCTCTAGGCCCATATAGGGTAATGACGTGGCTGGCACGTGGACAGGAGCCGCGGCCGCTCAGCACACATGTGGTTTCTGAAAAGTGATGACTGCTGATCGCTCCGGCATGAGACATCTGCTTCCAGCTGGAGCATCCGATCGCTTCCTCGCCATGATACAATGTAACCTCTTACAGTCAGGGATGGAATCACATGTAACAATCTGCTACAAATCGGAAATTGTAAAGTACAGAAGCCATCATAAGGGAAGGGAATATCCAGCCCCTTTATTGTGGCTCCGTCTACATACAGCATCAGAATATAACCTACATGATGTAATGTACATCATCTCTCCCTGTATGTAGTGATTCCGGCTGAGCTCAGCCAATCTGAACAAAAACAGCTGCAGTGTAAAGTACAGAGGAGAGGGAGGAGGTAGATTTCAATATATCTGCCTTATCTACAATGTAGTCTGAAGTCACAGATTACATCTCTGATCAAAGCAGTGAAGAAATAAACACATGTGGGAAGCAGCACCTAAAGGTCCTGATGGTGCTAGTAGGCTTGACCATATGGGGACATAAGGTAACAATGTCACCCCACTATCACCTATAAGGTGTCCCAACAACGATCCAACAATCGGAAGCCGGTGCTTAAAACATGTGATAACATTTACTAATACCAAGTAGAACGAGCACCGTCACATTGTCTCTGCGGATCACATGGGTAACAGTCACTATGTATCCGCAACATTATATGTTGACATTAACTAGAAGAATTGTCATCTTCATACCTGTGACATGATGTGACTGGCATGTGACACTCTGCAGAAATTACAGCTGGCGGCATCTTCCACCCATTGTCCCCAGACAAACATCCGCAAAGCCCGTAGGGCAGTGATGGCGAACCTTTTAGAGACTGAGTGCCCAAACTACAACCAAGACCCACTTATTTATCGCAAAGTGGCAACACAGAAATTTAATTTGTGATTTATACTACCTGCTCTGTCACAGCTTTCATTGATACCAGCTCCTGAGGACACCAATAAAGCAGAAACTAGATGAAATTTGGATAATCATTGTAGCTTTGCTCCAGGGTCCCATAAACAGGAAGAATTGTTCACACCTTCCCACTCCTCCAGTAGTCCCAGGTAGGTCGGTGCATAGCAAGTCCTGGGCTGTCTGGGACTGCAGGAAGATACCTGGAGTCCTCTCGGGTGATGGCCTGGGTGCCACCTCTGGCACCCGTGCCATAAGTACGCCACCACTGTCTTAGGAAATATATACTTCTCTATAACACAGTGTCTATAGAGGCCCAGCCTTGGAGGAAGGGGTCCGCAGGGTCAGCACGATGCTATATGCCACCTATGGACGGCTGTGGTGCTATTCCTGGAAGAAGGCGGTTCTAAGAATTCAACTTTACAGTGAATATACATTGTGATGACAAAGGAAGTGACATTCTGTCACTCATTTGGTGATGCAGGTCCTGTGAGATGCAAAAAAACTACAGGACCTACATATTTTAGGGAATTTCCTGCAAAAGAATCAGTAGTTCATAGCAATTTCCAAGTACAATCTTTCTTACCCTTAAAGGAATTTTACCATCTAAAACTAATCATGACAAACCCGGGACACTTACTCCCAGATCCAGGCACTGTGACGGTGGTCTCCTTCCTTCTAACATCAACTTTTATAATTATACTAATGAGTCAAAAGGGCTTGGGGGGGGGCGTTACTAGAACACTCTCTCTTCACAGCGCAAGGCAGCAGCACAGTGCAGTAACTAACTGTAACTGCACTTCTGGGTCATTAGCATAATTTTAAAAATTTATTTTAGAAAGGAGGCCACGACTAACAAATATAAGAAGATACCGCAGTCACGGTGCCTGGATCTATGAGTAATGTTCCTGGTTTATCATGATGGATTGTGATGGTAGATACCGTAATCTTACAGGGGAATAATATTTTATACAATTTCTATCCTGAATAAATAAAAGCTCAGGACACTGCAGTGAGATCTGGCAGCAACGTCAATACAAGAAGTCAGATGTTTTTCAAGGGCAGAACATGTGTTCTGATATCTGGCCCTCACCACACCCCAGATACATGGGCCTCTCCGCACGCCCGCCTGGGGTCACAGCTTCTGTCCGCAGTGGATGTAAATCTCCTGATACAAGATCCGTCTGGGAATCCTACAACAAAGAGGAGAGAAGGCGCATTCCACAGGACAAAGGGGCCTAAAGTTCAGCCAGAAAGAGACACAGAAAGGAGAAAGTCTGCAAGTCTCTGCATTCAGAAGATTCAATGGGGCATTGAGGCCCTGCCCGCAAGACGGTAATCTGTCACCTACTGATGACGTCACCGCGGCCATGGCGACTGCACGGATGGACACAACAACACTGCACGCTACTTGCCATATTGACCTAAAGGATGTAACAAAAATGTAACACAACATCCTACAATCTGCTGAAACAAGAAGTTGTCTATCCATTGCTTCCACCCCCCATAAAAAGACCCTCACCCCTCCACCCTGGGTGACACTACAGCTTTAAGACTGTCTGACCGGACTGCTAATTCCTGACAATAGCGCTGACACAGGGAAAGCGTTCAGCCCGTGTCACTCTGCAATGCTGCAATCTCCCTGCCGCCGCCTTACTACACCCAGAGGGGGCTTCATGCCAGGATCCGAGAACCGCCAGGACTCCAGAAGATGGAAACACGGACAATTATTTATTCATCATCCCAGGACAACGACCCGGACATCGCAGGGAGGGGATGACGGCAGCCCCAATGGTGATACAAGGCCAGAAGCATAAACTACAAAACGGGCGAGGGAGTGGTGTGGGCAGAGAAATCTATCACGGATACATTACCATCGGAGATGAGCAATGTATTGGATAAGGGTCACATTAGTCATTTCACACATGTAGTTCTCCCTTATATTAACTATTATAGCTACTTAACTTTAAACATAGGGAGCACTTGGGAAACTACATGGGAAACCAGGAGTTAGCCACAGTGGGGGGCACCTTCGGCACCGGAGAGCACGGCGGCAGGGGGGCACCTTCGGCACCGGAGAGCACGGCGGCAGGGGGGCACCTTCGGCACCGGAGAGCACTTTACGCCCTAATTGGGGGGTGGGGCAGTAGGGAGCACTTTCCGTCACAGTTGGTTTGGGGAGGGATGGGACAGGAGGGAGCACCTTCTACACTGGAAGGATATTGTTGATCCTGCAGAAATCTGCACATACATGACATGGAGAAGCAGGAAACACAACAGGGTGGATATACATTATTCCTGGGGGGTTGGGGGACCCTCTGCAGTAACCTCAATGTAGCAGTATAGTGTGCGGCGGCCTCTCACCCTAGGACTTCGCTCAGCAATGTTTACTTATATTAAAGGTTCTCAGGGGCAACGTCCTAAAATACAAACTGCACTGAACCCTCCGGGAATGAGGGAATGACCCAGAGGAAAATACAGGACAGACCTCAAAATAATCAAACAAAAGCAGAAAGCTAACAAATATATCCATGTACAGTACAGGAGATACAACCAGAGAGAAGGCAGAGATTTGTGACAAATCAATAAAGTTTGTTTAAAGTCATTTATGCAAAATCAAATCTCACATAATGTCCAATTAATCAGCCTCAATTTTAAAGGGATTGACAGTAGGTGTGACTATGGCCTTAGAGATCTGTACAATCAATTGTGTATGTCGTTAGTAGAAGCAGAACTGTGTAATATGGATTTATATTGCAGAATTGTAGCACTGGGGGCGTGCGCTCACACTGCTGTGCTCTTTGCTCTCTGCACTGATCCATATATAAGGAAAACTAAAAGCTACAATCATGGAATATAAACCCATATTTCACAGTTCTGCTGCTACTTACATGCACCAAAGGTATGATTATACATCTCCTCAGGGACAATACATAGCAAGCAACTAAAAGGTCTTAACAAAACTTCTTTCAGCCTATTTTAACAGAAAATTAATTCCAGGACCCTGCATTGTATCTGCAGCCATACTGGGGGCTAACGGAGCCACTGAATATGACAGAGGTGACCCCTGGATGCTGGCAGAGGATACACTGTTACAATGAATCGATACTCAGATTACCAACAAGAAGGAACATATCCCTACAAGAGGAGGAAGCGAGGCTTCAGAGCTTACAATCTACAGCAAAAGAGTGTCCACCACATACAGATCATCACTACCTCCTATATAGCAGAGATGTGCACCAACACCCCCATACCCAGCACATATCAGCCAATGATGTCATCCTCCCATATGACCCACAAGTGAAAGCTTGTCAGCACCCACGTAGTTAAAACCCCCTACATTCCATCATCATGCATCACAGTGACAGGTGGGTACATAGTAACCCTTCTCTTGCCAGGAAGAGGAAGTCTACATCCCATAATCATCCCCACATCAACATAGGGAGAGGGGGGAGCTATACGTCCCATCATCTACCCCCCTCCCCCCCAATATGTTTACTAAAAGCAAAAAATGGAATAACAGATATAACGTAACACTATTATATAAAGGTAACTCTACCATCTCCAGTCTGTTACATTGTATCAATATCACCAGGATTGGGGGAGGGGGGATTAAAGTGTTAAAATAGTCAATCACAAGGACAAGATGGACGTAGCAGGCGCCAGTCTGCGCCAGATCTATTTCTGGACTCTGTTTTGACACATATTGGTGAAACCTGATGGATAAAGATCCAATAGTAGTAATTCTATCAGTCAGATGTGTGCAGGGATGGGAGGGGGGAGACGATCTGCTCCAACATCCGATGTACAATGTGACACATGGAGGACCAGAGAGGAAGAAAGTCACCCACGTTACATGAATAAGGAGTGGACACATCGTACAGGAGGGATTGGAAAGACGGCCATAATGGATCCAAGTCTGTCTGCTCCGCTCCATAAGGAGAGGTGCTCTGATTCAATTTGTTGCAGTGTGCACTACTATGGGTCAAAGCATACAGCCCAACACAACTGCCCTGACCCGCTACAGTCACGGATCACACAGTCACATGACATTATCATGGCAGACAAATACTGACCACAGACCATGGTCATTGTTATGAAATGATACATTGTAGAATTCTGATTGATAGAGTAAATCACTGGACACAATTGAATAATAATTATTTATATAGCGCACACAGATTATGCAGCGCTGCACAGAGTTTGCCACATCAGTCCCTGTCCCCAATGGGGATCACAATCTAATCAACCTACAAGTATGATTTGGAGTGTGGGAGGACCCAGAGGAAACCCACGCAAACACGGAGTGAACATACAAACTCTTTGCAGATGTTGACCTGGAAGGGACTTGAACCCAGGACCACCTCGCTGCAAGGCTGTAGTGCTAACCAGTGATCCACCAAATGTATCTATCCTATCATTGAAGACTCCATTATTCCAGAGTTGATCCTGAGTTATGTGACCATATCGGATCACTGATGTCTAGGGCTGCAGATTCTGAACACTGTGAGGGATGTTCTGCGCCAATTCCCATTTCCATCACTAGATGTTGAAGATCTAATCTGAAGTGACAGGAGGTGGAGGCAGCATCTTCACCTCTGAGATCTGCATATAACACTACATCTGTAGGGTGAAGAGTTAGAGGTCAATTTTTGGCGAGTGTGATCATACAGACGGCAGACAGGTGAGTTATCGGCCCTGGAGAGATGTGTTTCTATAACTAGCAGCAGGACTGTAAAATATGGATTTATATTCCAGGATTGTAGCTGGGCAATGCAGTAGTCCTCACACTGCTGTGTTCTCTGCATTCACCATTGCAGAGCTAAGAGCACAGCAGTGTGAGGACACACCACCATTTCACCTGGAGAAGATACAATCCTGGCATATAAATCCGTACATACATACACATTTATGATGACACTGATATCCAGGAGCAAAACTTAACACTTGCTGCAGTCTATATAGTTGCACCTGCTGATATGTTCCCTTTAAAGGAGATCTCCAGCCTTAATACACAACACATAGACATTAAAATGAAATGTAAAACTGAACTTTTTGTGACAGGTCATAAGTTCCCATCAAGTCTTCCTGCCATTTAGCGATGTCCAGCCAGTGGGCGGAGCTGTGACAACCTCCGCACAAAAATGGAAAATCAAACAGGACAAATGCAGAAGTGGTGACCCTCAAATTACACATTTAACGGGATTAGAGCGGGATGTGCCGATTACTGGGAATAGGGAGATGGAGAATCAGGATTAGGGAGCGTACATGAGTAGAGGCTCTGGACATTTGGTTACTGGCCCTTTAAATGGACTACGAAGAATAGAAAAGCAGATCAGATGCAAACATCAGGGCTCTGGAAGTTATTTCCACCCTGCGGCCGTGTGAAATGATTTCTTTTCACGCCACAATAATAAATGAGGGGTGGGGGGGGCAGACATTGTCACCTGCTCAACCTGTTCAGGGTCGGGCAATGTGACATTTTTGTAAACACTTTGCAGAAAGCCAGACTTGAAGAATTTAGATCCTGGGAAGCCGTCACGTGTAAATAGAAGCCATTACAGTTCTCACGTGAGCGCCACCCAGCTCACCTACAACCCTGAACGACAAGCCAGCCTTGTATATAAACAAGGGGGAGGGAGAACAATATTTAGTAGCTGTAATGTATATTTTTTTAAACATACAATTTTTTTTTCAGGTCCAAAAACATGATCCAGATGTAAAAAAAAACAAAACAAAAACTAACTTCTAGAATTCTAGCCATCTGCACCCACCACTAGGGGGCACTCCGTATACAATAGTAATACATCAGCCACCCCCTAGTGGTAGGCTGCAGGTAGACACTATATTACCAAGTAATGCAATGCTGATGCAGAGGATTTGTAACAATGTATCAGAAGAATCAAACTGTGCCCTTAAAGGGATACATAGAAAGAGAGAGAGAGGGATCGCTCCATCTAAAGGGATACAAGGAAATGAATGTGATCGGAGTAGTCAATAGTCACCTAAAAAGGAGCAGCAATTTAATTTCCGCCCCATTAAGGGAGGAGTCATCCAATAACCAAATCTCAGCCTCTATTTATAGTCTGTGTCATAACATTTATTTAGGAGGTGGACAATACGGGAGATAATGACCAGCTGTGCATGATGGGAGGGAGCCCGGGGTGACGCTGGCTCAGCCCTGCAAATATGCCAGGAATGTCCATCACCACCCGGCACAGCAACACGACGCCAAGGTGAGGGCGATGCAAGCAGACACTTAAAGGGACCACATAGTGAACTTAGATAATGGCAGACTTAAAGGGATTCTCTTCATTTAGCTAGAGCACCCCTTTAATTTACCAAGGTTTGAAATCCTTCTTTTCAAGATCTCTGCTTGCGGTCAGTAAGTGAGTAATCCCGGACTGTATCCAGTCTAGACTCCGCTATTCACAAACCTCTCTGCTAGCTACAATGTATCAAGACAAAAGCTGCTTTCACCATTCTGCAGTATTCACCGCTGACATCTCCCAGCATTCCCTGCTGGTTCAGTGCCTGTAGTGAGATTGGTTCACATAGACCATGTCTTTTCTCGCCCCTTAACTGTTGTGGTCAGATCTGTGGGGAAAATCTTGGGGAACTCGTCCAAACCAGTGGTCCACATGTGAAACCCATCATCTTACAGAGCACTGAGGCATTCTGGGGCATGTAGTTAACATGCAAGGTATCCTGACAAGAGCTGCATTCACTATTAGGCAATATTCACACATCACCCCCTTCTGGATCAGTGTCTGCGCTGAGCTTGTCCTGGTGATTTACAGTTTGGAGTTGGGTCTGGACAAAATAACCAAATATAGGAAATCTGAGCAGAGTGCAACTGAGTAGTGGTCCATACATTGTTGTGGGACTACAAGTCCCAGAATGCACTGTACTATGAAGGCATGCTGGGACATGTAGTTTCCCAGCAGAATCCTTGCAGATGAAAGTGAAAGGTACAGTGAGATCCGCTGAATGTTGTGAATGGGGGAGTGTGTGACAGCAGCGCGCAGGCATTTACAGGCGTGTAGCATCTCCATGTAGGGGTCCGGCCCTGGATCATCAGCTTTATAGCGAGTCCCTGCAGCTAAATTACAGGGAAGAAAGATTCACCGGATACAAGAGAAATCCAATAAATCTCCCACATCAGTGACCAAGGAGAACGCAGGAGTCTCACAGCCGATGGGAACAGCAACAGCACACAGACAAAGGCAAAGAGACAGGGTGGGCACAGGACGTCCTCTATAACGTATGGCATCACCTACTCAGCATCCTGCAGTCATGGAGGTCACAGAGAGAGAGGCTTCCAACCAGAGGAGTCATTGTACTAACAGAGGAAACCCAGCACTGGGTGTAATACAGTATGTACTTATCCTGTATTATACTCCAGAGCTGCACTCACTATTCTGCTGCTGGTACAGTCACTGTGTACATACATGACATTACTTATCCTGTACTGATCCTGAGTTACATCCTGTATTATCCCCAGAGCTGTACTCACTATTCTGCTGCAGTCACTGTGTACATACATAACATTACTTATCCTGTACTGATCCTGAGTTACATCCTGTATTATACTCCAGAGCTGCACTCACTATTCTGCTGCTGGTGCAGTCACTGTGTACATACATGATGTTACTTATCCTGTACTGATCCTGAGTTACATCCTGTATTATACTACAGAGCTGTAGTCACTATTCTGCTGCTGGTGCAGTCACTGTGTACATACATGACATTACTTATCCTGTACTGATCCTGAGTTACATCCTGTATTATACCCCAGAGCTGCACTCAATATTCTGCTGGTGCAGTCACTGTGTACATACATGACATTACTTATCCTGTACTGATCCTGAGTTACATCCTATATTATACTCCAGAGCTGCACTTACTATTCTGCTGCAGGTGCAGTCACTGTGTACATACAAGATGTTACTTATCCTGTACTGATCCTGAGTTACATCCTGTATTATACTCCAGAGCTGCACTCACTATTCTGCTGCTGGTGCAGTCACTGTGTACATACATGACATTACTTATCCTGTACTGACCCTGAGTTACATCCTGTATTATACTCCAGAGCTACACTCACTATTCTGCTGCAGGAGTCACTGTGTACATACATGTCATTACTTATCCTGTACTGATCCTGAGTTACATCCTGTATTATACTCCAGAGCTGCACTCACTATTCTGCTGCACCAGCAGCAGAATGATGAGGTTTAATGTAGATAAAGGTAAAGTTATGCCACTTGGGCCATTGAAAAAAAGTGTAATTATGTTCTAAACGGTCAATGACTTAGTAAAACTGAAGCTGAAAAGGACTTGCGGGTATTGGTGGATGGTTAAACTTAATTTTATTGAACCAGTGCGGGCGGCTGCTGCTAAAGCAAAACAAATAATGGGATGTATCAATGATGAGGAATAGATTCTCATGATAAAGACTAGTTTGGCCCTTATACAAGATCCCTGGTCAGACCACACATGGAATATTGTGTACAGTTTTGGGCACCAGTGTATAATAAAAAGGACTATGAGAGCTGGAACGGGTGCAGAGGAGAGCAAACAGGATTATTAGCCCTCCTCTATGAATATAGACAAGCTGCTCCCATAGACAGACAGACCAGTACAAAAATTATGGCTTTCTTTTAAACAATTTCATGAAACAGTCACAGTCAGTAAGATGGTCAGTCCTCCTTGCACAATAAAACACTTGTAATTACACAAAGTAGTATGTAGGACAGGGGGCCCTGCCAAATGCCTAGTAGCAGTCCCCTACGCCGACCCTGTAGTACAGTCACTCCCCTATAGATATGACATAGAGTACCAGTACACTACCCAAGTATAGCCATACAGTATAATAGACTCACTATAGATATGGCATACAGGACATTCACGCTTCATTTAGATTGTCATACAGTACAGTATATCCTCTATAGATATGTACTACAGTACAGTATACTTCACTATAGTAAATATGACATACAGTACAGAACACTTTCTATAGACATGACATATAGTACAGCCGTCCCCTATAGACATGACATACATTAAAGCCCAGTCCCCTATAGACAGGACATATAGTACAGCCAAATCCCCTATAAGATATGACATAAAGTAACAATTTGGTACACTACAAGGTACTTATAGACATGACATATAGTACATAGTATCATGATTACCTATTAGACTTAACATATAGTACACTCACACCCCTATATACAGCACATGACTATAGTACAACTCAATCCCCTTTAGATTTAACATAAAGTATCATTGCAAATCCCCTAGAGAAATAACATATGTACAGACCACTCCCCTATAGAGAGAATACAGTGAGAAAGTCCCCATAGGACAAGACATATAGTACAGACACTGCCCCTATAGCATGACATCAGTACACTCCCTAGATACATGAATATGTACCAATCCCTATATACATGACATTTATAGTACAGGTACAATCCCAATCCCCTATAGATTATGACAATATCAAGTACAATGTGGTACCACTACAATTTACTTATGAACATCCATATAGTACATAGTTCATCAGAGACCCTATAGACCTTAACATATAGTACAGCTCACTCCCCTATATAAAACATGACATATAGTACAACTCAATCCCCTTAGATATAACATAAAGTACAGTGCACTCCCTAGAGACAATAAAATATAGTACAGCACACTCCCCTATAGATATGACAGTGTTAGTAAAGCCCGATAGACATGACAATAGTACAGTACACCACCTATAGACATGAATACAGTACACTCCCTATAGACATGAATACGTACACTCCCTATATACATGACATATAGTACAGACATCCCCTAATACAGACATTAGTACAGTACACTCCCTATATACATGACATATAGTACAGTATACCCTCCTATATACATGACATTAAAGTACAGCCCATCCCCTATAGACATGACATACAGTACATCCCACTCCCCTATCGTTCGGGCGTATGTCCACAGGCAGGGGGTGTGTCCGGTGCGCTGCAGGGCGTGCCGCCAACAGGGGCGGGGCTGTACATAGCGCAGTGCTCCTCACGCCCCCCGCTATTGCCATGGACGCGACCGGGTGCAGGAGCCGCATTAGAGCAGATGACGGGCAGGATGATTGAACTCGTCCATCTTCGGGGAGATGATGCGGGAGCTGGAGCCGCCGCCTCCCCTCGCCCGTCCCCGGCTCGGCCGTTACCCTGGCGCTGCGCAATGACTTGGGCTCAACACCACGTCCTGAAGACCCTGAACGTGGCTTCCGCTGCTTCCTGGCCAAGGTGCACGAGCTGGAGGCGCCGCAACCGCCTGCTGGAGAAGAAGCAGTGCAGCAGCAACGGGAGCAGCAACAGCGCGCTGCAGGCAAGGACCCCTCCAGCGCGCGACCAGGCCGTGCAGACCGAGCCCCCCAATGCCAAGAGACCCCCGCAGCCCACCGGCCCGCTTACCCGCCTGCCCGGCACCATCTGGAGCTACACGCACGTGCGGCGCACCGGCGGCGGCGGCCTGCAGACCCTGCACGGACACGGGTCTCCTGGACTCACCCGGACGGGGTCGGGGTACAGATCGACACCTAACCCCCGAGATCCGGGGCGCTCTACAACGTGCTGGCCAAGGTAAGAGGGAGAGGGACGAGTACCGGGAGAAAGTAAGTGCCCCCCGAACCCCTCTGCCCGCCTCATCCTGTCACCCGGGCCCCCCATGCCTGCTCCTCCTGTCACCGGCCCCATGCCATGTTCCTGTCACCCGGCCCCCTGCCTCTCCTGTCACCCGGGCCCCCCATGTCATGCTACTCCTGTCACCCGGGCCCCCCATGCCTGCTCATCCATGTCACCCGGGCCCCCCATGATGCTCCTCTGTTCACCCGGGCCCCCCATGCCTGCTCCTCCTGTCACCCGGGCCCCCCATGCCTGCTCCTCTGTACACCGGGCCCCCCATGCCTGCTCCTCCTGTCACCCGCCTGCCGCCCCCTCACACTGGGCCCCCATGCTGTCCTCCTGTCACCGGCCCCCCATGCCTGCTCCTCTGTCACCGGGCCCCCATCCTGCTCCGTCACCGGGCCCCCATGCCTGCTCCTCCTCACCCGGGCCCCCCTGCCTGCTCCTCTGTCACCGGGCCCCCCATGCCTGCTCCTCCTGTCACCCGGGCCCCCCATGCCTGCTCCTCTGTCACCCGGGGCCCCCCATGCCTGCTCCTCTGTCACCCGGGCCCCCATGCCGCTCCTCCTGTCACTCCGGGCCCCCATGCTGCTCCTCTGTCACCCGGGCCCCCCATGCCTGCTCCTCCTGTCACCGGGACCCCATGCCGCTCTCTGTCACCCGGGCCCCCCATGCTGCTCCTCCTGTCACCCGGGCGCCCATGCCTGTCCTCCTGTCACCCGGGCCCCCCATGCCTGCTCCTCCTGTACCCGGGCCCCCCATGCCTGCTCCTCTGTTCACCGGCCCCCCATGCTGCCTCTGTCACCGGGCCCCCATGCTGCTCTCCTGTCACCCGGGCCCACCATGCCTGCTCTCCTGTAACCCGGCCCCCCATGCCTGCTCCTCTGTCACCCGGGCCCCCATGCCTGCTCCTCCTGCTTCACCGGGCCCCCATGCCTGCTCCTCCGGTCACCGGGCCCCCATGCCTGATCCTCCTGTCACACGGGCCCCCCATGCTGCTCCTCTGTCACCAGGCCCCCCATGCCTGCTCCTCCTGTCACCCGGGCCCCCCATGCTGCTCCTCCTGTCACCAGGGCCCCCCATGCCTGCTCCTCCTGTCCCGGGCCCCCCATGCTGCTCCTCATGTCACCCGGGCCCCCCATGCCTGCTCCTCTGTCACCCGGGCCCCCCTGCCTGCTCCTCTGCACCCGGGCCCCCATGCCTGCTCTCCTGTCACCGGGCCCCCTGCCTGCTCCTCCTGTAACCCGGGCCCCCCAGCCTGTCCTCTGTCACCCGGGCCCCCCATGCCTGACTCCTCCTGTCACCGGGCCCCCCATGCATGCTCCTCCTGTCACCCGGGCCCCCATGCCTGTCCTCCTGTCACCAGGGCCCCCACCATGGCTCCTCCTGTCCCGGGCCCCCCATGAATGCTGCCTCCTGTCACCGGGCCCCCCATGCCCGCTTCCTGTCACCCGGGCCCCCCAGGCCTGCTCTCCTGTCCACCCGGGCCCCCCATGCCTGCTCCTCCTGTCACCGGGCCCCCCCATGCCGCTCCTCCTGTCACCCGGGCCCCCCATGCCTGCTCCTCCTGTCACCCCGGGCCCCCCAGCCTGCATCCTCCTGTCACCGGCCCCCATGCCTGGCTCCTCCTGTCACCGGGCCCCCATGCCTGCCCTCCTGTCACCCGGGCCCCCCCATGCCTGCTCCTCCTGTCACCCGGGCCCCCATGCCTGCTCCTCCTGTCACCCGGGCCCCCCATGCCTGCTCCTCCTGTCACCGGGCCCCACATGCATGCTCCTCCTGTCACCCGGGCCCCCCATGCCTGCTCCTCCTGTCACCCCGGGCCCCCCATGCCTGCTCCTCCTGTCACCCGGGCCCCCCATGCCTGCTCCTCCTGTCACCCGGGCACCCCCATGCCTGCTCCTCCTGTCACCCGGGCCCCCCATGCCTGCTCCTCCTGTCACCCGGGCCCCCCAATGCCTGCTCCTCCTGTCACCCGGGCCCCCATGCCTGCTCCTCCTGTCACCCGGGCCCCCATGCCTGCTCCTCCTGTCACCGCGGCCCCCCATGCCTGCTCTCCTGTCACCGGGCCCCCCATGCCTGCTCCTCCTGTCACCCGGGCCCCCATGCCTGCTCCTCCTGTCACCCGGGCCCCCCATGCTGTCTCTGTCACCCGGGCCCCCATGCCTGCTCCTCTACGTCACCCGGGCCCCCCATGCCTGCTCCTCCTGTCACCCGGGCCCCCACAGCCTGCTCCTCCTTGTCACCGGGCCCCCATGCTGCTCCTCCTGTTCACCAGGGGCCCCCCATGCCTGCTCCTCCTGTCACCCGGGCCCCCCATGCCTGCTCTCCTGTCACCCGGGCCCCCCCATGCCTGACTCTCCTGTCACCCGGCCACCATGCCTGCTCCTCCTGTCACCCGGGCCCCCCCCCTGCCTGCCTCTCCTGTCACCCGGGCCCCCATGCCTGCTCCTCCTGTCACCGGGCCCCCCATGCCTGCTCCTCCTGTCACCCGGGCCCCCCATGCGCTCCCCCTGTCACCCGGGCCCCCCATGCTGCTCCTCCTGTCACCCGGGCCCCCCATGCCTGCTCCTCCTGTCACCCGGGCCCCCATGCCTGCTCCTCCTGTCACACGGGCCCCCATGCTGTCCTCCTGTCACCCGGGCCCCCCATGCCTGCTCCTCCTGTCACCCGGGCCCCCCATGCCTGCTCTCTGTCACCGGGCCCCCCCATGCCTGCTCTCCTGTCACCCGGGCCCCCATGGCCTGCTCCTCCTGTCCACCCGGGCCCCCCAATGCCTGCTCCTCCTGTCACCGGGCCCCCCATGCCTGCTCCTCCTGTCACCCGGGCTATAATGTATATAAAAATGTTGGGCAGGATGCTGTCACTATGCAGGTTTATATACAGTGGTTGGAATTTTATGCTATGTTTGGATGCTGTCAGTATGGAAGTATATCTATACGGCTGTGTTGTCTATGGCGGATGCTGTCAGTATGGAGGTAATACAGTGCTGGGCTGTATACATTCTATATGGATGCTGTCAGTAAGCAGGTCTATATTCTGTGCTAGCACACTTGCTTGTGTTATATTTAGCTGTGAGGCAGTGCGATTATAACAGGACCTGTGAGGCTGATGCTCCACGTGTTTAGAGGAGATCCAGTCCATCATCCGCTCTCTAGGCACAGATGAGGGTTTGTACAGTTGCCAGTCACTGATCAGTAATGACCCCGGATACATTGTAGTGATGTCTCTGTGCCATGTGCTGGGCTTTACTGGAGCTGCTCCTACTGGCACTGAGCGTGACTCCGGCTATTCCTGGATTTCTTCCTCCTGTAATATTGGAGTCTGGCGTAGTAGCGCTCGTCTGGGATTACAGCTGCCGCTTCTGTCTCTGCGTTCTCCATAAATCCTTCCGTCCAGTGACACATACCCTCTGGTTCTATAGATTAGGAGGGCAGAAGACGTTTTAGAATAATGGATTTATTTTTGAATGTGAATTAGAAGGATAGTTTTAGGGACTTTGGAAAGTGGGTGACATCCGTCTGTGCTGCACTTGGCCAGGGTAAGGTCATTGTCGGGGGCTGGGGGTCAGAGCTGTGATGTAGGAGTAAACCAGATCAGGCCACTGCTTTATTACAGCAAAACTGATATAATGGGGGGGGGGGGGGGGGGTAAAGTAGTGCCCCTATGTGTTGTCCAGAAATGACAGTGTGTAAGGGGGGATCCATTCAGTCCTCCAGGGCAGGGAAGTATTAACACTGATGTCATGCGGTCTCTGTGTGAAGCGTGCTTATAGCAGAGGGGTCCGTGTTGGGGTCTAGTTTGTGAGCACCTCCTACAATGATCACATCGCTCAGTCTCCTGGCCTCAGTATAGAAGTTAATCCCTTGTGCAAACAGTCACTGACAGCCCTGCGGTGCCATCTCTGCATGGCCAATCATGTGTGACCACCAGCGGGCACCAGGCGGGGGCCCCCAGTACAGGATGGACAGGGACTGGTCCTTGTATTGATGCTCATGGCTGGTTCAAGCAGAATTTTTATTTTTATTCTGTTCTTTATAAAGAATGTCTGGACCATTACAAAGCTCTAATACCTCCTGTGTCACCCCCTCATCCCCATAGACGTGTAAGCTCTTGTGTCACCCCCTCATCCTCATAGACTGTAAGCTCTGTGTCACCCCATCATCCTCTAGACTGTAAGCTCTTGTGTCACCCCCTCATCCTCATAGAATGTAAGCTCTTGTGTCACCCCCTCATCCTCATAGGACTGTAAGCTCTTGTGTCACCCCTCATCCTCATAGACTGTAAGCTCTTGTGTCACCCCATCTCCTCATAGACTGTAAGCTCTTGTGTCACCCCCTCATCCTCATAGACGTAAGCTTGGTTCACCCCCTATCCTCATAGACTGTAAGCTCTTGTGTCACACCCCGCTCCTCATAGACTGTAAGCTCTTGTGTCACCCCCTCATCCTCATAGACTGTAAGCTCTTGGTCACCCCTCATCCATAGACTGTAAGCTCTTGTGTCACCCCCTCATCCTCATAGACGTAAGCTCTTGTGTCACCCCCTCATCCTCCATAGACTGTAAGCTCTTGTGCACCCCCTCATCCTCATAGAATGTAAGCTCTTGTGTCACCCCTATCTCCATAACTGTAAGCTCTTGTGTCACCCCCTCATCTCATAGACTGTAAGCTCTT
The DNA here is from genome assembly GCA_019512145.1 of Engystomops pustulosus. NCBI lineage: Eukaryota > Metazoa > Chordata > Amphibia > Anura > Leptodactylidae > Engystomops > Engystomops pustulosus. The sequence goes on along the minus strand of CM033646.1, from coordinate 162,399,813 downwards.
GTGTCACCCTCTCAATCTCATAGACTGTAAGCTCGTGTGAATGCTTTGTAGCTACACTGATGCAGAAAACATACTTGTTTCATCCCTGAACTGAGTGGTTTTGTTAAATAACAATTATAAAGTTATTATATGGCTCTGTTTCTCCTGTGGCTGCCCCAGAACCCCTCACCCTAAATTATGCGCTGCTCAGAGAATGATGTAATCCCTGTGTTGTCCCTGACAGGCTGAAAGAGTAATCAATCACTGCACCATCTCCCCAGTTCTGTGATGTTTATAAACTGTAACCTAGATGCAACCCAACTTTCCCAAGGTCCTGAATTTATAATTGTCTTTGAGCAAAACCACTTGGATCAGGGATTTAAACAAGATACGTTCTGCATCAGTGTAGCTACAGATTCTCAAGGTATGTTTGCTTCACAATGCATGAAAACACATGGTAGATTGCTTTAACGTTTTTATCTTTTGTCCCTCTACTTCATTGTGTTAGTCGTGTGGACCTGTCCGCCATTGTCTATAATCCTGTTGCGGTGACTAAGTGCTGCGCTCTGTATGTGGGAGATCTCCGCACCGTGACACATCCGCGCTAGAATAAACATTTATATAATCGCCTCCTCTTAATCTGGGCGCAGGATGAAGCCTCGGGAAAGAACTGGCGCACGTATCGGGTGACGTCTGGGGCTTGTTTGATAATGGATCCGGCCAAATGTTCTGTAATAAGACACTTCTATACATGAGCACCTATGGAAAGCTTCACCGACAGAGAAAGTTACCGTTCGATACATTGTAACAAACTATCAGCAATGGAGACAGATTTCTTCTGCGGGTGCTGTAATTATTCACAGTTGTGACATTGTGACAAATGTTCCGTATTAGCTCTGGATCTAGTACATATCTATCCATTCCTTGACAGCAAGCAGGGGGATGAAAAAGTGAAGAAGAAACGCAAAAGAATGTTGGAAGTTCCAGATCTCATCATTATTCAGGAGGTATATTGGGGGTCTTTTATGGGGGGCTGATTTTTGGAGTATAATTGATCCCACTTTAATAATACTCTCCCTTTAAAGGAGCCGTTATTTAAAGGGATCATGTCAGCAGTGTTTACAATGGAATGTTGTGCACAGTGTTGGGTCCCATGAAATCTGTGTTTGTAGTTAGCAGCAGGACTGTGAAATATAGGATTTATATTTCAGGAATGCACCTTCTCCATGTGCTCGGGTATGTGTCCTCACACTGTTGTGCTCTGTGCACTCTGGGACACTTTTCATTTTGCTTCATGTTATCTAGATTATTACAATAACTCAATGGAGACCCCACTCATAATCCGGCTGTAATGAATCCCACCCTGCTGCACGCCCCTTTAACCCCGTCACCTGGAATGAAAACATTTCCATGGAAACAAAAACATTTCCTAATATTTCATCGGCTCAGTGTGGGATCGGGGTGTGTGAATGAAGAGGGACTGAGATCTGGGGCAGGTGGGGGCTGCATGGCCGGGGGCTGGGGGTCTCGCTCACGGATTTGTTATTGTAGAACTTTGCTACAATTTGACACCTTGAAGTGTTAATATAAAGTGGATTTATTGAAGGGGAAGTTATTTAGTGGACCCCAAACCCCCCAGTCTGCAGAGGGTCCCAGGGTTTATTTCATATCAGAATCTTGGAGACCCTCGGGTGGGATATGGTGTTCAGCCTTAAATCCATCATATACATACAGGCTGCCAACCAAATAATAGGAGACCCCTTCACCCCTTCATATGCCCAATATATCTGTTATCCTTGTGCCAGATTGTTGGGGATGGACCTTTCGTGCAAATTCAGAGTGGGTCACTGGTAAAGTTTAAAAAACAAGTGTGTGAGCCCCCCAGCATTCTAGAGCCCCCAGAGAGGTCACCTCATAGAATCACCGAGACTGAGGATGGAGAGGACCCGGGGAGTTGTATGGAATTTTTATGGGAATCCTTATTATAGCATTGCATGTAAAGACCCCAGAGATGAATACAAGGGGGTGGGGGGGGCACAATACTGGGGGTGACGGCCCCTTGACTAACATATTACTGCCATGTCTTCGCTCTCTCTGCCTCAGCCTTGAGTTGTGGCCCGGGAAAACACTCATTGCACGGAGGTTCCCGCCGCTGACTCATAACAACTGACAGCAGAGAACAATAGCTGTTTGCTGTTGTTATAGGATCGTTCTTCATGCTCCGGTCAGCAGGACGTGTACACAGCTTGTTCCTTCCTCAGCTGGCGATGACCTAAACCTTATACAGAAATGAATAGACTTACAGGAATTCCCAAAGTGTTTCCCTAAATAGTGTTCTGTATATGAGGGAGTATAAAGTGATAACGCACAGCTGAGGGCTGTTACAGTGCATAGGTATGCAGGCAGACATCTGTGAGCCAAGCCACCTCGTCTAAATTCTCCACGGTTTTCTCTGTTCTACTGATACATTGTAACAAACAGCTGAGTCCAGCAGCTGAGCAAATATAAATAGAATAGAATAGTAAGTGCATGCTCTGGGGTAGTAATACAGGATGTAACTCAGACAGTACAGGATAAGTAATGTCATGTATGTACACAGTGACTGCACCCAGCAGCAATAGTGAGTGCAGCTCTGGGTATAATACAGGATGTAACTCAGGATCAGTACAGGATAAGTAATGTCTGTATGTACACAGTGACTGCACCAGCAGCAGAATGGAGTGCAGCTCTGGAGATAATACAGGATGTAACTCAGGATCCAGTACAGGATAAGTAATGTCATGTATGTACACAGTGACGGACACCATCAGTCACTTAGAGGGGCAATTCACTTACAAACGGGCCCCAGAGAGTTCTGGGGTGTGAGGGGGCCTCATTGCATTGACTCAGACAGTATATATGGTCACTTCTCCATGACTGAGATGGATCAGAGGTCCTCGTGGGCGGTCCTTGTGCTTCCTCAGGGGCTGTCATTGTGGGAGAGGCGGAGCCACTATATCTTATGTATAATTTACTGAATTATCTCATGATTAGAGGCTGATATATACAATGGACGGATGTGATGAAGGTAAATTTATGCGAACTGATCCCTACTACTGATCCCTATAACCGATCCCTGTTTAATGTAAAGAGTTTACAGCGTAAAGGAATAATTTAATCTCCTTGGCTATTACTTAAGTGAGTTTATGATTATGTGGGAGCACTCACCATCAGAGCTAATATTGGTTCATTGTTAAATCAATTGTGTCTACTCCATTCACATCCAAAGCTGCACTCAAAATAGTGTTACTTATTCGCTCTCAGGCTGCAGAACATCTTTATCTCTCTCTACCTATGACATGAGATTGTGCAGAGGATGCCAATGCACCCGGACACAGGAGCCTTGGGGGCCAGCAGATATGGGGCACCCCCTTCTGGTTCAGTGTCTGCACAAGTCATCAGTGTTTCCATAGTTTCATAGTTTTCATGTAGTCACTTCCCCATAATTCAATGCAGCACAATCCAGTGTATTGTAGATCTAAAACGTGTTGATAAGTAACTATTGGTAACATACAGAATTGTGAATGCAGCTTTGGATGTGACTGGAGGATGAAACATGATATAGAATGGACGGGACATCCCACAATGCATTGCTTTAATGGTTACGTCTGCTACAATGTATATGAGAAGATGGATGAGATGGGACGTGGTTGAGCCCCTCGTGACAGTCCTCGGCTTCTTCTACACGTTTCTCGCCCCTCAGAAGGAGGAGCCACTTTCACTCATACGTTTCTTCTTGTTTGATCTACTTCGGTTTTTCAAACACATTCCAATGCCGACAACTGCGCATCCGAGAGCCACCCCTCCGATGGACGCCACGATCACTGACCACATGGGCACCTGGTCACTGTCTTCAGATGGGACCTCAATCTGCGGGAGTCCACTGTTCTTCATGGTGAAGAGGAAAGGGTGGTCCTAAGGGGAGGATACAGCGCGTAACCCAATTATAGAAAGGTATCCGCAGGTTATACATACAATCCATTATTATACTCCGGAGCTGCACTCACTATTCTGCTGCTGCAGTCACTGTGTACATACATGACATTACTTATCCTGTACTGATCCTGAGTTACATCCTGTATTATACTCCAGAGCTGCACTCACTATTCTGCTGCTTACTGAATCACTGAGTTGTAGTCATCCTGTATTATACTCAAGGCTGTAATCACTATTCTGATGCTGGTAGCAGTCACTGTACATACCTTGACATTATTTCATGTATGATACATGACGTTACATCCTGATTATACTCCAGAGCTTGCACTCACGATGGCTGCGGGTTGCAGTCCTGTTCTTTGTACATACATGACAGTAATTATCTGCATGAGCCGGAGTTACTTTCCTGTATATACACGAGCTGCACGCTTCAACTATTATGCGGCTGCAGTTCACTGTTGTACATACAGGACATAGTACTTATCCTGTAAATGATCCTGCATGTTGTTACATCCGGTAGTGTATACCCCGAGCTGCACTCATATCAGATTGCCACTTTCACTATTCTGCTGCTGGTGCAGTCACTGTGTACACTACATGGACATACTTTTATCCTGCTACTGAGCCTGAGTGACATCCTGTATTATACCCCAGCGGCGGCACTCACTATTCTGCTTCTGGTGCAGTTCACTTGTTACGTTGTTACCTTATACAGACATTACTTATCTGTGTAATGATCCTGAGTTACATCCTGTATTTGTACACCCAGAGCTCAGCCTGCACCTCACCTATTCTGCTGCTGGTGCCGTTCAGTGTGTGTACATGATGTCTATTATCCCTGTAACTGATCCTGAGTTAAATCTCGGTATTTATTTACCCCCAGAGCATGCCACTCACATTCTGCTGCTGGTGCAGTCAATGTGTGTACATACATGACATACTTATTCCTGTACTGATCCCTGAGTTACATCCTGTAGTATACTCCAGAGCTGCACTAATATTCTTGGCTGCTGGTGCAGGTCAATGTCTGTACTGATGTACTTATTACTATCTGTACTTGATCCCTGGATACACCTGTATCTTTATCCCCAGAGCTGCACTCACTATTCTGTGCTCTTTGTGAGTCACGTGTACCATACCAGACATTACTTATCTGTATGATCTGAGTTACATCCGGATTATACCCAGAGCATTTTTGCATCACTATTCTGCATGCCTGGTGCAGTCACTGTGCTTGTTACCTTAATGACATGATTATTATCCCTGTACTGATACTGAGTTACACTCCTGTTTATTATACCCTACCTATGAGCTGCACTCACTACTGCTGCTGGTGCAGTCACTGTTGTTACATACATGACATTACTTATGCTGTACTGCATCCTGAGTTCAATCATGTATATACCCCAGAGCTGCACTCACTATTCTGCTGCTGGTGCAGTCCACTCTTTGTACATACATGACATACTTATCCGTACTGATCCTGACTTGTTACATCCTGTTAATATACCCTTCTAAGAGCGGCACTCCACTATTCTGCTGCTGGTTGCAGCACTGTTGGTTACATACAGCCATTACTTATCCCTGTTATTGTATCCTTGAGTGACATCCTGTATTTATACTCCAGAGCTCCAGCCTTGTCACTCACTATTCGATTTTGTGATGGTGCAGTCTAATGTTGCGACATGTACATGACAGTACTTTCCCTGTAATGATCCTGAGTTACATCCTGTATTATTTTTCCATACCCAAGAGCTTTGCACTCACTATTTTGCTGACTGGTTTTGAGTCACTGTAATACATGACAACTTAATATCCGGTACTGATCCTGATGAGTTACATCCTGTATATACCCCAGAGCTGCACTCACCCCTATTCTGCTGTGGTGGCATCACGGTGTACATTACCTTCCCTTTCTACTGTATCATTAATCGTACTACATGGAGCGCGACACTTTAGTTTGGTGCGGCTGTGGGTGAAGTTGTTGTAGACGAGCTTCTGACCTACCGGCTCTATCTGAGGATGAAGCAGAGAAACAGACCGACGGTCGGTCAGCATTCCAGAGGTCAGAGATGTGAAGAGTTTAGTGACCAATCGTTGTGATCAGTTGACATGAGAGAGCCCCTGCAGGTCTTACCATATTGTTCCACAGGGCGATAGCCATCTCGGCGTGACCTCTCTCAGAGAAATGGAAGCAGTCTGCAGCGAACGAACTGAGTTTTTATGTATGGGTTCCATCCTGGAATAAATAGCAAAGATGATAATTGTGTCTTATACCCTGCTCCAGCATATACCAGAGCACTACCACAAATGCTCCAGCAATCATAACAGAGCACTACACCCACTGTTGCTCCTATTGCATTCATACAGAGCATACACACGGTCCAGGCATCTCTACCAGAAAGATTATTTTACACTACGCTCCAGCCACTTTTATTTTTCTATACCCAGTATGCACTACACCACTGCACAAGCATTATACCCGAGCATACACCACTGCTACAGCATGTATACACAGAGAACTACACCACTGCTCCAGCATTGATACCCAGAGCACTACACTACTGCTCCGCATTATACAGAGCATACACCACGGCTCCAGCATTTACCGGAGAACTACAACGACGCTCCAGGACCATCTCTATCTCTTTACCAGACACTACACCATGCTCCAAGCATTCATATATGCCTGCTAGCACTACACCACTTGCTCCCCAGCATTATCCAGAGCACTACACTACTGCTACCTAGCATCTATACCCAGAGAACTAAACCACTGCCTCCAAGCATCTATACCAGAGCACTACACCACTGCTTCCAGCCCTTATAACAGGCACTAAACCATGCTCCAGCATGTCTCTTATACCAGAGCACTACACACTGACTCCAGCATTTATACCAGAGCTCTTACACCACTGCTCCAGAATTATACCAGGAGCACTACACTACTTTTGCCCTCCCTAGTCATATACCAGGAGCACTAATTGCACCACGTGCTCCACCGCAGTATACCAGAGCACTTACACCACTGACCCAGCATTATATACCAGCCCTCCCTCCCCCCCCCCGCTTAGCACCTACACCACTGCTCCAGCATTATACCAGAGCACTACACTACTGCTCCAGCATTATACCAGAGCACTACACACTGCCCGATTTCTTCTTTATACCCGCGCACTACACGATTGCTCAGCATTCTACCAGAGAACTAACACTACTGCTCCGATTATACAGAGCACTACCAACCACGGCTCCAGCATATACCAGAGCACTCACTACTGCTCCAGCATCATACTCAGTAGTTCATCACCACTGCTCCAGCATTATACCCAGAGCACTACACCACTGCTCCAGAATTATACACCCAACCCAGAGCAAGCCACCACTGCTCCAGCATCTACCAGCGCACTACACCACTGCTCGCTTAACCAGAGCACTACACCACTGCTCCAGCCATTATACGGAGCAACTACACCACGCTCCAGCATTTTCATCACCAGAGCATACACTACTGCCTCCCAGCATTATACCAGAGCACACTACACCCCATGCTCCAGAATCTATACCCGAGAATACACCCCCTGCGTCACTAGCATCACTGTATAACAAGAGCACCGCCCCAACTGATCCAGCATGTTTATTATCACCAGCAGCACTACACTCTGCTCCAGCATTCATAACCAGAGAACTACACCACTGCTCCAGGGCAGTATACCAGAGCAATACATACTGCTCCAGAATTAATACAGGCACACACAACTGCTCCAGCATCCTTCTTCTTTTTCTATACAGAGCCCTACACCACTGCTCCAGATTATACCAGAGCACGAACTGTTACACTGCTCCAGCATTATACAGAGCAACCTACACTACTGACTCCAGCATTAACCAGAGCACTAACCCACTGCTCCAGAATTATACCAGAGCACTACACCACTGTCCAGCATGATACCAGACGCCTCACAATGCTCAACGCTTTCGTAACACGAGCAACTAAACCACTTGATCCAGCATTAGACCAGAGCACACACCACTGACTTTCCAGTTCTATACCAGAGCACCACACATTTTCTTTGCTCCACCAGCATTATACCAGTAGCAATGTACCACTACGATCCAGCATTATCCAGGCCACACACCACTGCCTCCAGCATATACCAAGCACTACACCACCTGACCAAAGCATTATACCAGAGCACTACAACCACTGCTCCCAGCATTATACCAGAGCCACACTTTTATCACCACGGTCAGCTTATACCAGAGTCCATACACCACTGCCCAGCATTATACCAGAGCACTACATAGAATGTCTCAGCAGCTTCTATACCAGAGCACTACATACTGCTCCAGCATATACGAGCACTACACCATTGATCCGCCATTATACCAGAGAACAATACACTACTGGCTCCGCATTATACCAGAGCACTACACATGACTCCAGCATTCCTTATTACCAGAGGCAATACACCACGCTCAGCATTATACCAGAGCACTGCACCCACCGGCATTGTCTAGTTGATAATACCAGAGCCACGACACATGCTCCAGCATTATACCAGAGCATCACACCACTGCTCCAGCATATACCAGGAGTCCCACTACATTACCACTGCTTAAAGCCCTTATGTTCTATGTACCCTTTTCCAGCACTACAACAACGCCTCCAGCCATTTAACCCGAGGATACTACACTAAATCGATCAGCATTATTTACCAGAGCACTACACCACTTGCTCCAGCATCATACCCAGAAAAGGCACTACACTACTGCTCCAGCATCCTATACCAGAGCACCTACACCACTGCTCCAGCATTCTTTATACAGAGCAAAGCACACCACTGCTCAAAGAATGATACCAGAGCACTAAACCATGATCCAGAATTAGACCAGGCACTACACCACTGATCCCAGCATTTACCAAGAGCACTACACTACCGGTCCTCCAGAGATCATACAAGAGCACTACACCACTGCTACGCATTATACCAGAGGCCCCACCTCTTAACAAGCTCCAGGCATCGATGACTCGGAGCACCTTTACACCACTGCTCCAGCACTTCCTCTTATACCAGAGCCCTCCAATAAACTGTTCCAGATATTATACCAGAGCATACACTACTGCCCAAGCACTCCTATACCAAGAGCATCTTACACACTGCCAGAGTCTTACCACAGTTTCAACTACACAATGCTCAGCATTCTTTTTTTCCTTTTATACCCCTTCATGCCAGCCCACTACCACCACTGCTCCCACGCCCAATTATACCTAGGAAGCACTACACCACTGCCTCCAGGGCTAGCTACATTTGCTTCATACGTTCTATTACACAGTCACTCCTATACACCTATCTTCCGCCAGCACAACGGCTCGTTTACCGGAGACCTCCTATTTGGGTTGAGCCATCTCTGCCGCCAAAATCCTGTCTATGAGTACTGCCTACTTACTCTCTTATAGGCCTGCCACTTAAGTGACATCAAACCAACTGTAAGAACAAAACATAGTGATGATCACATGTCCTGTCAGGAAGTGCAGGACATGATGGGTAAGTTTGTGGAAATGTGACCCTGCGGCCATTTCTGCACTTTGCCTCCTACTGGGACAAGGCACAGGATAATTAAAAGGGGCATAGAATTTTATACAAGATCATAAATATGGCTTGATTTAGTGATGTAGCTTGACTACCTTTTTGGTTCACACTTCTTCGTTAAACGGATGAATATAATTGGTATAAATAGTGAAATGAGTACTAGTGTTAAGACTGATATTAAAATGGCCATATGACTCCTCCCAGGCGTGCTTCCTGTGGAAAAAAAGACAAAGCTGAGCACTGTGTAATTGCATTAACAATACGTCCACGAAATGTGTACAGTAATGAAAGAGCTATATGATTTCCCAACAATGCCTGTTTGTCTGAATGTCTGGATAGGTTGAGTTTAACGTACACCTGGGAATTCAGTAAGAGACTGACTTTTAAAAGACTATGTTTAAATTCCCTTAACCAGCACTCCGGCCACCAGCAGTCCAGAATATTGAGTTGCAGCTTGGGATAATCCGGGTGTAACTCAGGTCAGTACGGATAAGTAATGTCATGTATGTACACACAGTGACTGGACCAGCAGCAGAATAGTGAGTGCACTCTGGGGTATATACAGGTGTAAACTCAGGATCAGTACGATGCTAATGTCACTTCATGTATGTTACCCAGTGATGCCACAGCAGAATGTGAGTGACAGCTCTGGAGTATAATACAGGTAGTAACTCCGATCTACAGGATAGTATTCATGTTTACACAGGACTGCACCACCGCAGAATAGTGAGTTCAGCTCTGGAGTATAATACAGGATGTAAACTAGGATCCGTACAGGATAAGTATGTTTGTTATTTACACAGGGACTGCACCAGCAGAATAGTGGTGCAGCTCTGGGGTATAATACCAGGATGTACTTCAGATCCTTACAGGCATAAGTATGTCATGTATGCTACCATACTGCACCACCAGCGAAGTAATAGTAGTGACAGCTCTGGATTAATAACAGGCATGTACTCAGGCTCCAGTACAGGATAAGTAATGTCATTGTATTACCACATGACTTCACAGCAGCAATAGTGAGTGAGGCTCTAGTATAATAAGGATATCAATGATCCGACAGGATATACAGATAATGTCTGCTATGTACACAGTGTACTGCACACGCAAGCTAATCAGTGAGTGCACTCTGGGTATAATTACAGGCTGAACTCCGGCACTAGTACAGGATAAGTAAATGCCATGTATGTACACAGTGATGCACCAGCAAGAATAGGGATGCACTGCGGATATAATTACAGGATGTAGATGGCTCAGTACAGGTAAGTAAATGTTCATGTTGTACACCAGTGACCTCACCGACAGAAATCAGTGATGAGTGCGCTTCTGGTGGCGTCTAATCAGGATTGTAACTCAGGAAAATCATAGGATTAAGAAATGTCATGTATGAATACACATGAATGCACACCAGCAAGGAAGTGAGTGCAGCTCTGGGTTATAATACAGGAGTGAACTAGGATCAGTACATGAATAAAGTAAATTTCATGTAGTACAGTTGACTGCACAACCAGAGCAGAATCGTAGTGCTGACTCTGGAGATAAATACACGGATTAACTAGGATCACGTCAGGTACACAGTAATGTTCATGTGATGTAACAAGTGACTGCACCAGCAGGGAATATGATGGCAGCTCTGGTATATAACGGATCTAACTCAGCGATCATAAGGATAGAGTAATGTCATGTATGTACCACAGTGACTGACACCCCAGCAGAATAGGACGTGCAAGCTCTGGACGTATAATACAGGATTGTCTACCGATCAGTAGCAGGGATAGTAATGTTCATGTATGTACACAGTGACTGCACCAGCAGGCGAATAGTGCGTGCCACCTTCTGGGCTGATGTCTACAGGTGTAACTCGGTCGAGGTGGCTAGTGTCTGCTGAGCTCCGTGCACACCTGAACATCCACCCAGCGCTGATCACTATGCCCCATGGAGGTTCATTGTTCTGTGTTGAACTGCAGAGAAGATCCGGGCTTTGCCTGCTGAAGGCTCGCGGACCACGGAACGCCAGATCCGTCCAACATGATGCGGTGAGAGATCTGCCCGACCCAGGAGGGAGCGCAGCGATGTGATCGGGATGCCCCCCAATACTGCCAGGAAATCGCAGGTCTCCCAGCAGGGAGGGACGTCGGCAAATGTGAATCTGCCCGAGCAGACACGATGAATGGTGCACCAGAAGCAGGAAGCCAAGGTCTCGGACACGAAGATCAAGGAGACATCAGCCTGGATTGCTCTCCTGGAAAGCTGAGTGACTGTGCGGGAAACGTGGGTTGTTCGGAGCGGTGCAAGCGTGGTGTCAAAGCGGTGTGAACTAAAGCATGAGCCCGGTGAGTCTGCTACCATCTATGGCTCCCGGATTGATAGACTTCCCCGTGAGTACGAGGAAGCTGGCAAGCGCGAGGAAGGCTCAGGAGAGTATAGCGAGACCGTGGCCTAGCGGGGTGGCATAACACAGAGAAAAGTTGATTCTTAACACAATAGGACAGACTTAATAAGTCTGATAGTGTCACAGCTACTGCGACGGAAAAAAACACGGTGTATCCGGGGAGCAAGCGGTCGTTCGGGAGTAAATTATGGAGAGTAAGACCGCCGCTTGAGTCGACAAGCGGTTGCAGAGATGAGCATAAGCTGGAAAGCTGACAGAGGGTGCTTAGATCCAGGCGGAAAGCGATGGCGATGATGAGGAGGATAGGAAGACCTGCCGTGTAGTCTGGTATGTCTGGACACCAACACCAGCAGGCGCGTCGCAAGGAACAGGGCCTGCAGAACAGCGCCATTAAAACACAACAGGCTGCGGCTCTGCCAAGCCTGGAGGGAGGTGGAACAAAGTGATACGCAGGCCAGGGGGGGCGCTAATGGAGCTCACTAGGGTACGTGCAACACTTGATCCCCAGTTATCACCTCCAGACTCTCCTTCGGTCGATGATAGCCAGATGAGCACCTCACAGAGAAAGAAGAGAGCCAGGAGAAGACATAGGGGCGTCTCGGTAGTGATCATGGTGTTTCAAAGGACCCCCCCTGTTTTCCACTCGGGGGGGGCAGCATGTCAGCCGTCTGCTTGTAGTGACCCCGTTACCAGCAGCCAGCGACGAATCTGCAGTGGAGACTCGGGCACCAGGGTGCGGGGGAGATTGCAACCACCACGTCCACCATGGCGCAGACCAAGAACCAGGCCTTGTTGTAGTATAGCAAGGGATGGGTGCAGGGAAGATCATCGAGACAAGCAGGGCCGGACAGTGATGAGATTCCAGACAGAATCCGTGACGTGGTGCGCTGCACCCTATGGAGGGGGGGGGTGCCGGGTGGCCGCATGAGCCAGGGGCAGTGGGTGTTGGGTGTGCTCTGTGGCCCTAGCACTTGTGCTGCATTGTCTCGATGAGCGCGCGGCAGTGTGATGGGCTGCTGGGGCCATTGTAGGTGGCGCCTCGGCCAAAGCTCCTAGTGCAGCGGCATTGAAAGCGGCGATGAAAGAAGATATTATTCGTTGTATCGGTGCATCAGTTACACTCTGGAGATGCATGAAAGGAAAAAACGTCGGAGTCTTAGGGATCAAGTAGGACACTCTACCCACCTCCCAGCGAGCCAGCGATGCTGCAAACACATTAGAAAACTGCTGTGGAAACAAGGGGGTTAACTGCAATGAGGGCAAGGGCACAAATAGATCGGGGGGTTTTGGAGCTGCCTCTTCTACAGGCTGTATCAGCTATGGAGGTGGCTCTAGCCCCCAGTTGTCCAGTGACGCGAAGGCAGCCCACAGTCCTCCTGCCACTGGGTGAGTGATGAACAGGGATAGCGAGGAAGTAATTGTAATGTGTGGTGATGTGTTGGGGTGGTGATGGTCTGAGGGGGGTATCCTGTGTGCGCTGGTACCATCTGACACCCCAGTGAGTGGCCGTCCAACATAAGGAGCTATGGCGAGTGTCACGCTGGGGAAGATGGGGTTAAATCCTGTCTCTGGCTCTGGGATAGCGTTTGCCAGCGTCTTCTGATGCTCTAGGAGAGGGGGACTAAAGTCATCATGTAGGAGAGTGAGAGATGTTGATTGTCCTCTGTACGAACGGCATGGCACGGCGCTTCCAAGAGAAGAACGAGTGGGGGTAGGAGACCTTATGGTTCTTTACCCCAACCGGGCCCGGCACAGGGAATGTGGTTCGTCTGATCGACGGAGGGCAAGGACGCATTGCCCCACCAGGTCAAGGTGTGGAGCCTCCTGCCTGAGAGATGAACTTCAGGGCAGTAGTGACATCTTTGCCCTGATCCATCCTATTGGTACTCCGGAGTTCCGATGGTCAGCTTTGTTCGGGCGGCGGTGCAGGCTGTAGGAGCCATTCGAGTCGAATTATGATGGCAATTCAAAGACGAGCCCGCATGGCGACGACTTTGCTGTGCAAGAGCAGTGGTCACGCCCAAACCATTCAAGGAAGAGTGACGTTTTGACCCCGTAAACGGAGTCACTTTCTTGCATGACATATGACTTGGCTAGATTCGTTATGGTGCGATTGAAGTTTACCTTCAGAAAAAAAACCGCGATGAATTTGGACATTTGGTCTGGTAGCCTGGACCTTTCATGATGAAGTGTGAAGTGTTCAGGCGGCACAGTCGCCCACATTCCTCTGTCTTCCGCCTTATCTTGGGCGGGGACAGGAAATACCTGATTTTCTACCAGGGGCAGCCGAAAGTTGTAGCGTAAGGTGCGGTGACCCCAACACTTTAGCGCGCCCTGCCAAGTGCAGAAGTGCCTTTGTGTGGTGGGCTAGGTCACTGCTTTGTGATCTCGTAAGGACAGAGGTGTAACTGTGTGGTGATGCTCGTCACCTTTAGCCGTTTGTCCATCGGCTACCTTTGCCAAATCGGTCGTGACCCAGTGGAGGAGAGCCATGAGGTTGCTCTGCGGGGAAGGTACCAGCAGAGGTGGAGGAGCTGAGGGCCTGTGAAGAAATTTAGAGATAAGTCACTTCCAGTTGAGGCGGCTTGAGCCAGACAAAAGGGAGAGAACTGGGGAAGACTAGGTTGCTGTGGGGTGACACTGGTCCTTTCCTACGAGAGCTGGTCATGCGACTGAGGCCACTGATTGGATGATTAGTTGGTATTGAGGAGGTCGCAGGAGGATGGGAGCGCGAGAAAGTGTGCCATGTATCCCGTGGGAGGCTCCCATTCATGAGAGTATGGAGATTGAGGATACACAGATTTGGCTAGAAAATAAATACGCAAGCCTGAAAGAAACAACGCGGGTGTATCTAAGGTACCTAAGGGAAGTGGGAAACTTTCCTCCCGCTCTGGTTGAGCTTTCCACCGTTCCCACCCGCGATGAGATTCGCCTCTCGAAGAGAGGCTGAGGGTGGGGTTTCTGGACAGTGGCCGGCGCGAGCAGCTGCGGGGGCGCGCGAGTCCTCTGGTCCTCTGGGGATGCGGGTCCTCAGAGTGGAGACTGACTCAGAGTCAGGAGGACAGACGCTAAGGAAGCGGGTGGGTCCGGGTGGGGTCCTGGGAGGGGGCCCAGTAATACATGGACACCATTTCGTTAGGAAGAATTTGCCCAACTTGATGGAAAAGGGAAACGGGCATCATCTTCAGAGGAGAGTCGGAGGGGAAGGAAATGCAATAAGAAAAAGCCTTCGGCTACTCAATCACTCACTGATGGCGGCACAACTCCGTTTTACGCTGGCGGTCCTTAATGCTCGCCACCATTAAGTCTGATGTCGGCTAGATTTGCGGCCTTGATTTTCTCGGCCGTCGTTGAAGCCGACATTTTATTTGCAGGAACCAGTGCTCCAGATTTGGCTGCGTGTTTAAAGCTAAGAGGGAATGTAGAAGGGCCCTTCCTATTGGTTCTTGCGCTAGCGTATAGCGGAGGGGCGGTCCTTTTTACCGCCCGGTAGAATCGCGAGTTATTGAGTTAGAAATGGGAGGTGCCTGATCTGGATGTCCTCATGAGGGACAAAACTTCGCTCGTAAAAAAAAAAAAATTTTGAACACATCTATGGTTCCACCAGCCCCAATGTGACGGAGTGCTCTTTATGAGGATCAGCCCTACCTTTTTACAGTCGCACGGTGGTCCTTGGAGGGACTTCCCAATGCTGTCACGAGGTCCCAGTATAGGGTGGTTCACCGAGACAAGCTGGACTTATTATAGCGTCGCTCTTAATAGCTGCCAGTGAGTGCTCGCCTGGTGGAGTTTCTCATCCGGCACAACCCCGGCACGCGGGGTTCACTATATAGGGTGCGCAGGATCTCGAAAGACAGGTTTTTATTTAAAGGAGGAAGCCATTTCTTCAGCAGTGTCCGTTGTAGGTGGAGTTCTCCTACACTGTTTAATTTTGTTTTCGTTGAATGTTACGAGACCCCCGGAGGTGAAGAGTGCTACTGGAAGCTCAATTCGTCTCTCCTGGAGAGAAGCGTAGATCAGAACAATCATTTGAAGGACTTCTCAAGCCAGGTAACCATTGGCGGGCTTTCGGTTAGCCAGTAAGTAGAGTGGTGGAGATGCTCAAGAAAAGGGTGGCGAGATTCTTCGCCGAGTCTCGAGCCTCAGAGCTGGACAGTACGCTGTATCAGGGCCTGAGGAGGAAACTCGGAGCATCTCGTCTCGACTGGAGGTAGTCGGAGACACTCTCCAGAGTGAAAGTCCTTGCTGAAGAGGGTGTCAGTTACGATAGACACGCATCTTTGGTTTTGAGAGGGATTACGCGAAAATACCGCTCGCCCGACCCTTACAGAACGCAAGATGTCGTGAATGGTCAAAGTCTATGTCACGGACTGGTTGCCACAGTTAGGGTATCCCTGAAAGGTCCAAGTCCGGGATCTTGAGGTCGTTCAGTATCCTTCTACTCCCACTCTTGTGCAGGAAGGATCTAGCTCGGGTATGTTGGATGTCGGCTTTCCTGGCGGAAACTGTCCCGAGCAAGGAGTAGACACCTCTCTGATGTTTTACAGAGATGATCAGGGGAAGAGGAAGTCAAAGCTGGCGATTGAGGGTCGCCCTCAAGAATCGCCAGTGCCTGGATGGCCTTAACATTTACTGAGTTTATAAGACCTTTAATGACGCCTTGGTTCACCCTTGAATGGGTATTCAATGAGTTGATCTTCCCTCAGGGCGCTTGCCGAAGTCAATGCGGAGGCTCTGTCCCGATCATTCCTGTCAAGGGTAGGACCGATCTACGTATTGAGCACTGGCGTCCCATAGCGCTGTCTCACTACGGCAGAAAGGTTTTGGCAAAGGGCTGTTTAATCGGCTGGTGCAGTGCTTTGCACCCCGGCTCCTTGCGGGGACCAGCCACTGCTCTGTTCCAGGCCGCAGTACTTAGTGCTGTGCTTGGTCGGGAGGCAGTGGAGCAGGGCAGGGCTGTAACTGAAGGCGGATACTTGCTGTGCCTTGGATAGGCAAAAGCGTTTGGATTCGGGTTTTTGACCACGTGTACCTCTGGTCTGTCCTTTGAGGGTATGGCGTGCCCAGGGGAGGATTTGTCAATTGGCTGAAGAGTTTTGATACGCAAGGGGCGAGAACGTTCCCGCTTGTAACGGTTTTGGATTGCCGCTAATTTTGAGGTCGGGTTCTGGTGTTCGCCGGGTTGTGTCCACTCTGAGCCCACTTTTATACGTTGATGCGATTTTTGACCCATTACTATAGGACAGGTTTGATCGTGGGCCAGTTGATGTGGGAGTCGGTGAGTGGACCAAGGGCGGCACCGAAGACCACTCAAAAAAAAAAAATACGGTGGTGCTATGCCGATGATGTCACCGGTTTTTGGTCCTCGAGAGAGGGAGGCGCAGTGGGTGGTTGTCAAGGTTGAACCGTAACTCAGAGGGCTTTGGGTCCAAGATCAAGGGATAAGTGTGAGAGTCTTCTGGCTGGGAGAGGGAGGACCGCTTTGATCTCCGGACACCTCTGTCCAGTGGCCCCACAGACATCGGCCGTTCCGGGGCCTCTGAATTTGCCTACGTTGTGGATTCTACCCCACTGCTAGTCAGTCAAATGCGATTGGCATGTGGTCGCCATGAATGGATTGCGTCGTGCGATCCGCTAGGGTGTACCAGTGGAAGGTTGGTCTTTGACCCTCGAGGTAAAGGGTACTATTAAAACTTACCTGCTCCATTGCATGAATATCTCTGGGAGCATGTGCAGTTGCCAAAGCCCTCTGGACTCGGGTTACAGTCTGTTCTTCCAGCTGTTATGGGTGTGAATAGGCTGAACCATAATCAAGAGGGAGTTACTTAACCGCAAATGGCAACGGAGCGAGGGTGTGTATGGAACCCTGTGTGTCCTAGTGATACCTTTCTTACGATATCAATATGCAAACCTCTGGAAGAGAAGGCTCCTCCGTTGGGTATACTCATGCATGGGATGGTTTCGGCTTTCTTCCGGAAGGAATGGGAGACAGTAGGGCGAAGTGAAGGATCTTCGACACCGAAGGGCTACTTCCGTGCTATACGCTACCCGGTTTCTGAAGGTGATTCGACCGGGTCGGTGGGGTCTGGGAATGTGTGAGATCAGGACCTGTGTCAGGAAACTCCTTGACAAAAGGTGTTCTGTTGATCCCATTTCCAGAAGCCTCTGGCTCCTCCGGGATTGCGCCATTCGTGGATTTGGGGTGGGTTTAGTGTATTGAAGATTATTCCATCAGGATCCCCTTGAATTTTTGGGACGTTGACATTGGACGCTGACTTCTCATGGAAACTGTGTTGAGTGACCAATCTGAGGTAGAGTCTGAGGAAAGGGGTTGTCCCCGGAGGAGTTCTGTGGCCTCGGCAGAGCATGGAGGCACTTCCTGCTTAGTGTCACCCTTTAACACAGAGTGTATACACCGGGTGGGCGACTTCTCCATCAGTTGGCCCGGGTGGGGGCCGGTTCTCTCCTATTCGGGAGCGGGGGTGGGCATGGAGCAATTCAAGCGGCCGGGGTGTTGCCGGGAGCGAGCTGCAAGGTTATTCTAGTCTGCTAGTGGTTAGTACCACACGTGGAAACGCACAGGTGCGTTAGTTGTCGAGACCGCAGCGTTATAAAAATCCTCCGGTGTGATGAGGTGGTTAGGTCAACATTCATGGGTGACCTGGTGAAGGTTGCGCTCATCGTGGAGTATGAGAGGGCGGGCACGGGAGGGCCTCTCTCCTTTGGAGGAGGGTTCGCTCTTTAGGTCCCTTAGTCTAGTCATCGTCCGTGCACTGGTGTTGGGTGAAGCTACAACTGTAGAGTTTGAGTTTGTGTACTGAGCATGTAAGTTGTAGGCTGGCAGGCGCGAACACTGGGCTATTCGTGGGTTGTTTGAGGGAGGGGTTTAATTTTTTGTTATGTGTTGTTGTATTTCTGTACACTGGTGTAGTTAGTATTTAGTTATAGGTAATGAGTACTTGGATATAGGTGGTGGTTTTGTGGTGGTTTTGCTCAAGCTCTGTGGTGTTCAGGATTGGAGTTTTACAGTATAATAACATGGGCTGGACGGTAAGCGTTTCTCAATGCTGTGTCCTTTAATGAGGAATATCCAAGTACAAACACGAGTGCCAGGACGTAGCATTACCACCGACTGCACCAGCCAGCAGAATAGTTGAGTGCAGCTACTGGTTGATAATACAGGATGAACTCAGGACTCAGTACAGGATAAGTAATGTCATGAGTGTACACGATTTTCCTGCACCAGCAGCAGAATAGTGAGTGCAGTCTGGGGTTGACCAGGATGTAACTCAGATCAGTACAGGATAGTAAGTCATGTATGTACACAGTGACGCACAGCAGCAGAATAGTGAGTGCAGCTCTGGTGTATAATCCGGATGTAACAAGGATCAGTACAGGATAAGTAATGTCAGTCTGTACACCAGGACTGCACCAGCAGCAGAATAGTGAGTGCAGTCTGGGGTATAATACAGGATGTAAACTCAGGATCAGTAAGTGGATATGTAGCAGAATAGGGAGTGAAGCTCTAATATATATGGACAATAGTACCTGGCGTTGAAGGTTCTTCACCAAATGTTTAGGTGTGAATATGAAGGCCTGGCTGTCGTGCAACAGTGTCCATGTCGATTTCTTCTTCGTCCTGCGAGTTTGTGAGACTGAAAAAGAAAACTAAGGAATAATTTATAATTATCCCGATGGGACTTATGTTCGTTCCCGTTACTGCTGGTACCTGGAGGTCTGCGTACTAATCTATTAGGTTGGTGCTGAGGGTCACCAACTAACACAAAATACACAGCAGCGGTCGGTCCTGGTGTTATCATTTACAGTAGTGCGGTTCACGTGTCACTTATCATCACGTCGGTGTCATCTTAACGGACAGGAAGGTCGTGGAGTCTTGTGTGCGGAATAACTCACATTTTCCCCAATAGGATCACGCAATTTTTTTTCCAAACTTTTCAAAGCAGGCTTGGCCCTAGAACAGTCCTCCACTCAGAGGACACGCAACTTGGCGATTGTAACATAAATAGCGCCACCCTCTGACTATGGCTTGTGTAACACCCCAGGTATGCAGACTCATGTCGTAAAGAAACAAAAGAAGCTAACCGCGCTTACCGGTGCCTACCATCATGGTCAGATGTTGAGTGGTGTATGTAGAAGAATATAGAAACGTTTACCCTTCTAAAAGTAATCTTAGCCCCCAAATCTCATAAAAAAAAATAAAAATTAAGGACGTCCCCAGACCGTTTACATGTGGAGAGACAACGGAAAAAAAGTTGCGGCAGTAGAGAACGTGGAAAACGGAAACAGTGTCATTTATTTTCCCGAGCTCCCCCCTACCCTCTGACTACGACGCGAGAGACTTTGTTTGTGTAAACACGTGTGTTGGTAACATGCACCGTCAAAGCAACAATCAATAAAAAGGCAAAAGTCCACTAACCACACAAGAACATCTCAGGGAATTGTGTGCACATTGGGGCAACCAATTGTGTAGATAAGAAAAAAAAAACTTTTTTTATTTATTTTTCAGGTTTTCAGCCAAGCACTACTTGGTGCCCTTCCAATAAAAAAAAAAGGTCTTTAAAATTCTGATTGGTGGGGGCGAGGGACGGCATCAAGACCTCACCAATCATGCTGAATATATGGACCTAAACTGTGTTTTTATGGCTCTGACAATAATGTAGACAGCTGATCCACAGGGGGGTCATGTGGTGTTCCCCTCGATCCTCAATTTATACACCTGCCTTGGTGGGGCCGACGCACCAGCAGTTTTGACACCAAAGACTTCAGATGTAATAGTACGATCCTGGAGGGTCTGTTGTGCATACTACCATTGTGTGGTTGTAGTAGCCAGGCAGGGACTGTGGAGTATTGCATTGGATATACCGGCGTTGTAGCTTCTCCAAGTGAAAGGGGGGGTGTTCTCACACGCTGAGTCTGTGCAGTCAGCAATTGCATAGTGATTGCCATTGGAGATATGTGTAATCACACTTTGACCGATAGCAGCAGGACTGTGAATATGGATTATATTCCAGGGTTGGTAGCTTCCAAGGCATGGGTGCCACGGTGCTCTCTGAGACGGTGTTATGTAGGGTTAGATCTCCTGGAAATCTGTGTTGTACCCTTGTGTGTTGTTGGTAGCAGCAGGACAGTGAAAAATGCCATAAATTTTCAAGACTGTATTCCTGGACTTTGGAACTGGACAAGTTTGAACACTTGTGTCCTTTAATCTGTATTAAAACGCTCCTCAGCCCCTCCCCCCTCTGCTGTATTACATTAACACAGAAGCCGCTCTCTGAGGGTACGCAGAGGAGGGGCTTTTCTGTGAGATTTCTCACACCCCACCAGTGCAACCAGGTGCACCAGCTAAAAACTTAACATAATATAACAATTTCCCAGTCCTGCTGCTACTACACAACACAAACAAAGGTAGACTATGGCAAAAACACGTTGTTACAGTGACTATCCAGTTTCACAACACGGATTCTGTGTAGGTCACTAACAATTTGTAGCCACATGTAGATAGGATAAAGCTTCACCACCTGCAAGGTGCTACAGATAGAGTGACCTTACCTCTATGAGGGTGTAGAGGACGGACCCGATAAAAGAGACACATAAGAGCAGCTCATGTCTGCCAAGCTCTACCAATTCTCATTGTCCATTACTCGGAGATTTGGCTCGGGAACTTTACTTGACTGTCCTCATTCTTATCCTGTACCTGGCCTAGGGCTCCAGTTGCTGACTACAGAGGGACATCTCCGCTTTCCGTTTCACCCGAGCAATGAGACACCGCGATGGACACGGATTCTCTGGAGGATCATCCTGAACACAAGTTAGTAACACGGGACCATAGAGAGTAAACCCATAGCAGACGAATACCTTATTTGTTAATGTAGTCTGATCCAGGGCCTGCACTTATTCCGGGGGGCCCCTGCAGCTACTCATGCTTGGGGAGGACCCCTGCAGCCTATCTCCTGCGGGGGGCACCGCAGCTACTCTCTGCGGGGGGCCCTGCAGCTACTTCTGCGGGGGGGCCGACAGCAATCCTTCGGGCACCTGCAAGCGACTCTCCTCTGGGGGGCCCTGCAGCCTACTCTCCTGCGGGGGGCCCTGCAGCTACTCTCCTGCGGGGGGGCCCTGGCATCTCGGGCCCTGATCTACTCTGCGGGGCCCCTGAGCGACTTGCGGGGGGGCCGGGCTCTCCCTGCGGCAGGCCTAGCTTCTCTCTGGGGGGCCCTGCAGCTGACTCTCTGCGGGGGGCCCTGCAGCTACTCTCCTGCGGGGGGGCGCGCCTGAAGCTACTCTCATGCGGGGGGCCCTGCAGCTACTCCTCGGGGGGACATGCGACCGGGGGGCCCGCAGCTACTCTGCTGCGGGGGCCCTGACAGCACTCTCCTGCGGGGGGACCCCGCAGCCTAACTCCATGCGGGGGGCGACCTGAGCGCACTCTCCTGCGGGGGGCTGGCCTGCAGATACTTCTCCTGCAGGTTGTGATTTTTAGGCTTACGTTCAGACCTGCTTTTTTTTTAGCCTCTGTGCGTATGGATACATCTGGACATATTCCCAACGTGTGTCCTTTCAATAAGGGTCTTTAGAACGTAACCCTGCTATATATTCACATTGCGTAGTGGGATACGTTACCTGTGTCTTGCTCCCTCTAAATCGGATGTCATGGTGTTTTCCCCCCAGTAATGTGCACTATCAATGTAATGTATGAGGACAGGCAGAACTGGGACTTCCAAAAAGCGGAGCTCCAACGAAGGCGGGGGATGGAGGCCATGTTAGTGGCATCCGTCCCCCCTAGTGCTTAATTAATGGATTCCGCTTGAGCTTTGTTACTAATCGCTGAGCAAGGAGAGAGCGGGATGGAAAGATGGACTGTGCTACATATTCTCGATCATGTGTTTTCCCAAAAGGATACAACATATTGTGCGGACAAAGGGGAGTGGGAGGAAAAGGAGACCCCCACCGGCCATGTATTGTTCTAGTGGATATGCTTGGGGGCTTAACGTTGGAATACACTGACCTATAAAATTCTGGTAGTCTCTGATTTAGTGTGTAGTTTGGAAAAACAGTGAATCGAAAACTTACTCCCCCCCTCATGGGAACATGGAAGCCCCTATCTCGATAAGTGAGGAGCTGGTTTGAAGCGGATTTGGTAGTGAAAGCCTCTCAGCGTGTGGGGGTGTACTAGAAATGACGTCTTACATCATGCTGCCACTTTCACGGATTACTCCCCGGCTAAGACCCAAAATTAGGCGAGAGTGTGTGCAGGACGCTGGAAATATTTCGTAAGCTACGCGGGTTCAGAAATCCAGCGACTTGCCCAGTGAATGTTGGCATTGGCAGAGGTCCAGGCTGGGGGGGACCGGTTTGGGATGATGGTCGGTTCAGAAACGCTTTCTTCTCCTTCAGATTAAGCACTAATCAGTTCTGGCAAAGGGCAAGCACGAGGGTTCTGCTGAGGCCAAAACAGTAGTGCTACAGGGCACGGCTCCGCAGCGCAGGCGCAAATCGTGGGAGGTGCCTAGGAAGAAGCAAGTCGCGTCATAAAGAGGTTTACATCATCAAATGGTGGAAATGTAGACTCCTCCCCTCTTTCTTCTACACAAAAAAGGATTAATGCGCAACACTCCAAATAAATATATTTTACTTCACATCCCGCACAAAAAGAATTCTCCATCAATGTCCATAAATTTTCTCTCTCTTCACTTCCCAAGAAATCTTAAAGGGAACCCATCAGCAGTTTTAGCCCATTAAACTACACCCCCTCATGTCCTTTAAATGAAAATTTAAAAGGAACTACAGGGACGGGTGACACTGACAGCGCACCCATATACACCTTCCGAGGCCACAGATCGAAGTCAAGACCACTACCATTCCACTTACTGACAATCACCCAATAATGGGGACGTTCTGGCTCAGAGGCACCCCCACAAAAAAAATTTTTGGAGGGAACAAAAAAAAACTATGTAAACAACAGGAGTCTAGAAATCCCACACGATTTTGGTTTTAAATTTGTCCAGTTATTGGGAGTGGAGGACTTTCCCTTAACGACCCATTTCTTGAAAGAAATCTAATTAGTAATGGGATAATAGAATAAAAACCAACAACCCAAAAAACAGAATAAAATAAAAACTTCTGATTATTAGTTTTTTGCCCCTTATCCCCCCCCCCACCTTTGTTAAATTCCAAAAATCTGACAAATGTTATTCATTTTTGCAAAAATGATCGATAATTTAGGTTTTTTAAGCTTATTGAATAGATCTTTAAGACAAACATTAAAAATATTAAAAATTTTAAGCAAAATTATACATTTTAAAAAAATATTGTCAGTATTTTGGACTTTATATTTAAAAATAGGGAAAAAAATTGATAGAAAATTTTTTAAAAAAGGTTTATCAGAAAGCTGCACTAGTCAGGGAGGTAGCTCTGCTGGGGGTTGCTCAGATATAAAGATCGTGGGGGGGTTCGAGTGTCGCTCATGGAACTAACCAGACGCTTGTACTTTATCCCGGTAAGCGGCTGGGTAAACAAAACAGTATTCTGCGAGTACAGGAGGGGGGGGGGGGGGAGCGGAGCGACGCGGGGGGATGCAGAAGCAATAACCCGGCCGTGTTTAAACATCTGGCCGCTTGTGCGCCGCGAGCGATCGCACACGATTCCGCTCCACTCCGGAGAGAAAAGAACCGTATTGGAAAATATAATAACAATAAAAAAGTCAGGGAGAGCGCAGCGGGCCCACAATAATCTATGTTCTACGAGGAAAGGAACACTGCCGCGATTTATGGGTAAGAACAACTGACAAAGTCCTCGCTGTTCAATGACTCGCCGACTTATTTAGCTGCTTACACCAAATGGGGGGAGAGATTTCTTCTTACCTACATTAAATATATGTTTTCATATCCCTAAGAAAACCAAATGTCTATTTAATATATAAAAATATAAAAAATGAGCAGGAGACCAACGCAGCGACGGGGGGAGGGGGACCGGTAATCAACACTGATCCCGGATACAGAATGCATGTCAGTATGTACCACAGTGACTGCACCAGCCGCAGAACAGTGAGGCAGCTCTGCGGGTTATAACAGGAGGAATCCTGCTCTTATACGGCCAGAGCTGCAGCACTATTCTGCTGCTGCTGCAGTCACTGTCGTAATACTGATCATTACTTATACTGTAGTGATCCTGAGTGACATCCAGTATAATACTCCGAGCTGCACTCATATTTGATGCTGGTGCCAGGCACTGTGTAAATACATGACATTACTTATCCTGTACTGATCCTGAGTTACTCACTGTCATTATATCCAGAGCTGACACTCACTATTCCTGCTGCTCGGTGCCGTCAACGGGTACATACAGACATAATCCTGTAATGATCCTGAGGGTTAAATCCCCTGTTATTATACCTCAGAACGCACTCACTATTTCTGCTTGCTGGTGCAGCATGTGTACATACATGAATTACTTATCCTTACTAATGCTCTGAGTACTCCCTGTATTTTACCCAGAGCTGCACCACTATTTGTGCTGTGTGAGTCCACTGTGTCATACATGACATTATTGATCCTGTAGGATTCCTGAGTTACATCCTGTATTATACCTCGAGCTGCACCTCAATATTCTGATGTGGTGCGTCACTGGTCATACATGACATTACTTATCCTGTACTGATCCTGAAGTTACATCGGTATTATACTCCAGAGCTGCCACCACTATTCTGTGCTGGTGCATGCAGTCAATCTGTTTGTACATACATGACTTACGTATCCGTACTGCTCCTGAGTTACACTGTATTATACTCCAGAGCTGCCACTCACTATTCTGATGATGGTGAGTCACGTGTGCATTACAGACCGTACTTATCTGTAATGATCCTGAGTCTACATACTGTATTATACTGCCAGAAACTGCACTCATATTCTGCTGCTGGTGCAGTCACTGTGTACATGTGCATGACATTACTTATCCTGTACTGAGCCGAGTTAATCTGTATTATACTCCAGAACTGCCACTCCACTATTCTGCTGCTGGTGCAGTAATGTGTGCATACATGACATTACTTATCCTGTACTGATCATGAGTTACATCCAGTATCATACTCAGAGCTGCAATCATATCTGCTGTTGGTGCAGTCCATGTGTACATACATGACATTATTATCTTACTGATCCTGAGTTAAATCCGTATTATACTCCAGAGCTGCACTCACTATTCTGATGCTGGTCAGTCCGTGTGTGCATACATGAATTACTTATCTGTACTGATCCTGGAGTTACATCCTGTATATACTCCAGAGCTGCACTCACTATTCTGCTCTGGTGCAGTCACTGTGTAATACATGAAATTACTTATCCTGTACTGATCCTGAGTTACCTCATCCTGATTATACTCCAGAACTGCACGACTATTCTGCTGCGGTGCAGTCACTGTGTACAGCATGACATTACTATCCTGTACTGATTCCCCGAGTTACATACATGTATTTATCCCGAAACTGCCACTACTATTCTGCTGCTGGTGCAGTCCACTGTGTACATAATGGACATTACTTATCCTGTACTGCTCCTGAGTTACTCACTGATTTATACTCCAGAGCTGCACTCACTTTATGCTGCTGGTGCATGGTGCAGTCACTGTGTACATACATGACATTACTTATCCTGTACTGACCCTGAGTTACATCCTGTATTATACTCCAGAGCTGCACTCACTATTCTGCTGGTGCAGTCACTGTGCACATACATGACAGACATTACTTATCCTGTACTGATCCTGAGTTACATCCTGTATTATACTCCAGAGCTGCACTCACTATTCTGCTGCTGGTGCAGTCACTGTGTACATACATGACATTACTTATCCTGTACTGATCCTGAGTTACATCCTGTATTATACCCCAGAGCTGCACTCACTATTCTGCTGCTGGTGCAGTCACTGTGTACATACATGACATTACTTATCCTGTACCGATCCTGAGTTACATCCTGTATTTCTTGTCAGTGATTGTCAGAGTCTCCGAGTAATCTCCATGTCCTCCCCGGGCCCCTGTGCTGTGTTTGCGGCCCCCGCGCTGAGTTTATGGCCCGGGACTACGCTGACTCTCTGTCTCTCTCGTTGCAGTTGTGTCAGGCGCACTCCCAGCTGGCGCAGTACACGGAGCGATACAGGTACTTACTGTAATCATTCTGTAATCTCTTCTCTCACATGTTCATTTCCCTGGTAATTTTCCTCCATTACTGGAGATGACAGCTTCGGCTCCCTCCCCAGCCCCCGCACATTAACCCTTGTATGTACTCATTACTTATCCTGTACTGATCCTGAGTTACATCCTGTATTATACTCCAGAGCTGCACTCACTATTCTGCTGCTGGTGCAGTCACTGTACATACATGACAT
Organism: Engystomops pustulosus; assembly: GCA_019512145.1. NCBI lineage: Eukaryota > Metazoa > Chordata > Amphibia > Anura > Leptodactylidae > Engystomops > Engystomops pustulosus. Next base: position 162,372,474 of record CM033646.1, on the reverse strand, counting down.
TACTTATCCTGTTTTGCTCAAGCTCTGTGGTGTTCAGGATTGGAGTTTACAGTATAATAAACTGGAGGGTACGGTAAGCGTTTTCCAATGCTTGTGTCCATCTAATGAGGAAATCCAAAGTACAAACACGAGTGCCAGGACGTAGCATTACCACCGATGCACCAGCAGCCAGAATAGTTGAGTGCAGCTCTGGTATAATACAGGATGAACTAGGATCAGTACAGGATAAGTAATGTCAGTAGTGTACACGATTTCTACTGCACCAGCAGCAGAATAGTGAGTGCAGTCTGGGGTTGACACAGGATGTAACTCAGTGATTCATGTACGGAAAGTAAGTCATGTATGACACAGTGACGCACCAGCAGCACGAATAGTGAGTGCAGCCTGGTGTATAATCCGGATGTAATCAGGATCAGTACAGGATAAGTTAATGTCAGTCGTACACCAGGACTAGCACCAGCAGCAGAATAGTGAGTGAGATTGGGGTATAATACAGGATGTAAAACTCAGGATCAGTAGGGATATGTAGCAGAATAGGGAGTGAAGCTCTAATTACTAGCTATGGACAATTCTGAGCGTTTGAGGTTCGTTCACCAAACATGTTTAGTGTGAATATGAAGGCCTGCTGTCGTGCACAGTGTCCATGTCGATATTCTTCCTTCGTCCTGCGAGTTTGTGAACTGAAAAGAAAAATAAGGACATGAATTTATAATTATCCCGGATGGGACCTTATGTTTCCGTTCCCGTTACTGCTGTGTACCTGGAGGTCCTGCGGTTACTAATCTATTAGGTTGGTGCTGAGGGTCACCAGACTAACACAAAATCCACAGCAGCAGGTCGAGTCCTGGACTGTTATCATACAGTAGTGCCGGTCACGTTCACTCTATCATCACGTCGCGGTATGTCATCTTAAACCGGTGACAGGAAGGTCGATGAGCTGGTCTTGTGTCCGGAAGTTAACTCCACTTTCGCCAATGGGATCACGCAATTTTTTTCCCAAAACTTTTCCAAAGCACTGCTTGGACCCTGAAACAGTCCTCCACTCAGAGGACACGCAACTGTGGCGTGATTGTAACATAATAGCGCCACCCTCTGACTATGCTTGTGACACCCAGCGATTGCCAGACTCATGTCTGAAAGAAACAAAAGAAGTCTAAACCGCGCTACCGGGCCTACCCATGGTCAGAGTTGAGTGGTTATGTAAGAAGAATATAGAGAAACGTTTACCTTTCTAAAGTAATCTTAGCCCCCAAATCTCGATAAAAAAAAATAAAAATTAAAGGAGTCCCCAGACGGTTTACATGGTGGAGAGGACAACGGAAAACAAGTTGCGTGCAGCTAGAGAGTGAAAACGGAAAAGTTGTCGATTTATTTTCCCAGCTCCCCCCTACCCTCTGACTACGTAGCGTAGAGACTTTGTTGTGTAACACTGTGTGTAACCATGCAACAGTTGCAAAGCAAATCAAAAAAAGGCAAAGTCCACATAACCACACAAGAACATCTAACGGGAATTGGTGCAAATTGGGGCAACCAATTGTGTAGATAAGAAAAAAAAAATTTTTTTATTTATTTTCAGGTTTTCGCCAAGAACTATTGGTGACCCTTCCAATAAAAAAAAAAGGTCTTTAAAATTCTGATGGTGGGGGGAGGGACGGCATCAATGACCTCACCAATCAGCTGATATACTATGGACTAAACTGTGTTTTATGGCTCTGACAATAATGTAGACAGCTGATCCACAGGGGGCGTCTGGGTGTTCCCCTCCGATCTCAATTATACACCTGCCTTTGGGGCGAGCGCACCAGCAGTTTTGACCACCCAAAGCTTCAGATGTAAAGTACGATCTGGAGGGTCTGTTGTGCATATACCATTGTGTGGTTGTAGTAGCAGGCAGGGACTGTGGAGTATGCAGTTTTGATTATACCGGCGTGTAGCTTCTCCAAGTGGAAAGGGGGGGGGTGTTCTCACACGTGCTGTGTCTGTGCAGTCAGCATTAGAATAGGTATTGCCTGGAGATATTGTAATCACACTTTGACCGTATAGCAGCAGGACTGTGATAGGGATTACTATTCCAGGGTTGGTAGCTTCCAAAGTGGCATTGGGTGCCCGGTGCTCTCTGAGACGGTGTTATGTAGGTTAGGTCCCTGGAAATCTGTTGTACCCTTGTGTGTTTGTTGGTAGCAGCAGGACAGTGAAAAATGCATTAAATTTTCAACGACTGTATTCTGGACTTTGGAACTGGACAAGTGATTGAACACTTGTGTCCTTTAATTGCAGTATTAAAACCGCTCCTAGCCCCTCGCCGCCTCTGCTGTATTACATAACGAGAAGCCGCTCTCTGGGTACCGGGAGGGGCTTTTCTGTGAGATTTCTCACACACCACAGTGCCACCAGGTCACCAGCTACAACAACTTAACAGATAAATAACATGATTTTCCAGTACCTGCTGCTACTACACAACACAACAAAGGTAGACGTATGGCTAAAAACACGTTCTCATGACTATCAGTTTCACAACACGGAGTCTGTGTAGGTCACTACAGATTTGTTAGCCACCTTAGATAGGATTAAAGCTTACACACCTGCAAGGTGCTACAGAGAGAGTACCTTACCTCTATGAGGTGTGTAGAGGGGACCGCATACCAAAGAGGACACATAAGAGCAGCTCAGTCGCCAAGCTATACCAATTCTCCCATTGTCCATTACTCGGAGATTTTGGCTCGAATTTACTGGCCTCATTCTCTCCTGTACCTGGCCAGGGGCTCCAGTGCTGACTCAGAGACATCTCAGCTTTCCGTTTCACTCGAGCGTAATGAGACACCGCGATGGACACGGATTTCTGGTAGGATCATCCTGAACAATTAGTAACACGGGACCATAGAGGTAACCCATAGCAGACGAATACCTTATTGTTGTGTCTGTCAGGGCTGCACTATGGGGGGCCCCTGCAGCTACTCTGCTGGGGAGGCCCCTGCAGCATATCTCCTGCGGGGGGCACCCTGCAGCTACGCTCTGCGGGGGGCCCCTGCAGCATCTCTGCGCGGGGCGGCGACAGTAAGTCTTGGGGCCCTGCAGCGTACTCTCCTCTGGGGGGCCCTGCCAGCTACTCTCCTGCGGGGGGCCCTGCATGCTACTCTCCTGCGGGGGGGCCCTGCACTCGGGCCCCTGCATATCTGGGGCCTGCCGTATCCTGCGGGGGGCTGGGTTCTCCTGCGGCGAGCTACTCTCTCACTGGGGGGCCCTGAGGACTCTCCTTGCGGGGGGGGCCCATGGCAGCTACTCTTCCTGCGGGGGGGGGCGCGCCCTGAAGCTACTCTCATGCGGGGGGCCCTGCGCTATTCCTGCGGGACATGCGGACCTGCGGGGGCCCGCAGCTACTCTGCTGCGGGGGCCCTGCAGTATCTCTCCTGCGGGGGGACCCCGTGCAGCTATCTCTCTGCGGGGGGCACCTGAGCGAATCTCCTGCGGTGGGGACCTCCTGCAGATACTCTCCTGCAGTGTGATTTTTAGGCTTACGTCAGACCTGCTTTTTTTTTAGCCCTCTGTGGTTGGATACACTCTGACATATTCCCAACGGTTGTCCTTCAATAAACAGGGTCTTTAGAACGTAACCCCTTATATTCACATTGCAGTGGGATACGTTACCTGTTTGCTCCCTCTTAAAATCGTGATGGTTCATGGGTGTTTCCCCCATAATGCACTATCAATGTCAATGTATGAGGACGGCAGAACTTGGACATTCCAAAAAGCGGACAGCCCCAACGAAGGCGGGGGATGGAGGCCATGTTAGTGCATCCGTCCCCCCTAGTGCTTTAATGGCTTCCGCTGAGTTTGTACAATCGCTGAGGGAGAGAGCGGGATGGAAAGATTGGACTGTGCTACATTTCTCGATCATGTGTTTTCCCAAAAGGATACAACATATTGTGCGGACAAAGGGGAGGTGGGAGGAAAGGAGACCCCCACGGCCATGTATTGTTCTAGGGATATGCTTGGGGGCTTAACATTGGAATACACTCAGCCTATAAAATTCTGGTAGTCTCTGATTTAGTGTGGTAGATTGGAAAAACAGGAATCGAAACTTACTCCCCCCCTCATGGGAACTGAAGCCCCTATCTCGATATACGTGAGGACGCATGGTTGAAGCGGATTTGGTATTGAAAGCCTCTCACCGCGGTAGGGGTCATCGTTGTGTACTAGATGATTCTTACATCATGCTGCCATTTCACGGATTACTCCCCGGGCTAAGAACCATAACATAGGCGATGAGGTGTGCAGGACGCTGGAAATATAGTCGTAACTACGCTTGGTGTCAGAAATCCAGACGACTTGCCCAGCATGAAGTTGTGCATTGGGCAGGTGTCCTAGGTGGGGGGGACGCGTTCTTGGGATGATGGTCGGGTTCAGAAACGCTTTCTTCTCCTCAGATTAAAGCACTAATCAGTTCTGGCAAAGGGCAAGCACTGAGGGTCTGCTGAGGGCAACAGTATGTGACTACAGGTCGCACGGGTCTCCACGCAGCGCAGGCGGCAAATCGTGGGAGGTGCCTAGGAGAAGCCAAGTCGCGTCATAAAGACTGGTGTTACATCATCAAAGGTGGAATGTGACCCCCTCTTTCTTCAAAAGATTATGGCAACTCAATATTCATCCGAAAGATCCACAAGTCATAATTTCTACTCCAAATCTTTAAAGGGAACCCATCAGCAAGTTTTAGCCATTAAACTACCCCCCTCATGTCCGTTTAAATGAAAATTTAAAAGGAACTACAGAGGGACGGGTTGACACTGCAGCGCACCCATCTATAACCTTCCTATGAGCCCAGATCGAGTCAAGACAACTACAGCATCCACTATACTGACAACTCACCCAAAATGGGAGTTCGGGCTAAAGCAGAGGACCACAAAAATTTGGAGGGAAAAAAAAAAACGCTATGTAAAAACAGGAGTCTAGAAAAATGCCCACACGATTGTGGTTTTAAATTTGTCCAGTTATTGGGAGGTGGAGGACTTTCCCTTTAACGACCCATTTTTGAAGAAAAGAAATTATATTAGATAAAATAAGGGATAATAAAATAAAAACAGGGGAACAACGCAAAAACAGAATAAAAAAAAATTCTGATATTAGTTTTTTGCCCCTTATCCACCCCCCCCCCACCTTTAAAATTCCAAAAATGACAAATGGTATTCATTTTTGCAAAAATGATCGAATAAGTTTAGGTTTTTTTAAGCTTTTAATATGATCTTTAAGGAAAAACATTAAAAATATGTAAAAATTTAAGCAAATATTATACATTTTCAAAAACAATATTGTCAGTATTTTGGACTTTTATATTAAAAATAGGGGAAAAAAATTGATAAGAAAATTTTTTAAAAAAGGTTTTATCAGAAAGCTGCACTAGTCAGGGTAGAGTAGCTCTGCTGGGGGTTGCCTCCATATATAAAGTATACGTGGGGGGGGTTAGCGAGCTGTCGCTCAGTGAACATAACCAGACTGCTTGTACTTTTATCCCGGGAAGCGGTGGGTAACAAAACCGTATTCTGCGCAGTCGGGGGGGGGGGGGGGGACGCGGACGCAGAGCCGGGGGGATGCAGAGCAATAATCCCAGGCCGTGTTTACAACATCTGGCGCTTGTGCGCCTGGCGAGCGCTCGCACACGATTGCGCTCCACTACCGGGAGCAAAAGAACCGATTGGAAAATATAATAACAATAAAGAAAGTTCAGCGAGAGCGCAGCGGCGCCACAATAATCTATGTTCTACGAGGAGGAAACACTGCCGGATTATATGGGTAAGACAACACTGACAAAGTCCTCGCTGAGTTCAATATCGCCGACTTATTAGCTGCTAACACCAAATCGGGGGGAGAGATTCTTCTTACCTACATAAATATATGTTTTCATATCCCAAGAAAACCAAATGTTCTATTAATTATATAAAAATATAAAAATGAGAGGAGATCAAACGCCAGCGACGGGGGGGGGGACCGGTAATCAACATGATCCCGGCAACAGAATGCATGTCAGAGTAATGATGCACCCGAGAACATGGGACTGCGGTTCAGGAGAATCCCCTAAGCAGAGCGCAGACTATGTGGCTGCAGTCACTGTGTAAACTGACATTACTTATACTGTATGATCCTGAGTACATCCAGTATATACTCCAGAGCTGCACTCACTATTCTGCTGCTGGTGCAGGCACTGTGTAAATACATGACATTACTTATCCTGTACTGATCCTGAGTTACTCACTGTATTATACTCCAGAGCTGCACTCACTATTCTGCTGCTGGTGCCGTCAGGGTACATACATGAATTACTATCCTGTACTGATCTGAGTTAAACCTGTATTATACTCAGAGCTGCACTCACTATTCTGCTGCTGTGCAGTCAATGTGTACATACATGACATTACTTATCCTGTACATCCTGAGTACTCCTGTATTTACTCCAGAGCTGCAACTCACTATTCTGCTGCTTGTGCAGTCACTGTGTCATACATGACAGTACTATCCGTATGATCCTGAGTTACATCCTGTATTATACTCTCAGAGCTGCACTCACTATTCTGCTGCTGGTGCAGTCACTGTGTCATACATGACATTACTTATCCTGTACTGATCCTGAGTTACATCCTGTATTATACTCAGAGCTGCACCACTATTCTGCTGCTGGGCATGCAGTAATCTTTGTAATACATGACATTACTGTATCTGCGTACTGACTCCTGAGTACACCTGTCATTATACTCCAGAGCTGCACTCACTATTCTGTGCATGGTGAGTCACGTGTAGCATACAGACATTACTTATCTGTAATGCATCACTGAGTCTACATACTGTATTATACTCCAGAATGCACTCATATTCTGCTGCTGGTGCAGTCACTGTGTGCCCTGCTTACATGTTGATCCTGAGATCCGATTCGAATTAACTCATATTGTGGTCACACTTGGTCATGCTATTCGATGCCCGAGTTAATCCTGTATTATACTGCCAGAACTGCACTCCACTATTGCTGCTGCTGGTGCAGTAACTGTGTGCATACCTATGACATTACTTATCCTGTACTGATCCTGAGTTACATCCAGTTCATACCAGAGCTGCACTATCATATCTGCTGTGGTGCAGTCACATGTGTACAGTACATGACATTATTATCTTACTGCTCCTGAGTTAATCCTGTAGTTATCCTCCAGAGCTGCACTCACTATTTCTGATGTGGTCAGTCCTGGTGCATACAGAATTACTTCTCTGTACTGATCCCTGCGATTACATCCTGATATACTCCAGAGCTGCCTAAATTCTGCTACTGGTGCAGTCAATGTGTACATACATGACAATACTATCCTGTACTGATCCTGATCTCATCCTGATTAACTCCAGAAACTGATAACTATTTGCTGCGGTGCAGTCATGTGTACAGCAGTGACATTACTTATCCTGTGTGATCCCCGAGTGTGTTACATCATGTAGTATTACCCGAAACTGCACTCACATTTGCTGTGGTTGCGTCACTGTGTACATAATGGACATTACTTATCCGTACTGCTCATGAAGTTCTCACTAGTTATACTCCAGAGCTGCATCACTTTCATGCTGCTGGTGCAGTCATGTGTGCATACATTGACATTACTTATCACGGTACTGATCCTGAGTTACAATCCGTATTATACTCCACGAACGCACTCACTAGTCTGCGCTGGGTAGTCACTGTTACATAAAGGACATTATTATCCTGCTACTGATCCTGAGTTCATCCTGTATTATACTCGAGCTGCCATCACTTTCTGCTGATGGTGGCAGTCACTGGGTACCATACAGACATCCTGTATGATCTGAGTTGTTACATACTTGTATTATTACTCCAGAACTGCACTCACTAATTCTGTCGCTGGTTGAGTCCTGTGTACACACATGACATACCTATACTAATCCTTTCATCCTTGATTAATTTGGACTCAATTCGCTAGTCGACTGTATACAGGATTACCTGTCAGACCTGAGTATCTATTATACTCCAGGACGCACTAACTATTGCTGTGGTTGTCAGTCACTTGTTGTCATGACATGACATTACTTATCTGTACTGACCTGAGTTCATCCTGTATTATACTCCCGAAGCTGCACTCACTTTTGCGGCTGGGTGCAGTTTTCCCCCCCCACTGTGCAGTCACTGTGTACATACATGACATTACTTATCCTGTACTGATCCTGAGTTACATCCTGTATTATACCCCAGAGCTGCACTCACTATTCTGCTGCTGGTGCAGTCACTGTGTACATACATGACATTACTTATCCTGTACTGGATTGTACAATAACATTGATGGATAACAGCAGTGCAGGTATAGTATGACCCTGGCAGGGACTGGAGTGATCTTAGATACTTGTTGTTACCACTCAGATGCTGCAGTCAATAGCAGCAAAGGAATAGGAGAGGTAAACATGTTTTACACTATGACCGAGTTTATATATTTCTTATTGTTTTATTGGGATTATTTTTACCTGAATTCATGAGTTTCCATAGTTGGTCGACCAGGGCCTCATTACATAAAGGAGACTCCACGTTCTTGGTGAATGGCGGGTTCTTTGACAGCATGTACAAGATCTTGTGCCTAAAAAGGAAAAAAATTATATCATCAACACCAAAGAAATCTCCTAATCCAGTAACTAAAGAAAATATTTATCCTGGAAGCAGCTCAGTGACTGCAGCGTCACAGAACAAAAGACCAAGAGGTCAATAAACAGAGGGAGAGCAGAGATACATGACAGAGCGCTGCAGGACCGGCACATCAAGCCAATCATAGAGGGGTCATACCAGCCATACAGGGGGAACACAAAGGATGAAGACCCCTTTAAGTTTTTCATTTTTTTGTTTCATTGCAGTCAATTGGTAAGATCAAAAAAAGTTTGTTTTTTTTTGCTCATTAATATGCATTTGACAGAACAAAAAAACAAAAATGTAGATATTTTTGCTAATTATTTAAACAAGAAAAACTTAAAATCTCCCCTGGTGATAAGTACTCGGCCCCCGGGGATGAGTACTCTTACCCACGATTGCTTAGTTTTGGCTAATTGGTCAGGTCAAGAAAAAGTTGTGGTTGTCCCAAACATCTTCCATTTAAGGATTATGGAGGCCACTGTGCTCTTAGGAACCTCGAGTGCTGTAGAAATTCTTTTGTAACCTTGGCCAGATCTGTGCTTTGCCACAATTCTGTCTCTGAGCTCCTTGGGCAGTTCGTTAGACCTCAAGATTCTCATGTGCTCTGACATGCACTGTGAGGTCTTATATAGACAGGTGTGTACCTTTCCTAATCAAGTCCAATCAGTTTAATTAAACACAGATGGACTCTAAGGAAGGAGTAGAACCATATCGTAGAGGATCAGAAGGAAATGGAAAGCAAGTGACTTAAAATGTGAGCGTCACCGCAAATGTTCTGAATACTTATGACCATGGGATATTTTATTTTTTCTAATAAATTACCAAAAATATCTAATTAATAGTGCAAATTAATGAGCAAAAAAAAAAAAAATTACTTCTCTGATCTTACCAATTGGCTGCAATGAAACAAAGAGTGAAAATGTAAAGGGATGTCTAAATACTTTCTGTACCCACTGTACCTACAAATTCAATATATTTTTTCCTAAATCTTTAAGGGCTCCATGACCAATGATTGACATTGCAGAGGCATATGCTAAAGTGCCATTATAAAATCTTGGCTGCCGGCAACCACCACTAGAGGGAGCTAGTAAAGGAATATATATGTATATATCTCACAATAAAGGAAATCTACCATCAAAATCCAGCATGATGAACCAGGGACATTTACTTATAGATCCAGACCTGTGACTGTGATAATCTTCTTATATTCGTTATCGTTAATCTAGTTATGCTAATTAGTCAAAAGGGCTCTGGGGAGCTTTAGTAGAGCTTCACAGGTTGTAGCTTCACAGGCTGTTATACTGTCTGTTATACTTGCCTGCTGCAATCGCACACAATGGGAGGTGGAAGTGCTTCTGCACAGTGTAACAGCCTGTGAAGCTACCGGAGCACTCACATATAACACATTTAAGCTGAATAACAAACTGGATATGTATAAATGAAATAAAGAAAGTTTACCTATGGTATCAGTGAACTTTACATGAACTATTTTGTAGTTCACTTTTAAGATAACGTAAAAATTGCTGTAGTATTTTTTTTGTTATTTTTCCATCGCAAGCAACACTCGCTGGATTGATGACGGCTGAGCTTGCATTTCCCAGCTGATTCAGTGTCTACACATCAGTTTGTTACCCAAGGTCCCAGAATGTGGTTACAGTGTCAGGAGAGCGTCAGCACAACATATCAAGAAGAATTATGAGCGCAGCTCTGGAGTCCTTTACAGATCACAACAATCTTATAGCATTAATGTCTCTAAGTTTTTTGCTTGTTTTTTTTTCCAGTAGATAATGTGGGTGATTCTCTGCCTCACAAAATTTCAGTTTCTAATATTCAGTATGTGTAGAGGACGTGACCTGCGAGGTTAGCTTATATACAGTTCAGTTAGTGAACAGATAAAGTAGTCACAGAACTTATCGGAACATTCCTGGAAAGACAAGAGTCCATCTCTGTGTCCCACTGATATTATTAGAATATGGATTATGGAGATTGTTCTTTAGACTACCTTAAAATCCGGTCCAAAATATTCAGTGGGAACGCGGCATAACAGGGCATTACTGATACTCCTAATCACTTGTATCAGGGATAGATTATTCTCTCTAATACATTCCTCAGCTGCTGCAGAACCTCTCACTCCAGCCATTGGTAGGTGTCCCTCACCCCCTTTCAGTCTCAGCAAGGGCACAGCCCTTTTCCAGGCACAGGCATGCTCTCATCATCTGAGGAACCCCCCTTCATCTGAATCATGAGCGCTGCTGCTGCCCCCAATCTATCTGAATCCCCACCCCGAGTGCGCCCCCTGATCCATCTCATCCCGAGCGTGCCCCCTAATCCATCTCATCCCAAGCGCGCCCCCTAATCCATCCCTTCCAAGCGCGCCCACTACTCCGTCCCACCCCGAGTGCGCCCCCTACTCCGTCCCATCCCGAGTGCGCCCCCTACTCCATCCCATCCTGAGCGTGCCCCCTACTCCATCCCATCCCGAGCGCGCCCCCTACTCCATCCCATCCCGAGCGCGCCCCCCAGAGCTGCACTCACTATTCTGCTGCTGGTGCAGTCACTGTGTACATACATGACATTACTTATCCTGTACTGGTCCTGAGTTACATCCTGTATTATACCCCAGAGCTGCACTTACTATTCTATTCTCCTTTATTTGCTCAGCTGCTGGACTCAGCTGTTGTTACAATGTATCAGTAGAACAGAGAAAACCGTGGAGAATTTAGGACAGAGGTGGCTTGGCTCACAGATGTCTGCCTGCATACCTATGCACTGTAACAAGCCCTCAGCTGTGCGTTATCACTTATAATCTCCCTCATATACAGAACACTATTTAGGGAAACACTTTGGGAATTCCTGTAAGTCTATTCATTTCTGTATAAGGGTTATTGGTCATCGTCAGCTGAGGAAGGAACAAGCTGTGTACACGTCCTGCTGACCGGAGCATGAAGAACAGATCCTATAACAAGCAAACAGCTATTGTTCTCTGCTGTCAGTTGTTATGAGTCAAGCGGCTGGGAACCTCCGTGCAATGAGTGTTTTCCCGGGACACAACTCAGAGGCTGAGGTCAAGGAGAGAGCGAAGACATTGCAGTAATATGTAGTCAAGGGGCCGTCACCCCAGTATTGTGCCCCCCACCCCCCTTGTATTCATCTCTGGGGTCTTTACATGCAATGCTATAATAAGGATTCCCATAAAAATTCCATACAACTCCCGGGTCTCTCCATCCTCAGTCTCGGTGATTCTATGAGGTGACCTCTCTGGGGGCTCTAGAAGTGGCTGGGGGGCTCACACTACTTGTTTTTTAAACTTTACCAGTGACCCATCTGAAGTTGCACGAAAGGTCCATCCCCAACAATCTGGCACAAGGGATAACAGATATATTGGGCATATGAAGGGGTGAAGGGGTCTCCTATTATTTGGGTTGGCAGCTGTAATGTATATGATGGATTTAAGGCTGAAACCAATATCCCACCTCGAGGGTCTCCAAGATTCTGATATGAAATAAACCCTGGGACCCTCTGCAGACTGGAGGGGGTTGGGGTCCACTAAATGAACTTCCCCTTCAATAATAATCCACTTTATATTAACACTTCAAGGTGTCAAATTGTAGCAAAGTTCTACAATAACAAATCCGTGAGCGAGACCCCCAGCCCCCGGCCATGCAGCCCCCACCTAGCCCCAGATCTCAGTCCCTCTTCATTACACCCCGATCCCACACTGAGCCGATGAAATATTAGGAAATGTTTTTGTTTCCACTGGAAATGTTTTCATTCCAGGTGACGGGGTTAATAGGGGCGTGCAGCAGGGTGGGATTCATTACAGCCGGATTATGAGTGGGGTCTCCATTGAGTTATTGTAATAATCTAGATAAAACATGAAGCAAAATGAAAAGTGTCCCAGAGTGCACAGAGCACAACAGTGTGAGGACACATACCCAGAGCACATGGAGAAGGTGCATTCCTGAAATATAAATCCATATATTTCACAGTCCTGCTGCTACTAACAAACACAGATTTCATGGGACCCAACACTGTGCACAACATTCCATTGTAAACACTGCTGACAGAATCCCTTTAAATAACGGCTCCTTTAAAGGAGTAGAGTATTATTAAAGTGGGATCAATTATACTCCAAAAATCAGCCCCCCATAAAAGACCCCCAATATACCTCCTGAATAATGATGAGATCTGGAACTTTCCAACATTCTTTTGCGTTTCTTTCTTCACTATTTTCAAGCCCCCTGCTTGCTGTCAATGAATGGATAGATATGTACTAGATCCAGAGCTAATACGGAACATTTGTCACAATGTCACACTGTGAATAATTACAGCACCCGCAGAAGAAATCTGTCTCCATTGCTGATAGTTTGTTACAATGTATCAGAACGGTAACTTTCTCTGTCGGTGAAGCTTTCCATAGGTGCTCATGTATAGAAGTGTCTTATTACAGAACATTTGGCCGGGATCCATTATCAAACAAGCCCCAGACGTCACCCGATACGTGCGCCAGTTCTTCCCGAGGCTTCATCCTGCGCCCAGATTAAGAGGAGGCGATTATATAATGTTTATTCTAGCGCGGATGTGTCACACGGTGCGGAGATCTCCCACATACAGGAGCGCAGCACTTATGTCACCGCAACAGGGATTAATAGGACAATGGCGGGACAGGTCCGCACACGACTAACCACAATGAAGTAGAGGGACAAAAGATAAAAACGTTAAAGCAAATCTACCATGTGTTTTCATGCATTGTGAAGCAAACATACCTTGAGAATGCTGTAGCTACACTGATGCAGAAACGTATCTTGTTTAATCCCTGATCCAAGTGGTTTTGCTCAAAAGACAATTATAAAATTCAGGACCTTGGGAAAGTTGGGTTGCATCTAGGCTACAGTTTATAAACATACACAGAAGCTGGGGAGATGGTGCAGTGATTGATTACTTCAGCCTGTCAGGGACAACACAGGGATTACATCATTCTCTGAAGCAGCGCATAATTAGGGTGAGGGGGGTTCTGGGGCAGCCACAGGAGAAACAGAGCCTCAATATAATAACTTTATAATTGTTATTTAAGCAAAACCACTCAGTTCAGGGATGAAACAAGGTATGTTTCTGCATCAGTGTAGCTACAGCATTCACAAGAGCTTACAGTCTATGAGATTGAGAGGGTGACACAAGAGCTTACAGTCTATGAGGATGAGGGGGTGACACAAGAGCTTACAGTCTATGAGGATGAGGGTGTGAACCAGACGTACGTCTATGAGGATAGAGGGTGCACAAGAGCTCTAACAGTTATGATGATGATGGGTGACACAAGCTTAGCAGTCTAAATTAGGATGAGGGGGTGGATACACAGAGCTACAGTCTATGAGGATGAGGGGGGCCACAAAGCTTACAGTCTATAGGATAGGGGGGTGACACCAGAGCTTACCTTCTATGAGGCGAGGGGTGACACAAGAGCTACGTCTCTGAGTGAGGGGGTGACACAGCTTACAGTTCTATGAGGCATGAGGGGTGAACAAAGACTTTACAGTCTATGCGGATGAGGGGGTGACACTAAGAGCTTACAGTCCTATGAGGTGAGGGGGTGACACAAGATCTTACATCTAATGAGATGGGGGAGGGGGTGACACAAGAGCTTACAGTCTATGAGGATGAGGGGGTTACACACGACTTACAGTTATGATGATGAGGGGGTGACACAAGAGCTTACCGTCTATGGGAGAGGGGTCACACAGGAGGGAGAATCTTGTGTAATGGTCCAGAAATTCTTTATAAGAGAACAGATAAATAAAAATTCTGCTTGACCAGCCATGAGCATCAAGACAAGGGACAAGTCCCTGTCCAATCCTGTACTGGGCCCCCGCCCTTTGCCCGCTGGTGTTCCACATGATTGGCCCCATATGGCAGGATGGCACGCGGGGCTGTCAGTGACTGTTTGCACAAGGTATTAACTTCTATACTGAGGCCAAAGACGGAGCGATGTGATCATGTAGGAGTGCTCACAAACTAGACCCCAACCGGACCCCTCTCTATAGGCACAGCTTTCACACAGAGACCAATGAACATCAGTGTTAATCACTTCCCTCCTGGAGGACCCCCCCCCCCCCCCCCCCCCCCCCCCCCCCCTTTTTTGTTTTTTTTTTTGTTTTTTTTGGTTTCTTTTTTTTTTTTTTTTTGTTTGTTGTTTGTTTGTGTTTTTGGTTTTTTGTTTTTTGTTTTTTTTTTTTTTTTTTTTTTTTTTTTTTTTTATTTTTTTGGGGTTTTTTACATTTGTGCTTTTGTTTTTTTTTGTTTTTTTTGTGGTTGTTGTTGGTGTTCCCACCCCCCCCCCCCCCCCCCCCCCACCCCCCCACCCCCCCCCGGCCTTTTTTTTTTTTTTTTTTTTTTTTTTTTTTCTTTTCGTTTCGGTCGGGCTGTTTCCATTGGTTGTCTTTGATGTGGTGAGTGGTGGTTGGGTTTTTGTTGGTCGGGTGTTTCTAAGGTTGTTATTTTGTGGGGTTGTTCGGTTGGGGGGTTAGTGGTGCGGGGGTTTTTGGTTGTTGGATTGTTGTGTTGTGTGGGGCTGGGGCTGTGGGCGTTGGGTCTCCGTGGCCGTGGTGTGGTCGGTGGGTTCCTGTTTTGGCGTCGTGTGGGTTTGGGGGGGCGTGTTGGGGTTTTCGTGCCCCCTGTTTTTGTTTGTTTCTTTTCTTCCCCCCCCCCCTCACCCCCCCCCCCCCCCCCCTCCTCCCCCCCCCCCCCCCCCCCCCCCCCCCCCCCCCCCCCCCCCCCCCCCCCCCACCCCCCCACCCCCCCCCCCCCCCCCCCCCCCCCTTACACTGTCATTTCTGGACACACAATGGGGGCACATACCTTTACCCCCCCCCCCACCCCCCATTATATCAGTTTGCGTTAAATAAAGCAGTGGCCTGAACTCTGGTATCTCCTACAATCAAGCAGCTGACCCCCAGCCCCTCCCGACAATGACCTTACCCTGGCCAAGTGCACACAGACAGGAGATGTCACCCAGCTTTCCAAAGTCCCTGAAAAACTATCCTTCTAATCAACATTCAAAAATAAATCCATTATCTTCAAAAACGTCTTCTGCTCCTCCTAATCTATAGAACCAGAGGGAGGTGTGTCACTGGACGGGAAGAGGATTTATGGAGAACGCAGAGAACAGAACGCAGCTGTAATCCGGACGAGCGCTAATCACGCCAGACTCCAAATAATTTACAGGAGAAAGAAATCCAGGAATAGCCGGAGTCACGCTCAGTGCCAGTAGGAGGCAGCCCAGGGTAAAGCCCAGCACATGCACAGAAGACATCACTACATACAATGTATCCGGGGTCATTACTGGATCAGTGACTGAGCAACTGTACAAACCCTCATCTTGTGCATAGAGAGCGGATGATGGGACCTGGATCTCCTCTAAACACGTGGAGCCTCAGCCTCACAGGTCCTGTTATAATCGCACTGCCTCAGCAGCTAAATATACACAAGCAAGTGGTGCAGCACAGAATATATACCTGCTTACTGACAGCATCCCTATAGAATGTATACAGCCCCGCACTGTATATACCTTCCATACTGACAGCAATCCGCCCATAGACAACACACACTGTATATACTCTTCCATACTGACAGCATCCATACAATAAGATATTCCAACACGTATATAAACCTGCATAGTGACAGCATCCTGCCCACATTTATATACATTAGCCCGGGTGACAGGAGGAGCAGCATGGGGGCCCGTGACAGGAGGACAGGCTGGGGGCCCGGGTCGGAGGAGCAGCATGGGGGCCCGGGTGACAGAGGAGCAGGCATGGGGGCCCGGTGACGGATAGCAGGCAGGGGGCCCGTGACAGGAGGAGCACAGGCATGGGGGGCCCGGGTGACAGGAGGGAGCAGGCATGGGGGGCCGGGTGACAGGAGGAGCAGGGGGCCGTGAAGAGGACATGCATGGGGGGCCGGTGACAGGAGGAGCAGGCATGGGGGGCCCGGTGTACAGAGGAGCAGCATGGGGGGCCCGGCGTGACAGGAGGAGCAGCTGTGGGGCCCGGGTGACAGAGGGCAGGCATGGGGGCCCGGGTGACAGGAAGAGCAGGCATGGGGGGCCCGGTGACAGGAGGAGCAGCATGGTGGGGCCACCGGGGTGACAGCAGGCAGGCATGGGGCCCGGCAGAGAGCAGGCATGGGGGGCCCGGGTGACAGAGAGCAGGCATGGGGGCGCCGCAGTGACAGGAGACATGCATGGGGGCCCCGGGTGACAGGAGGAGCAGGCATGGGGGGCCCGGTGACAGGGAGCAGCATGGGGGGCCCGGTGACAGAGGACAGGCATGGGGGCCCGGGTGACAGGAGAGCGGCCTGTGGGGCCCGGGTGACAGGACAGCATGGTGGGGCCCGGGTGACAGGAGGAGCAGGCATGGGGGCCCTGGTGACAGGAGGACGCATGGGGCCGGGTCAGGACAGCTGGGGCCCGGGTTGACAGGAGGAGCAGGCATGGGGGGCCCGTGACAGGAGGACAGGCATGGGGGGCCCGGGTGACAGAGGAGCAGGCAGGGGGGCCCGGGTGACAGGAGGATCAAGGCATGGGGGGCCCGTGACAGGAGGAGCAGGCATGGGGGGCCCGGGTGACAGGAGGAGCAGGCAATGGGGGGCCCGGGTGACAGGAGGAGCAGGCATGGGGGCCGGGTGACATGAGGAGCAGGCAGGGGGGCCCGGGTGACAGGAGGAGCAGGCATTGGGGGGCCCGGTGTGACAGGAGGAGCAGGCATGGGGGCCCGGGTTGACAGGAGGAGCAGGCATGGGGGCCCGGGTGACGAAGGCAGGCATGGGGGGCCCGGGTGACAGGAGGAGCATGCATGGGGGGCCCGGTGACAGGAGGAGCAGGCAGGTGCCCGGGTGCAGAGAGCGGCATGGGGGCCCGGGTGACAGGAGAGCAGCATGGGGGGCCCGGGTGACAGGAGGAGCAGGCATGGGGGGCCCGGGGTGACAGGAGGCAGGCATGGGGGGCCCTGGTGACAGGAGGCAGGCCATGGGGGGCCCGGTGCCAGGAGGAGCAGGCAGGGGGGGCCCCCGGGTGACAGGAGGAGCAGGCATGGGGGGCCCGGTTGACAGGAGGAGCAGGCTGGGGGGCCCTGGTGACAGAGAGCAGCGCATGGGGGGCCCCGGGTGACAGGAGGAGCAGGCATGGGGGCCCGGGTGACAGGAGAGCAGCTGCATGTGGGGCCCGGGTGACAGGAGGACGGCATGGGGGGGCCCGGTGACACGGAGGCAGTGCATGGGGGCCCGGTGACATGAACGGCATGGGGGGCCCGGTTGACAGAGAGCAGCATGGGGGCCCGGGACGAGGTCAGGCATGGGGGCCCGGGTGACAGGAGGAGCAGGCATGTGGGGGCCCGGGGTGACAGGAGGAGCAGGCATTGGGGGGCCCGGGTGACAGGAGGAGCAGGCATGGGGGGCCCGGTGACAGGAGGAGCAGGCATGGGGGGCCCGGGTGACAGGAGGAGCAGGCATGGGGGCCCGGGTGACAGGAGAGAGCAGGCATGGGGGCCCGGTTGACAGAGGAGCAGGCATGGGGGCCCGGGTGACATGAGGAGTCAGGCATGGGGGGCCCGGGTGACAGAGGAGCAGGCAATGGGGGCCCGGGTGACAGAGGAGCAGGCATGGGGGGCCCGGTTGACAGGAGGAGCAGGCATGGGGGGCCCGGTACAGGAGGAGCAGGCATGGGGGCCCGTGTGACAGGCAGGGGGCAGCCGTGAGACATGGAGGAGCAGCATGGGGGCCCGGGTGACAGGAGAGCAGCATGGGGGCCCCTGGTGACAGAGAGCAGCATGGGGCCCGGATGCAGGAGGAGCAGCATGGGGGCCCGGTGACAGAGGAGCGAGGCATGGGGGGCCCGGGTGACAGGAGGAGCAGGCATGGGGGGGCCCGGTGACAGAGGCAGCATGGGGGGCCGGTGACAGGAGGAGCAGGCATGGGGGCCCGGGTGACAGGAGGAGCAGGCATGGGGGCCCGGGTGCAGAGGACAGGCATGGGGGCCCGGTGACAGGAGGAGCAGGCATGTGGGCCCGGGTGACAGGAGGAGCAGGCATGGGGGGCCCGGGTGACAGGAGAGGAGGCATGGGGGGGCCCGGGTGACAGAGGAGCAGGCAATGGGGGCCCTGGTGACAGGAGGAGCAGGCATGGGGGCCCGGGTGACAGGAGGAGCAGGCGGGGCCCGGATGACAGAGGAGGCAGGCATGGGGGGCCCGGGTGACAGGAGAGTCAGGAGCAGATGGGGCCGGTGACAGAGGCAGCATGGGGCCCGTTGACAGGAGGAGCAGGCAGGGGGCCCGGGTGACAGGAGAGCAGGCATGGGGGCCGGTGACGAGGAGCAGAGGGGGCCCGGGTGACAGGAGTCAGGCAGGGCGGGTGAGGAAGGCCGTCATGGGGCGTACGGGGGGGCAGGCAGTCGGGCACTTACTTCTCCGGTACCGTGCCCTCTCCTCTTGACTTGGCCAGCAGTGTTGTAGAGCGCCCGGATCTCGGGGGTTGATGGTGTCGATCTGTACCCCGACCCCGTCCGGTGAGTCCAGGAGACCCCGGTCCGTGCAGGTCTGCAGGCCGCCGCGCCGGTGCGCCCACGTGCGTTGTACTCCAATGGTGCCGGCAGGCGGCTGTAGCGGGCCGGGTGCTGCGGGGGTTCTCGTTGCATTGGGGGCTCGGTCTGCACGGCCTGGTCGCGCTGAGAGGTCCTTGCCTGCAGGCGGCGCTGTTGCTGCTCCCGTTGCTGCTGCAGCTGCTTCTCCAGCAGGCTGTCGGCGCTCCAGCTCGGCACTCTTGGCCAGGAAGCAGCGGAAGCCACGTTCGGTCTCAGGACGTGGATGTTGGAGCCCAAGTCATTGCGCACGCCAGGGTAACGGGCCGACCGGGGACGGCGAGGGGAGGCGGCGGCTCCAGCTCCCGCATCACTCTCCCCGAAGTAGGACGAGTTCATCATCCTGCCCGTCATCTGCTCCTATTGCGGACTCTGCACCGGGCGCGTCCATGCAATAGCGGGGCGGAGGAGCCTGCGCTATTACAAGCCCCGCCCCTTTTGCGCACGCCCTGCAGCGCACCGGACACACCCCCCCTGCGGGTGACATCAGCGCCCGAACGATAGGGAGTGGGATGTACTGTATGTCTGTCTATAGGGGGTGGCTGTACTTTATGTCTGTATATAGGAGGGTATACTGTACTATATGTCATATAGGGGGAGTGACTTCTATATGTCATGTATATAGGGGATTGTACTGTACTATATGTCATGTATAAGGGAGTGTACGGTATGTCATGTCTATAGGGGAGTGTACTGTAGTCTGTCTAGTAGTTATTAATTGTCATGTCTATAGGGACTTTACTACACTATGTCATATCTATGGGGAGTGTGCTGTACTATATTTATGTCTCTAGGGAGTGCAACTGTACTTATTGTTATATCTAAAGGGGATTGAGTTGTACTATATTCATGTGATGTATATAGGGATGAGCTGTACTATAGTTAAGTCTATAGGTAACATATAACTAATGTACTATATTTCATGTCTATAATTAATTGTCATGTTTACCCAATACTTAGTCATACTATGTCTGGGGTGAATTACTATAGTATGATCTGGGGGATGTACTATATGTCATGTATAGTGATGACTGGATGGAGTGTACTGTATGTACATGTCTATAGGGGAGTGTACTGTACTATATGTCTTGGTCTATGGGAACCTATTACTACACGCGTATGTCATATCTATAGGGGGTGTCTGTATCTACTATGTTATGTCTAGAGGGAGTGCACTGTACTTTAAGTGTATACTCTAAAGGGGATTTGAGTTGTACTAATGTCATTTGATGTAATGTAGGGTGTGAGGCTTACTATATGTTTAAGTCTATAGGAATCATGATACACGTATGTAACTATAATGTCATTCAACAATCGCTGTAGTTACGCAATTGTTACTTTATGTTCAATATCTATAGGGCGATTGGGCTACTTATATGGTCATGTCTAAGGGGACTGGGTGTAATGTATGTCAATGTTCTATAGTGGGACTTGGGCTGTATATATTGTCATGTCTATAAAAGTGGTTCTGTACCTGTATGTCATACTATAGGAGTTAACGTGTACTACGTATTACATAGCTAAAGGTACTACTGTAGACTCTAAATGGTATGACTGTAGCATATCTAGTAGTATTCGTAAGCATATCTTATAAGGAGGTGATGTACATGCCTATCGATAGATTATTACTCTATTTCGGATGTATCTATTGTAGGAGTGTACTGTTACTATCAGGGTCAGGCGTTAGTGGACTAGCATTATAGGCCATTTTGCCCAGGCCTCCCTGTCCTACATACTACTTTGTGTAAATTACAATGTATTATTGTGCAAGGCTAAGGACTGACCTCTTACTGACGTGACTGTTTCTGAATTTGGTTTAAAGCCATACTTGTGGTACTGTTATGTCGATTCTCTAGGGAGCCATCTTTACTAATGTCATAGAGGGAGGGTCATAATTTCCCTGGTTGCTCTCCTCTGCACCCCGTTCCAAGCCTCTACTAATCCTTTTTAATACACTGGTGCCACAAAACTGTACACAATATCCATGTGTGGTCTAGACCAGGGTTGTTATAAGGGCAAAACACTATGTCTTTTATCATGAGATAGCTCAGTATTCCTCTCTTGATACAATCCCATTATTTTTTATTTGTCTTTCAGGCACGCTAGCAGCACGCCGCCTGCACTTGTTCATAAAATGTAGTTTACCAATCCACCAATACGCACAAGTCCGCTTTCAGGCTTCAAGTTTTACAAGATAATTGACCGTTTAGAACATAATACCTTTTTGTTTCCAATGGCCCAAGTGGCCATCACTTGAACATTTTATCTACATTACACCTCATCAACCAGTTCTCTCTTTCCTGTCTCCATCCCTCAGTTTCCCAAATCCCTCTGTAAGGCAACCATCGACCGCAGTTATTTATTACTACTTACAACGCTTAGTATCATCTGCAAATATTGAAACTTGACTTGTACCCCACTACAAGGTCCTTAATAAACATATTAAAAAGATACGTGGCCCCAATACTGACCCCTGTGGTCTCCCTCTGGTAACATCAACCCAAGCGAAATGTGCCATTACATGACCACCCTCTTTGTCTATCACTAAGCCAATGTACTTAACCCATACAGATTTTTCTCCTATCCCAGCATTCTTCATTTGTAATATCCCGAACCTTTTAAGTGGCACCGTGTCCAAATGCCGTGAAAATCAGCATATACCATATCCACAGAGCGCCCCCACCAGAATCTTGACTTACCTCCTCGTAGAAACCAATCAGATTAGTCTGACAGGACCGATCTCTCATAACCCTAGCTGACCGCTTGTTTTTTTTTAAGGTTGTGCACAGGAGAACTACGCATGACGCATCTCTAACAACACCCTCAATAATTATTCCTTCCCCACACAACAGCAGTAGACCTCACGGGTGCGTAGTTTCCCAGGGATCGCTTTTGATCCTTTTTTGTATATTGGGTACGCGACATTTCTATGCGCCATTCCTGGGATCAAGCATACCCTCCTCATGTAATCTTCAATATAAAAATACGTTTTGTCTATCACCGTACATAGTTCATGCAGACCCTGGAGCAGATGTTACTGTTATCAGACTGCAATTGCATCGCACTGCACGAGTGAAATCTTTAAGACACATAATCATGTTAACCATACACTCACCGGCCACTTTATTAGGTACCCTGTCCAACTGCTCGTTAACACTTACATTTTCTATCAGCCAATCACAGGCGGCAACTCAGTGGGCACTTAAGGCATGTAGACATGGTCAAGACAATCTCCTGCAGTTCAAACCGAGCATCAGTATGGGAAGAAAGTGATTTGTGCCTTTGAACGTGGCATGGTTGTTGGTGCCCAGAAAAGGGGCTGGTCTGAGTATTTCAGAAACTGGCTGATCTACTGGATTTTCACACGCACAACCCATCTCTAGGGTTTACAGAGAAGGTCCGAAAAAAAAAACATCCAGTGAGCGTGCAGTTCTGTGGGGTGGAAATGCCTTGTTGATGCCCTTGTTGATGCCGGAGTCAGAGGAGAAACTGGGCAGGACTGGTTCGAGCTGACTGGGTGCCACTCCTTTCAGCTAAAACAGAAACTGAGGCTACAATTTTGCACAATCTCATCGAAATTGGCAGTAGAAATTGGAAAAAACGTTGCCCTGGTCTGATGAGTCTCGATTTCTCTGCTGTTGACATTCGGATGGTAAGGTCACGAATTGGCTTAACAACATGAAAGCATGGGATCCATCCTGCCTTGTATCACAGCGGGTCAGGCTGGTGTGTGTGGTGCCCATGGTGTCTTCGGGCCCCTTGGGACAACGCCACACTACTGATTATCTGTTGCTGACTCATGTTCCTCATCCCGTTTATTAGCCATCACTGTACCCTGAACATCTGATGGCTACTTTCAGCAGGATAATGCGCCATGTCATAAAGCTGGAACTCATCTCAGACTGGTTTCTTGAACATGACAATGGGTCACTGGACACAAATGCCTCCACAGACACCAGATCTCATCCCAATAGAGCATCTTTGGGATTGGTGGAACGGGAGATTCGCATCATGGATGTGCACCGACAAATCTGCGGCAACTGTGTGATGCCATCATGTCAATATGGACCAAAATCTCTGAGGACTCACCAGCACCTTGTTGTATCTTGACCACGAAGAATTGAGGCAGTTTAAGGCAAAGGGGCCAACCCGTTACTATCATGGTGTACCCTAAAAAGTGGCCGCGGTGTAATAATTTTAGTGTTGATCCAGAGTTGTTTTGCAGCTGCAGCCGGACTTGAGTTTGCCAGTAACCAGAAACACGGCAAGTTTTTATCTGGTTCTGTAGTTCCTAGGTTCTTTACTGCATCCTAGGAGCAATAGTTCACAGTAAATGCCATCTACCATGTACCTGCCCGTATGCTGCCCATCATCTGCCATGTACCTGCCCGTATGCTGCCCATCATCTGCCATGTACCTGCCCGTATGCTGCCCATCATCTGCCATGTACCTGTCGCGCGTGGAGCTGGCCCATTCATCGCCATGTACCTGCCCGTATGCTGCCCATCATCTGCCATCTGTCCATTGATATATAGGGGATGCTGTGCTTTACAGTTTTTGATCAATAGGGAGTTCTATAATGTGCATTATCTATAGGGGAGCACTGTGCTTATTCTGTATGGTGCAGCTCTGTGCAGCGTGCAATTTATACAGGACATTACTGTATAATAGGGGACCATTGTGAGGTATTGCACTATACGGCCTGCAATCTATAGGAACTTCATCTGATGTATAATTGTATTGTGTAAAGGGCAGCACTTTACAATGTACTGTATACTGTAAATGGTACACTGTAGTCTATCAGGATCAGATCAGGGATGGATGTCTGAATGGTTCCATTCACTGACAGCAAGCAGGAAAATGCATGTCTGTGCAGAGCGGTTTTTCTGGTGACAGATGTCAGGACAGGAGGGACCTGCTCCCCTCTGGACATTATGTACAGGAGCGGGTGAAGCTTGATGCCAGTGTTAGGTTGGGTACACAGAGCTGCTGGCACCCGCCTAGATCGCTTTGTGTGTAAATGAAGCAGCGCGGTATATAATACCGCCATCTATATAAACTGCTCCCTGTACAATGCGGAAATCTCATTAATAATTATGTAACGTCTCGTTCATTTATCATAATGATTTCCTCATCACATACATTGTAGGTGCCAGGAATGGCGGCCCAGACGGGTGAGACCAGGGCGGTGGACCTAACACGGGACACTAGGTGTCTATGGTGAAAGAAGGGGTAAACTCTGCCCCCAAGACCATAGCTAGGAGGTAGGGGCGGATTAAGACTGCCATGGGCCCTGGGTTGTATGAATATTATAGTCCCTAAAAGTCTGGAATCCCTTCCTACATCTGGTACTGGAATCAGGCTTTTTGGGGAATGGAGAGTTTGGCCCTTCTGCTTCTATCAATCTGTGGATCAATGTGGTCAATCAGGACCTTTGGAGGACCTTTAAAGGTCCTGAAATGGCTCTTGTGTACATATGTATTTAGAGCAGGAACAGATGTATAAGGATGTCATGGGTGATGGGCCTTCTCAGTGTAAAATTTGGTGGGTGGTTTGGGTGGTCTTGGGCCCCCTAGAAGGCTTGGGCCCCTGGCTTCCGCCCCAACCGCCTGTATTATAATTTACTACTGCTGGGAAGCGATTTTGCTGACAAATGGTGATATGAGCCAGACTATTTATATGGAAATGCTGAGAAGTACGTCCCTAGCATCCAGATTGTCAGACAGAACACATCTGGATAGAGAGCCCAATATCAACCGTCTAATCTGATTGGCTGGATCCTGTCTAGTAGTCAGGGATACATTTTACCAATGGTTTCTCTACATGACATCATAGAAATGGCAGACCCAAGCAGCCATGAGTATTTATGCTGAGTAGTTTTCTGATATTGGAAGAAGAGGGGTTAAAACATTATGGATAGGTTTAACCACAGCAGCACAGAGAATATCAGCTAACAGGTTGGATGGGGCAGACTTCAAACATCTATAACTTCTATACCCTAACATCTGGTGTCTTTTTAATGCCCCTTTAATGTTGCATCAGGATTGTGTTTCTAGGTGCCACAGAACTGAAGATATCCTTTATTAAAGTTAGAGGTGTAAGTGGGAGCGGCATGTGAAAACAACTCTCCTGTAACAAATTTTTTGTATAACAGTTAAGTGCAGATTCTACTCTATAAAATGACACCAGAACTGTAATTATATGTGCTACAGTTCAGTAGGTATCGCTGTTTGTAACTAGGGCTTATTTTCGGGGTAGGTCATGACTCCTCCTTATTCCGAAGTAGGAGCTCTTCTTAAGGTATATCCACAAGTAGTGGGTTTGGATTAACCCTTATAGGAGCGCATCCCCCATCACTTCTCATATATTCATTCTATTTTCTCAGGATCATCTGTGTACATTCATCCTCCGAGTCGCATCTCATAATCCAGAAAATGATCCACTTAAAAAGCGACGCCTTTACAGACTTAAGGTTTTATGTAAATGAGGGTTAATTGCTGTATATATAGAATGATATTTTAATTAACCATGACTGGTGTCTGATAGCAAGCAGGGTCTGGGAGTTACATGACCTCTATGGCTGTGACTCAAGGCCAAAGATCACCAAGTCACCCTGTGCCCACATCAGAAAGTCACATCTTAGAAAACTTACATTTGTGTAAAAAATTGCTTCTTAAATTAAAGGAAATCAAAAATCCATCCTGATAAATCAGGGACATTACTCATAGATGCAGGCACTGTGACTGCAGTAATCTTCTTATATTTGTTATCCATCGCCTCCTCCCTCCTAAAATCAATTTTTGGAGCTAATGAACCTTAAGGGCTCTGGGGGTGTTGCCAGGGCCCCTCCATGCTGTAGCTTCACAGGTTGTTTCACTGTGCAGGAGCACTTCCCCCATCCCACTGTTTAAGATTACAGCAGAGGTGGGGGGGGGGGGGGAGTACTGAGCAGGAGAAACAATCACAGTGTAACAATCCATGAAGCTACAGCACGGAGGGTCTCTGGTAACACCTCCAGGTGCTAATTAGCATAATTTAAAAGAAGATTACTTCGATCAATGAGTAAGTGTTGCTGTTTTATCCATGCTTAGTTTTGATGGTAGATTCCTCTAAAGGGGCCTTTAAATGATGATGATCTATCCCAAGTACAATTTCTTAATATTGGATTGGGAGCACCCCCACAGATAATACCTCCTCAACAGCTAATACACAGCTTAGCTCCTGTTCATATAAATGGGAGCTTATCTGCAGTAACCTGGACTGACCACCGGTCAGACAATGGCGCTATCTGTTGCCTCTTTCATCCTCCACCTATGTGTTTGCCTGTAGTAGCTGTAATTTGTTACAATGTATCGGTGTACAGTGCGGATTGTGTAGGCCAGGGGTAGGGAACCTATGGCTCGGGAGCCAGATATGGCTCTTTTGTTGGCTGCATCTGGCTCTCAGACAGATCTTTAATAAATAGTGATGGCTACTATGGGGGTCATTTACTAAGGGCCCGATTCGCGTTTTCCCGACGTGCTACCCGAATATTTCCGATTTGCTCCGATTTCCCTTGAATTGTCCCGGGATTTTGGCGCACGCGATCAGATTGTGGCGCATCGCCGCTGGCATGCACGCGATGGAAATCGGGGGGCGTAGCCGAACGAAAACCCGACGGATTCGGAAAAACCGCCGCATTTAAAACAAAAAATCTGTCGCGGAGCTTGCACTTACCTTCACTCAGCCCGGCTCGGTGAACTCCAGCGCGTTCCGATGCTTTTCAGCGCAGCTCCACCTGGTGGACGGCGGAGGAACTACCTTAATGAATCCCGGCCGGACCCGAATCCAGCGTAGAGAACGCGCCGCTGGATCGCGAATGGACCGGGTAAGTAAATCTGCCCCTATGTGTCTCTTAGTCTGATCACTGGACACAGGCTGCGCTGTTACCGCTGCCTAAGTCTTTTGTACGACCCAGGTGCCATGACCACTATTGTTTAAGCATGGGAGTATGCGCTGTGGCTACCTATCTACTGGGAGGCATGTCTACTGTGGGTATGTGCTGGGGCTACCTATACACTGGGTTCATGTGCTGTGGCTACCTATATACTGGGGCATGTGCTGTGGCTACCTATTTACTTGAGGGCATGTGCTGGGGCTACCTATCTACTGGGAGGCATCTGGTGGGTGTCAGGATTTGGAGTAGTGAACCCCCTGGACCACCGTGGACAATGGTGTAAGCAGACACCTGGGACCGGAGTCTAAGTGGTACTTAGTCTTCACCGCCATAAAGCAGGATGGTCTTGCTACAGCGTGGTACTACCAGGTCGTTCCACAGGCGCAACTTGTCCACAGTGGCAGCCAAGGTCGAGGTACAGGATCACTAGGCAGCCTTGTGGTCAGGAACAGGTAGACGGTCAAGACAGGCAGCAATGATGAGAGGTTGGGGACAGAGCAAGAGGTCATTGCTGGCAGCTAAGGAGTAGAATCAGGAACAGGTCCTGGTGGTCTGGTGGTCTTGTGGTCTTTATAGGAACCCGGGAAGTGGGCAGCACCAATCAGCGGTGCACTGGCCCTTTAAATCTGTGAGTGCCGGCGCAGGCGCGCTGGCCAGCCGGGAGAGGAGCCGGAAAGTGGAGAGGGGCACGGGTGTGCCTGTGATCCGAGATGTAGATTGCAGGAGCACCACTGACACTGGTACGGCTCTTATGGAATAACATTTTAAAATATGTGGTGTTCATGGCTCTATCAGCCAAAAAGGTTCCTAACCCCTGGTGTAGGCCATGGAGTAGGATCGGCTATAGATCGCCTGCAGAGACAGCAGGAGGTTCTGATGTAAGGACAGTAATTAGAAATCTTAAAATTGGAAAAACTTGAAACATCAAACTAGTGGAATATTTCTTCTAATTGTGAGAAAATCTCCTCTCGCCTCAGGCCAAATGTTACTAAATACAAGTAGCTTCTTCTTCGTTCTGTCATGTAAATGTAGATGAATCACCCAGAAGCTGCTGCAATGTGTCCAGTCTAGACAAAGCTCAGTGCAGGGAGGAGGCGCAGCACAGCAAATCTCCCCTGTGCTCATACTTTGTTACAATGTATCACAATGGAGTCCAACCTGTATAACTCCCTTTGGATTCATTGTAACAAACAGGACTGTAGAGGATGCCCCCTGTCTATGGTGATGATAGAACCTCCTCTCCTCTGGGTGTAGAGGATGCCCGCTGTCTATGGTGATGGTAGAACCTCCTCTCCTCTAGGTGTAGAGGATGCCCCCTGTCTATGGAGATGGTAGAACCTCCTCTCTTCTAGGTGTAGAGGATGCCCCCTGTCTATGGTGATGGTAGAACCTCCTCTCCTCTAGGTGTAGAGGATGCCCCCTGTCTATGGTGATGGTAGAACCTCCTCTCCTCTAGGTGTAGAGGATGTCCCCTGTCTATGGTGATGGTAGCACCTCCTCTCCTCTAGGTGTAGAGGATGCCCCCTGTCTATGGTGATGGTAGGACCTCCTCTCCTCTAGGTGTAGAGGATGTCCCCTGTATATGGTGATGGTAGAACCAGTTCTCCTCTAGGTGTAGAGGATGCCCCCGTCTATGTTTTCTATCACTAAGCCATTTGCTTCTCGAAATACACTAATTTTCCCCTAATCTTAGCAGTCTCATTTTATGTACCAACCTTTTATGTGGCACCGTATAGAATGCCTTGGGAAAGTCCAGATACACAACATTCACAGCCTTCCCCAGGTCCAGACTAAATCTTACTTCCTCATAGAAGCCAATGAGATTAGTCCGACAGGACCAATCTCTCATAAACCCAATACTAATTCTGGATTATAAGGTTATGCACAGTGAGATACTCTCTAACATACCACAACTGAAGTTAGACTCACAGGTCTGTAGTTTCCTGGCTGCTTTTTGATCCTTTTTGTATATCGGTACCACATTTGCTATGCGCCAGTCCTGTGGAACATAACCAGTCCTTAAGAAATCTTCAAATATTAAAAACAATGGTTTATCTATCACAGCACATAATTAGTAGTACCCGGGGCCGTATGCCATCAGTGGTCGTGAGCCCTACCTCTTCCTGGGTTAAACTTTTAACATTCCAAAGAGAATTTCCATCATTCCTCATCGTGTCTTCCACTAGGGAATTTTTTTTGGGGTTAAGAAAATATTGTAGCTTCTCTCATCTCCCCCTGATATGGTGGCCCCCGTGAATTCAGCACACAGATTTTCTCAGAACAGGGACATTTTAGTAATGCGCAATAAGGTCATAGGGTTAGTTTATATGTGACCCAGGCCGCGGAGGGATATGCTGCAGCACAGACTACAAGATCCTGGGACTGAATAACTGAGAGCGGGAGAATGATTGGTTACATAATATTACCGTCACCTTATCTGCTATCACACTGGAGGATGTCTGCTGCTCAGCGGCAATAAATCTGTCATCTGCCATGTAGGAAACAATCCACCCATCATTATAGCACATACCAGACACCGCTGCGCATTCATATGCATTAATATAACATATATAGGCTGCAGTGGATGGACAGCTAAGGGTTAGGTACTTGGTTTTTCCTCTATGATTTACACTGTAGCTTTGCTCCATAGCATATCGGCATTAGCTTTAAAGGGCACCTACCACTACGATTCTACCTATAATGGTAAAACGGGTGGTAGGTGGATGAATGGGACGTGAGGATAGCCCTTTTTTGGGCTAATCCTCACGTCCCGGCTATCCTTTAGTAAACTTTAATCCGCAGATATAGAAAATTTTTTTAAGCGGCTACTGGGGCGTGGAGTAGCCAGACAGGAGGCTACCATCGCGGCTACTCCACTCCCCAGTAGCCTCCTTTCTCCTCCTACCATGTCATCTTCGGGACGTGAGGATAGCCCTTTTTTGGGCTGCGCGCCCTCGTCCGAATACCCGGCATTCTGCGCATGCGCAGTAGCTCTGGCCTCGGAGCTATGACCGAGCACCCGCAGGCCTGCATTCTGCGCATGCGCAGAATGGCGGGTATTCGGACGAGGGCGTGCAGCCCAAAAAAGGGCTATCCTCACGTCCCATTCATCCCCCTACCACCCGTTCTACCTTTATAGGTAGAATCGTGGTGGTAGGTGCCCTTTAAGCTAGAGGTCTTAAAGGGAACCCGGCAGCAGGGATGTCATTTTCACTAAAGACAGGTTAGAGAAGCCCATAACAGCTGCAGAGAAATGTATCTCTGCCTTATTTAAGCATTTTCATTACAATATAATTGTGTGTTTTAACTTACCTTGCACCCTGACAGATTCTGATTCTCCTGATTCTGGTTTGTTTTGGTTTGGATGGTTTGGATGCCACAAAAAGTGGCCCTGGCCTTGTCCGGAATACTCTACCTGTCTGATTAGGTGTGTGCTTCTCTTCCCCCCTCCATGCTTTGCACTACAGCTCAGTTCTTTTAGGGCACAGTGGGGCAGATCTATCATTAGACCAACATCTTACTCCAAAACTATTATGTTGTTTATTTCTCAATCACAATGATAAATCGCCAAATCCGGTTGGGCAGCAAAATGAAAAAAAATTTAACAATGCTGCGCGTCGTGCTGGAGAGGTGTGATCAGAGGAGGGTATAACAATGAATATTTTCTGTAATTGTTCCCAAAATATTTGAGGCCGCTGAGCACTGAAGCGAAAATATGTGCAAACCTTATAGAATCTTCTGAGTGTCTCTCCAGTTGTTACATTTTTATATTGAACTGATACATTGTAACAAACTATCAGCACAGGAGAGACTGATTAGATTTGAAACATTGTAACAAACCTCCAGTTGTGAGAAGCGTTAAATCAGGCTCTGTCCCCATTCACTAGCAGAGAGGTGGAGAGGAGAATGGAAATTCAAAGTCTGTTTAAATTTTGCAGAACTTTTTTTTTATTTATCATAACTTGAGTTAAAGGAATGGTCTGACCTCAAGGACATCACTATGTGATCATGGGACCCTGAACTAATCAGCTGCCTCCCAGTGCCAGAACTTATACAGGTGTTGGAACAGGAGTGGAAAGCTCCATCCATTGTATAGTGGCTGTAATGAGGAACTGCAGCTCATCCCATTCCAGTGATAGGTGCAGAGTCCAGATTTGGGGGTAGAATGTCCATGAGGAGTCGTTCCTTAATATCCTGCTCTTTGGAATAATAATCATAACTGGGACATACACAACACCCATCATCAGCACCCAGGAGTTTCGCTGCAGGTTCAATAGTAGCACCTCCCTTTTTCAAATTATTTGTTGGCAACATAACAGGGGATTTACATAAATTATGGCACAAATGTACAAACTCATTAATCACAGAAGAAATGAGACACCATGGAGGGAACACCCTAACCTGAGTTCCTAATATTAGACTATAAGCTGCACACAACATAGACTTCCCTATAGTATACATACCTATCACAGATATGAGGTGACATATAGAGGCAATGTTGTGTTTCATTGTACATAGGGAGCTCCCCCTAACTCCAGGGTCCATTGGTGGGTCCCCCTGTCCCCACAGAGCATCTTTTATGTGTGTTTAAAGGCTATAGGTCCATGGTATAAGTAGATCCCCCTTGAGTATCTGGATACACAGGGGTTCTTATGTGTGCACCGTGCAGAGACTGGCGTTCATCTGAATGTGATTCAAATTTTACTGTACCGTTCCATAGCCGTGAAAAGATAGGACATGTCTTATCTTTTCTCGGCATACGGCGCAGTGCACCATGTATCCCCCTATGGAGAGGGGCGGGGTGAGCAGTGCTCATCTCCTCTCCCGGGCGCCGACGTGTGCCTGCCGTGCAACGGTACGGCGGGCACATGTGTGTCTGAATGTAGGCTTAGCAGGTTATTACAAACTGAAATCAAACAGTTTTCAAGTCATAAATGTATTCTAGGTGATGTTACATTTGCACATAGGACCCCTTGTTCGAAAGGAGCTTCTGAGCTCTCTCGTCCATGGAATTTGTCAGTTTTGTCAGAATTTGTTGGATGGTTTCTGCTTCAGTTGTTTTGCATGAGGACAGAATACCCTCCCAGAGCTGTTACTTAGATGTGAACTGCCTCCCTCCATCATAGACACTTCTTTTGATGATGCTACAGAGGTTCTTAGAGGGGTTGAGGTTCAGGGGAGCATGGGGGCCACACCATAAGTTTGTCCCCTTTTATGCCCATAGCAGCCAGAGATGCAGATGTGTTATTTGCAGCATTAGATGGTGCATTATCATGCTTGAAAATGATATTGCTGCGGATGTTCACTTCTTCTTCTTGAACCATGGCAGGAAGTGCTGTTGGAGACAATCCACATACATTATGGAGTTCATCTTTACCCCTTCAGGCAGTGCCGGACTGGGTTTTCTTAGGCCCAACAGAGAAAATCAATCTGGGGGCCCACTTTTCATTATCCCCCAGGAAATATACTGTAGCAGCCTTCAAATTGTGGTGTTTTCTGATGGACCTCTGGGGTTCAGTATTGGGTTGAGCCAGGGCCCACCGGAGGATCCTCTGGTACTCTGGTGGGCCAGTCCGACACTGCCTTCAGGGATCCTAAAGGGGCCGACAATTCACTCCCCATGATTCCAGCCCAAAACATTATTCCACCTCCTCCTTGTTGGCGCCGTAGCCGTGTTTGCATGAGGTATCCATCAACCAGCCTTCCTCCACTCCATCCATCTGGACCATCGAGCATTGCACGGCACTCATCGGTGAACAAAACAGTTTTGAAGTCACTCTTCATGTATTTTTGGCCCACCGGACCCATTTTTGCTTGTGTGCAGAGGATAGTGGAGGTTGACAGGATGGCTTACGCACAGCTGCAAACCTTTGAAGGACCCTGCATCTTGTTGTTTGGGGGACTTGGAGGCACCAACAGCTTCAAAAACTTGTCTGCTGCTATAACAAGGCATTTTTGAAGCTGCTCTTTTAACCTGACGTAATGGCCTGTTCCCTTATCAGCGGTCACACGTGTGTGCTACAAATCAGCTACATACTTTTTGATTGTGCGATGATCACAATGAAGTGTCTTGACAATGTTGGTTGTAGTCATGGCTTGACCTAAATATTCCACAATTTGTTGCTTCTCGGCAGCCGACATTTCCTTTTTTTTCCCATTTTGGCTGAAAATGTAGGCTACTTAATAATGTGGGACAGACGTCTTGCCTTTAATTGGACACACCTGCCATACTAATTAGCACAGGTGTCTGCAATTGCTTTCAGTGATATAAAGAGCCCTGACACACATCACCATCAAGGAGTTTAACTGACAAACAAAAACATTCTTACATTATCACTCCTATTTGCATAATAATTTGGAACCAAGCATCTACTCATCACAGCGCCCGTCCCACAGTTGCCAGTAATCAAGGTACCTGCGCATAGTAGCCAGTAGTCATAGTGCTTGCTCTCCCAGTTGCCAATGCACCCAGTAACCCATAGTCACAGTGCCTGCCATCACAATAGCCAATATTCACAATGCCTGCCACACAGTAGCCAATA
This sequence comes from Engystomops pustulosus, assembly GCA_019512145.1. Taxonomy (NCBI): domain Eukaryota; kingdom Metazoa; phylum Chordata; class Amphibia; order Anura; family Leptodactylidae; genus Engystomops; species Engystomops pustulosus. The sequence continues at coordinate 162,338,716 of CM033646.1, read as the reverse complement.
TGCACAGATCCAACCCCCACAATAGCCAGTAGTCACAGTGCCTGCTTCCAGGGGACATTAGTCACCGCCCTTGACCCTAGTATCTGGTACCTTCTTCTCCCAATGCAAAAGAGGCATCACTGGTGCCGAATGTTGACATCAGACTTCTGCCAGAACCAGCCTCAGCATCCTTTGACCTGTTTCTGGCAAATGTGCCATCACTTTTCACCTGCTCCGTGTCTGGTGCATCTCAGAAGCCAAACACTGGTGGCCTGTAGGATGGGGAGCAGCTTGACAGGGAGCTGAAAGCTCCCAAGCTCCAATGCCAAAAAGTCACTGGTGGAGGCAGCACTTTGTCCTGCTTCTCCCAAGATCTTGCCCGAAGCAGGGAGAGCCGGCCATATCCAACCATTGTAGCCATAGGCCCTTGGCAATGAGTGATGCTCTGGACTCTCAATCTATTTTCTACAACAATACATTGTAACAAACTATCAAGGGTTGTAGATATTCCATAGAACTAAGATGACTTGTACAGCTCACCAAGCAGCCTCCAGACCACAGCTGATCTTCATTGGAAAGTCTTCTGATACACAGGTACAATGCTGTCACAAAATCCTTCTTGAAAAAAACGGACAAGGATCCGAGCACCAAATTCATGATTTACTTGATACGTGTTAAAAAATTGGTAGGTTGGTATTATCATCTATACTGGCTGAGGAGTTCTGGGCAACTTAAACATAGCCTTAGGCTACATCAGTCAGTATGGAGGGCAATACCAACCTGCTCATTTTTTAACATGTTTTAAATAAATTAAGAATATTTAATTCAGTGCTGGGATACTTCTCACTTTTTTCTATGAAGGGTTGTGTCGCTGTGTGTTATGAGCTGCAGCCAAAATCGCGCCTGTGCCGTGATTAAGCGTTTTAAAATTGGTAACTGAGATGCAACAAATGATCCAAGTCTGGAGCAATGCTTCCGCCTCAGAGACTCGCTGGCACATTGTAACAAAGAATAAAGATGGCCGAGTGTTTACAAACCGTCTGAGGATGAGATCCAATAAGAAATGGGCGAGCGTCACTGAATGGGTCACTCAGCCAAGTGTCCCTCTGTTTATCACAAACAGCACAATATTGGGGAGGACAATGGGACCATTCAGCGCTCCCTACCCCCTCCCTATAATCCCAGCTGGGTGGGTACATTATTGAGAGGACATGACTGTACAACCCAATTAATTAACCCCAAGCGTCAAGTCCTCTGATGAATGGAGCCATTCATCTGACCGTCTCCCTCTACAGACGCAGACACTGGGCCACCAACTCGATAAATCCTCGGACATGGCTTTAAAACAGGTGGCAGCGAGCGCCAGTCATTAAAAACCACTGAATCTTCACTATATAACACATCCTATCCATATATATATGTGCAACATCCTCCACCGGGGCATAGCCTTTTCTTTGGGCTTGGAGGCAGCCGTGGCCCAGAATACCTGTGTGGCTGGCTATTGCGGCCTAGGGTGCGCTGATGTCATGGTGCTTGGTATGGGGACCGGAGGGCTGTCTTACAGCCTGGCAGGTCTGCAGCGGGTGGTGTGTGCAAGAAATTAGATGAGGGAGAGGCTGATGTACTGGTTCTCCCCGGGGCAACCCCTGAGTGTCTGTAGTGTGTGTCCCTGGGTAATGGATGGGTAGCCCGTGGTGGTAACAGCCGTATACAGGGATCAGATGGAGGCAACGTTGTGCAAATCAACTTACAGTTCATTATTCAACTTCAAACAGCAGGCAACGGCCTAATAGCAGCAGCAGGTTCAGCAGGCTGGAAGGTAGATGGAGAAAGCTGGTCCACAGGAAGAGTTGCGTGCAGGCTGGTAGAAACTTCAGGCTGGGCTGGTAAAGATGGAGCCGAGTCCAGAAGGTGGACCTCTGCTCTGGGGCTTAGTCTCCTGACTTGCCCAAGGTGTCAGGCAGCTGCCCTGAGACACCTCTGCTTCCTGGTATTATGACACTGGCTGGTGCAACACAGGCAGGTGCTAAACTCTCTTCTGCTTCTGCTTAGACTGACTAAAACTGGCCTGACTCTGACCATGAGGTCTGACTCTCTGCTCTCACCATGTGCTCCCGACCACCAGGGCTGTTTATACTCCCCTGGTCAGGTGACATCACTCTCCAATCAGCTTCCAGCCTGCTTTACAATAGTACAAAGGATGTCATTGGTCAATAACATTTCACAGGTTAACTCTTGCCTTACCAGGTAGTGGCTTCAAGCTGCGATTCCTAAGTTTCCCATGCTACAGACATCCTAGTGAGGTGATCAATATTATCAGGTAGCTACTGGCATAGAGAAGGGCCTTTTCGCAACACTGACCCATCCCATGCATTGGCAGGGGTGTTGCATATGGAGACAATATTTGCTTACTGTCAGTGAATGGAAACCAGGGGCACATTTATAAATACAGGTTCTAATGTGAGGGGCCAGAGACTTATTTGGGCAAAGAGAACTAACCCTCCTGAATGAACAGATAAAAGGAGGAAATTCTCCTCCCTGTCCTAAATCAACAGGTGACATCACCTGAGAAAGGAGAAAAGTGTTTACTGAGGGGACAATGAGATAAAAAAAGGCAGCGGAGATAAGTGCTGTAAACATATGTACCTGGCACAGGACTGCAAGTCACTATTCAAGGGCATTCAGCTGTCCTCATACAATTACAGTATCTCAGTACTGTATTATAATACTGTACAAGAATATAACTACTATAATACTGCCCCCTATGTACAAGAATATAACTACTATAATACAGCCCCCTATGTACAAGAATATAACTACTATAATACTGCCCCCTATGTACAAGAATATAACTGCTATAATACTGCCCCCTATGTACAAGAATATAACCACAATGTTGTAGAACTTCCCATTCTGCAACTCAATGGGTCGGTTCTGGTGACAGGAGTTTTCTTGCTTTCATCCTTCCCAATGGATGAGATTGGTTACAGAAATGTAAGTTGATCTGGGGCTTGGCCTCAGTATCACATGACCGTGCAGGAGGCCCTGCTGTATTGTTCCCTCTTAAAACCTGACATTATGTAACCAGACATGGAATGCAGACCAGACACAGGATACACTGGACACAGGGATACAGGTGACACTAGACCAGATGAATGGATGACTGGTGAATGGATGGGGGGGGGGGAGTAGACCTTACATTTGTCATTAGTCTTGTGCATCCAAGAGGGAACATCTTTGAAAATTTGTCCTGAAACCATATACACAGGATCCATGCAGAGATACCACCATAGTTACAGACTACAAACCTCCCTGTGTGGAAGTATTCTCCAAATGTAATCACTCTCTCATTTTGATAACATACACCCTACGGGTGATAGGAGGAAGGGGGTGTATCATGTGACTGCAGCATCAGACTACACATGTAGTTTGTATCCATAGTTCCCAACCTTTTGGATTTGGTGGAATAGGCCCATTTTTTTGGGTGCTATCCCGCTGTCCTGGGGGGTTGGGATAATGTCCCGGATTGGCCCTCATTCCCCCGGGCCATTATATAAGGAGAGATGGAGGAGGACAGGAGGCCACTATATGAAGGAGATGGAGGAGGACACTATATGAAGGGAGATATTACACACAGTGATTTTACAGTACAGAGATAATACACACAGTTCATAATCCAACTTCCCTTCACATTCTGATTTGTTGTGTGTGGAGAACATCCCTGCACATAGTTGGGGCCCATAAAATCTACCTCACTGCTAGTTACACTGCAATCTATCAAACCTAGAAATGCCTAACACTGTCAGACATGATCATCTGGTGGGGGCCCTGGGGTGCACGCCCCCGGAACCCTGCCTATAATCCAGCCCTGATCTGCAGAACACCCCATGATCCAGTACTTGTCATTTCCTGGGATGACCTTTCACTATCAGCTCCTCTGGGGTTGTCTCTGCGGCTCAGGTGGATGAGCCGGCGGCATCAGCCCATGATCTTTTCTGTCCTACCATTTTATTGGTATTTCCCAGGACATGATGTACAGCGGTGCAGGGCGGTATGGCAGCGAGCACTGGTAGCTTCTCTGAGTGATGTTATAGCTCAGGTATGAGCACCGCCCTGACTGATACATTGTAACAAGTGAGGTGTGCTAATAAAGCAGACTAATCATGCGGTTGGTAAATCATTACCTTAAAAGGGGCATGGACCATATTACTGCCGCAGGCTCCAGTCACAGTAGCTGGCAACCATCCCGCTGCGTCTGCAGCTCCTGACAACACAGAGGATACAGGACGACACAGCGCTCTGTTCTCTCTGCTGCCGGGACGTCTTCAAATGGAAAGGGGCAGATTTACTAACAGTCTCTAAAAGTTTCACAGTGAAATGAGACTGCACCAGATTTATCATATTATTACACTGGTTAGTCCATATTCCTACCTCCTATTGGTTGGTTTTGTTCACAGCAGAAAACGCACCAAAATTTTGGCGCATACATAAGCCTCACATTTTTCCAGGTGAACCGCACCTTTTTCAGAAGAAATACTAAATTGTCTAAAAAGTCTGAGATTAGATAAAATCAGGCTAAAAGCAGATTAAGATCAGTTACAGTTAGATCAGATAAAATAAAAAAAGATCAGATACAATCAGATCAGATAAGAGCAGATACCATCAAATCAGATACAATCAGATAAGATGCAATCAAATAAGATCAGGTTAAGATCACATACGATCAGATAAGAAACAATTAGATTAGATATAATCAAATAAGATCATAAACTATCAAACCACATTCGACCAGGATAAGATTAAATGCAATCAGATCAGATACAATCAGATAAGATACAATCTAATAAGATCAGGATGAGATAAGATCAAGGTAAGATCACATACGATCAGATAAGATACAATTAGATCAGATACAATCAAATAAGATCATAAACGATCAGATAAGATCAGACACAATCAAATCAGATACAATCAGATAAGATTAGGCTAAAAGCAGATAAACATTGCATACAATCAGATCAGATAAGAGCAGATACAATCAAATCAGATACAATCCGATAAGATACCATCAAATAAGATCAGGATAAGATAAGATCAGGTTAAGATCACATACGATCTGATAAGATACAATTAGATCAGATACAATCAAATAAGATCATAAACGATCAAACCACATACGATCAGGATAAGATCAGATACAATCAGATAAGATACAATCGAATAAGATCAGGATGAGATAAGATCAAGGTAAGATCATAAATGATCAGACCAGATACGATCAGGATAAGATAAGATTTGATGAGGATAACATTCGACTAAGATCTGATAAAATCAGATCTGCGTTTGATTCCCAGTAGAAATAAATAATCTAAAGAAAAAACAATTTATAACAGATCTTTGAAATAAACTGACAGGGGAATATTTATCATATGACAGCCCCAGCCGGATGAAGAGGCTTCAGTGTAGCCTGCTCCTACCTTGTGTAGAAATAAGCGCAACCTGTGACCTCACTTTTGAGAAGTCGCTGGCTGCAGCGAGTGCACCGACGCTGGCACAGGAACGCCCCACACTGCCCAATCTCCTGCCAGGGCAAATACTCGCAAGTGGTAGCAATAAACTAGTATTTGCGATTATATCAGGGCTTTTGTGACATAGATGTCCTGATAAGCCCAAAAGTGTCCGTTATTTACACTGATACTTTGTATCCAGTAAAATAACGGACATTCCACTTCAGTTTATTTCAGTTCACATATATGTTAGTTTTTACATTTTTGGAATTTTTTTGTTTTGGGAGTAGGAATTTAGTGGAAGCTAAATAATGGGGCTTATTTACTCAGGTCTTGCGGCCGTATTTCCGTCGGGTTTTCCTACGTTTTCGGGGATCGCAACAAGACCGGGTAAGTAAATGTGCCCCTTTGTCTGCAGCAGATGTCACTCACTGCCGGTAACCCTTCATGCGTCCTTGGCAGTAAATGATATTCAGTCGCCAGATGACACACGTGATCTGAATTTTTTACAGATTTTCCTCTATATTTTCAAGGTCAGTAATTGTCTGAAAGGGGTATTCCAGTTTATCCACAGGACGGGGTATTATTTGCCTCCCAGTATGGGTCCCTGATTTCATGGGCTGAGCTCAGTATTCTGCTGCTACTGCCAGTACCATCGATGCTGAAAGTCTCCATGAGGAGAGCTCTTACACCCTAGTCACAAGCCTCGCACTCAGCTACACCAGTTCCCTACACTGTGCTGATGAGACACAAACACATTGAAACAGTCAGGGGTGGGATTCAAATTTTTAAGAACAGACTCGCTACTTTGGGAGTGAGAAGTCCGTCCCTTTGTGCAGCGTGAGAAAAAAATGATACCTGCTCTAATCAACAATAACAATACTTAAAATGCACTTTATAGAAATAGACCATTTAAATCAACCTTTTTGTGTTTACAATTATTTAATCAATGTATGAACTCCTATACAGACTTATAAATCCCCTTTACCGAACCATAAATACAGAAATGATGTGTTAACAGCAAAGATCCAGAAGGCAGAACACATAAAACAACAGAACCATGTTAAATACAGCAACAGGGCCAAGATCATACTATAAGTACAGCCCCATAACAAAGTTACATCCATAAAAACAGCACCAGAGCCAAGCCCAATACTTAAATACAGCACTTTGACCAAGTTCAGTAAATAACAACAGCACCAGAACACCAGATCAGAAGACAGAATACAGTACCAGGAGCCAGTTCAGTAGGAAAATGTAGCACACTGCTAAGTATATAAAAAACAGAACCAAGCTCAATGTTCAACATATTGAGAATTGAGCGCTGAATTGTGATCTCATGTGTCCCGCCAGCACTTACTGTAAATCCCATAACCTCTGATCAGAGAAGAAAACTTCTTCTTCCATCCACATCGCTGCAGATTTAGCAACACAAACATTTTAGGTTCTTCACTTCATCATCTCCTCTATCTTCTTATCACAAACATTCCCCTTACAGTAGCCAATACAGTAACAATGCCCCCACACAGCAGCTAAACTAGTCACAGTGCCTGAAAATGGTACACAACAATCACAGTGCCTCCACACAGTAACCAATAGTCACAGGCATCCACATGGGCCAATAGTCACAGCAACAGCCCCAAAGAAGTCAATAGACCCACCAGCCTGTCCAAAAAAAAAGCCAATAGAAACAGTGCCTGCCCTCATTAGCCATAGTGCCTGCTTCAGTAGTTACATTGCCTGCCCCAATAGCCAGTAGTCACAGTGATGCCCCCTGTAGCCAGTAAACACAGAACATGTAGACAGCAGTTGCAGAGCCAGCCCAAATAGCTAATAGTCACAGTTCCTGCCCTCCAGTAGTCACAGAGCCTGTCCCCAAGTAGCCAGCAGTCACAAGTCTGTTCCCTGTGGCTAGTTGTAATAGTGATTGCCCCCAGTAGTCAGTAAACACAAAGCCTGCCCCCTAGTAGCGAGCAGTCACAGGGATTCCCCCAGTAGCCATTAGTTAAAGTGATTTTCCACAGTAGCCAATGTTATTTAAAAAAAACAAGTATGATTACCTTGTTCCACTCTGCACCTTCTTCGCCTTGATCACAAGGTCTTTGACATGGCGCAGGCGTACGTGGCATAACACGCCTGCACCGCATCTAGAATCACACAGGGGTTGATGCTGGTGGCCTGCATGATGTATGGGGAGCAAAGGAGCCAAGAGCTCATGAGCTTTTCTGCATTAATCCAATGAGTCATGGCGGGAAGGGGGGGGGGGGGGGGTCGGGGGGGGGGGGGGGTTTGAAACCGCCTTACAGTTGTGAGATATAATAGTTTGTCTTTAATCCCATATCTTGTCATTAAGCTTCATGAAAGACATAGTTAGGGGTAGATGAGGAGGGGCCACAATTTGAAGATGAGAGAGGACCACAATATGAGGGAGTGGAAAGTGTCATTGACTGCCTTCTGGACATCGGTCAAGTTAACAGACTTCTCCATGATTGTGTCACCTACTGAACCAGACTATGGGACCTTTCAGTACACTTAGGGAGCCTTTGCAGGTGTTTTGGGTTATTTATTCTAATTTTCTTGACTTTTCTGTTCTCCTTGGCTGTGGCTATAATCATCTGCATTAACATAAATAAGCACTTGAAAAAGTTCAATCTGTTTCTAATGACTCAATATAACTAATATAATTTTTGAATTGAATTACTGAAAAAATATAATAGTAATATGTGATGAACTGCATACAAGGGATTCTCAATAAATTAGAATATCAGAAAAAAGTTATAAGTGTCACTATTTATAATGATCTGTGATTATTGGATCATCCTGGCAGAGATGGGCTTGGAGTTTCTTGCGATCGCCATATAGGTAGGTCGTTAGGACGTTGGGTTTGTAATGGTTGCAGATATAAATGTCCTGTATTGTCACTCAGCTACGGAGCCTTGTCCCTGTCATACACTACACAATCAATTCACAAAGCTCAATCCATCAGTAACAGAATCAGATACAAACTTTCTTCCATGACACAAAGCAAAGGTAGTCACAGCCCCGCCCCCTGTGACATCACTAAGTGTAATGCATGAATTCCTATTAGTAAAATTAAAGGAGGACTCCACCCAGGACACTCCACCTTGTGACTTGAATCCTCTTCTGCCGGATGAATGTTCTCCATTTTACAGAGAATAAGTTGTGAAAGCTTCTTGTTTTATGTAACGTTAATTGCATTTTTTAAACTCTCAAGGCGATCTCATTGGCTGCGCCCCCTCTTTATGTAATCTGGGAGTGTGTCATCACAATATAATTACTTGTACTGTACACAAACAGCAGCGATGATCATATTACCTTATAGGGAAGACGCAGAATCCTTCCAATTTGGAAGAAAGTCAAAAGATTTATACAGGAAAAACAATCGCAATATCACGAACAATAGTGGATTAGGGGATGGTGACCTGTATGACGCCATATGGTGCACTGCCATACACTACATAGTATAGTACCACATAACCGTGCCGCTGGTGCTATACAGTGCTGTAATGACCATACAGTGATAAGTAATACCGCCATGCAATGGTAGACACTTTCATGACCAAAAGGTGGCCAATGGCCCCAGTAAACAGAAGAACTGGACTCTACACATGTTATCTGTTCCTGGGAAAGCTGGGTCACATCTAATAATAATATTTAATAATTCCTTTATTTATATTAGGCAGCGCTACACAGAGTTTGCCAGATCAAAACAGAATGTTTTGGAGTGTGGGAGGAAACCAGAGGACCCAGAGGAAACCCATGCAAAGACGGAGAGAACATACAAACTCTTTGCAGATGTTGACCCTAGGACTTGAACCCAAGACCCCAACGCTGCAAGGCTGTAATGCTAACCACTAAGCCACCGTGCTGCCCCAACATATTAACATTTTAGGCACTGGAGTGACAGATCCTCCCAGATATGTTGTCAGTCTGCAGCACATTGTATACTGTATAGTCAATGGGCAGTCATGCAGACCTGACATGCAGGAACCTACTAAAGCTGGGTGACTCCTGGGTAATTGGATATAGAAGCCACATTGGTGGTCACCCAACTTTTTTTGGGAATTTTTTGTAATCTGACATATGGACGACCCCAAGTTATGTACAAACTCTTCTAATATTAACACAGAACATTTCATGAATATAATTATTACGTGATTCTTGGGTTTTACACATTTCGTGGGTGACTCAGGTTTGTGTCACTTACACTTTATATAGTGAAAGTAGGCGGCAGATTATTATTATTGGGTGTCACATCGCACCCCATCACCCTATAACTGAGGCTTTTATAGAGAACACTGTCCTATAAAACTGGTAGTAACAATGTATACATTGTACTCATAGTGTATACTGTATATAGTTTATAGCCTCTGTAATAAAACAATACATTATAGCAGTAAGTGACAGTCCGTCCTGTAATCAACAGTGACTGAACACAAAGAGGACGCGGACAAAATACTCCACTGCAGGGTCATGTAACTGAATTATTCATCAATCTGACCTACAATAACGAGGATCGTTCTATGTGTCGTGTGGAATCCAACTGGTTTACGTAAAAGACAAAACTATGGAAAAAGGAACCACTGGGACTAATGGCTACTGGGTGCATCCTGACTACATTGGCTACTGTGGGGGCCCCTGTGACTACATTGGCTACCGTGGGGACCCCTGTGCCTACATTGGCTACCGTGGGGACCCCTGTGCCTACATTGGCTACCGTGGGGACCCCTGTGCCTACATTGGTTACCGTGGGGACCCCTGTGACTACATTGGCTACTGTGGGGACCCCTGTGACTACATTGGCTACCGTGGGGACCCCTGTGACTACATTGGCTACCGTGAGAGCTCCTTTGACTACATTGGTTACCGTGGGGACCCCTGTGACTACATTGGCTAACGTGGGGGCCCCTGTGACTACATTGGCTACTGTGGGGACCCCTGTGACTACATTGGCTACCGTGGGGACCCCTGTGACTACATTGGCTACCGTGGGGACCCCTGTGACTACATTGGCTACTGTGGGGGCCCCTGTGACTACATTGGCTACCGTGGGGACCCCTGTGACTATATTGACTACTGTGGGGGATTCTGTGACACAATTGGAGAGTGTGTTAGCATAATAGTGATCTCTATAGGAACAGCAGTATTATTTTGGAGAAGATGATGATGGAGTTAGAAACCAAATATTTTTCTGTTGCTAAATCTGCACAGATGAGTTTCGGCTGGAAGAAGCTGACATGGTGCTTAGGGGGGAAGAAGAAAATGAAAGAGACTCCTCTGATCAAAGACGTCATAAATTGATCCCCAATTTTAAAGTAAGGGCTAGTATTACCCATGACTGATTTGGCAAGCTCTGTGCAGAGATGCATAATCTGTGTACGTTATATATAAAAAAAGGAAATGTTATTATTATGAGTTGTCGATTCTGCAGCATCTCCCCTGTGCTGTGACTCTCGGTTATCTCCCATGAGATCGACCTACCTGGAGATTGGCTTATACTACATCACATTTAGCATCCAGCATCAGACACGGTAATAAATATGGCGTAGTATAAGACTGTCTCACTCTGCTTTGTTCTGGTACTGTATCTATGTAGTAATTTTGGTGATGCTAACATATCTACAAAGTATTCTTGGTTTTGCTAGCATGTCTATGTTCTAAACTTGGTTCAGGTGCTGTATCTATGTAGTAAGGTTGTTTCTGACAACATATCTATGTGGTAAGCTTGAATCCAGTAAATTATGAGATATATTTGGTTCAGGTGCTCTATCTATGTAGTAAGGTTGGTTCAGGGCAGCACAGTGGCTCAGTGGTTAGCACTATAGCCTTGCAGCGCTGGGGTCCTGGATTCAAGTCCCAGGGTCAACATCTGCAAAGAGTTTGTACGTTCTCTCCATATTTGCGTGGGTTTCCTCCGGGTGCTCTGGTTTCCTCCCACACTCCAAAACATACCGGTAGGTTGATTAGATTATGAGCCCCATGGGGACAGGGACTCATTTGGCAAGCGCTTTGCAGCGCTGCATAATCTGTATGCACTATATAAATAAATGATGTAGTAAAGTTGGTTCCGGTGCTGCAGTTATGTAGTAAGGTTGTTTCTGACACTTGTCTATGCAGTGAGCTTGGTTCTGGTGGTTTATCTATGAAGTACGCTTGGTTCTAGGGCTGTGTCTATGTATTGAGATTGGTTTTGGTGCTTTCTCCATGTAATACATTTACTTATGTTATAGTTTCTTTGTAACAAACGTCAGATGATCCAAAAGCCATTGGTGGGACAATCTCTTTGCAGCCAGGGGCTCATGATAGTCTCTAAATTACAGTACTACCTCACATCCCAAACATAAGACAGGGAAATCTTCACAAAATTTGCCATCCAGGGGCAGCAGATTGTAACAGCTGTAGGTAGACAATGGTTTCTCGGATGATCATGATCCCCCATGTAGGATTGTGGGTAATTTGTGGCTCCATGGGTTTGGTCAGATGCCTGTCCAGAATTTCTAGAACATAACGATGTAATACTTTAATGGAAAGTATAATGATATAATTGGAGGTGCCAGGTGAGAGTGGCGGGTATGAGGCTGGCACCACATGCAGGGGACACACCTGAGGTGTGGCATGAAGAACAGGGAGAAACACAGACAGTCACAGGGAAAAGATTATAGCTCCGAGCCGAGACTCGCAACGTGTGCAGACATCCCTCTCCGCTGTTTTCTCAGGAGTCTTTATTACGGAGGAGATGTAAGAGACGATGCAGATGATAGACACATCGTCTCAATGGCTACGAGCCAAAATTAGCAGATTGTAAACAACTGAGGTCCAGTCTAGGGCTGTAGCGCTTCGTGAATGGTTTTACATTGACCTGTGATGAGGATTTTATGTCGTTCCTCTACCAAAACCCGATTAGCAATAGGAAGGTAAATCTAGGTAGAGCCCTGCCAGGACCTTCCCTCTCAATGACTTTTCCAAAGAACTATAGACTGAGGTCAAAAAGGTGGTGATATGGAAGACCCCTATTTACTTAATCTACTGTCTACTGAAATTTACTTGACTATTTGAGTTGTTAGAGCCCTTCCAGGACCTTCATCTATTGTGGATACTGAGGTAAATGAACAAAGGACACAAGACAAATTATTGGTCCTCTGCTAAATACCCAATCAGTAATGTAAAAGTAAGTCCTCAGACACATCCGTAGTTTACAGCCCCATAGATTTCTATAGGCTCATGCGTGCAGCTTTGTGCATGGGGACGCTGAAGGGGAACAATGTCCCATAGGACCGTTGTTTGTGGCCTATTAACTGCTAAAACGAGATAGAGCCCTGCCAGGACCTTTCCACCAGCTGACTTTACTACAGGACTATAGTTCCTTACACTACATCCATGTTGGATACTGAAGTCAATTAGCAAGTAATGGGAGATGCACATTTAGTCTATTTGTCCTCTTCCAAAAACCAAACTGGTAAAGGTAAATCTAACTAGAGCCCTGCCAGGACCTTCCCACTTTACAATACAACTATAGCTGACTGCATGTCATCCAGTGTGGATTAAAAGGTCAATGAGCAGGTGAGAGGTCAGGCAGATATTTAGTCTAGTGCATCTCTACAAAAAAAACCCCTGTGATTTAAAGGTAAATTCAGGTAAGGCTCTGCCAGGGCCTGTCTACAGAACTATAGTTCTCCCCACTTCATCCACTGTGGATACTGAGGTCAATGAGCAGGAGACATGTGAGACACATATTTACAGGCAGAAGTGTCATTGATACATTGAAGGTTGTTATGGATCCAGTGACTGAAGCCCAAATCTTGTTACTCCTGGCACCTAATTAGAGTTATTGGTGGCGGTTGGGGGTTAGGTTACTTCTTCTGTCAGGTAAGGGGCAGAGGTGAAGTAGCCAATAATTAAAGTAATTACGTTCTAAAGATAGTTTCTAACATAAGGAAACTAGAAGCTCCTGGACCGCAGCGCCCTGCCTGGACCTTCACAGCTAAATATAACAGCAGCAGCCAGTTGCTGTAAAGGCAAGTAAGATCATGGGCTTTAGAGGTAAACATCACAGAAGAGTACTGGAAAGAGTCATAGACATTGCCAAAGGAGGGGCAAAGAAAATACCCAAAAAAAAAAAAAATAAATAAAAAAAATAAAATCAACCCAAAAATTAGTTTTTGCCACAAATCTCATTGCAGATTGCTAGACAAAAGTCCTTCAGATGCAAAAACGCAATGCAACTGCAATGCAGCCTAAGATCTGGAAAATTGAATAACATCTCAGGGGAGTTTTGGCCACCGGTCCAGATCAAGGTTGATTTGGATAGAATTTATGACGTATTTAAAGGACGTATTTAAAGAAAATTCAATATTGTAGTGCAGCAAACTAGACCAACTAATAAGAGGGGGAAAGGTACAACTCACCGGATCCAGCATCAGACGCTGGGACTAATCCGGAGCAGCAGATTCTACTCTGCACTGGTCTGAAGACCCAAACATTAATATCCGATTCTGGATCTTCCGCCATATATACTGTGAACTCGTCTCGGGCCACATTCTACACTTACAAGTGCTCATATATAGCAGTGAATCATATATAATGTAGTGAACAACACGTCCCATTAAGCAGGTAACAAGTGATAGTTATGTGCCTGTAGCTGCTGGATGTGACTCACTGATGTCCACTAGGAGGACGTCTCGGCTCCCGCATTGTGATATCATCAGGTGGAGCCCAGATATTGTCACCATCAGAATCTATTCAATAGACATCGATTGAGAAACGCCAGGGTGGAGCGTCTGTTCTTTTTTTAGGCGATTTGGGAAGAGTCCGGATCAATTCATATGTGTCAGACAGGTGTATAATTTGTGTCTCATATGTGTATCACATGAGGTCAGGAGCCTGAGGAGCTGCTCATATGTGTCTTCTACGACATTAGTTCTTAAAAGGAGTCCTGACAGTCTGGCTGCTATTGATACATTGTAACAACCACAGGCACCAGGTAGAATGTTCCGATCCACTAGACCTCCTCTGATGACTCGGGTTGGCCTCCGCACCAGGGCCAAGGAGGAGCCTGTTTAAGAAAATCTGATTACTAATGCAGGTGGACTGTGGATTGGAGTAGTAAAGGGATTTTCTGGTCCTACTAATAACCTATGACCCTGAGAAGACATCAATACATGGGGGTCAAACACCTAGACTCCAGACTCAGCAGCACCGAAACCAGAAGCCACTTTATAGAAGCCAATACTTCTGGCGAAACCCATTCCTGCATGACACTAGAAGATCCAGTATACAATGCAGGTAGCTTTATAGACTGTATAGGTTCTGGTGCCAGAGGATGCACAGAACACGTTGGACCCCCTGATAAGCTATCACAAGGACAGGACATCAGTATCAAAAACAGCAGCAGATACTAAAAAGAAACAACAACTTTGCTTTAGTAATGAGATTTACAACGACAAATACTGGAGCTTTACACTCAGCACATTGGGACAGATCTATACTCAGGGGTTTTTCCTCTCTAGTTGTTGTTAGAACATTTCTGATATTTCGGATGCCAGACATTGCCGCAGGGCTGTGACGAAAAATACCACTACATATTAACACCAGTGCTGCAGACGGGAGTTACCTCACCACAGGGGGGCAGCATTCTTTTGTATCACTAAGGGAGTGACCACGTTACAAAAGTTTTTTTTTTTTTTTTTTTAAGTTTTTCCCTTCTCCTCCATCCGTATGATGTTGCTTCTTCATCGCAGAACAGACGGCTAGTGTCTGGGGAATCCTGCACGGGGTTCGTCTGCCCGGGGCTGTCCCACACAAGTTTTAGATCTTCACTCAGTATAAATAAACCTCCTTTTTGGCTTCAGATCACAAGATACAAAGCAAAGTCCCTAGAATTCATAAATTGAAGCATTGAACAATTCCCCATCAGAGTCTGTGAGCAGGTGTGAGCGACCATGCAAAATGCTGCCCGTGTTAGTGGTAGTGTGAGTGGAGACCATCGTGTAGGTAAGTAGCAGCAGGACTGTGAGATTTATATTCCAGAACTGCAGCAGTCCTCACACTGCTGTGCTCTTAGCTCCCTGCATTGAGCTTCTCCACAGGCCCTCCCTTCTCTGAAAATGCTGTAGTCTTTAGACAGAAGCCTGCACCATAAAGGCAGGATTGCTGAACAGCTCAACCCATAGAGTTAAGGACACAGCAGTGTGAGGAAACACCCCTCCACTGCATTTCAAGAAGCTACAATCCTGGAACATAAAGGTAAAGAATGACATTTTTTAAAAAAAACCTCTTCAAGGAATGGTTTGGAATTTTGCATGCTAATTTCCTTTAAGGCCTGGATACTGAATAGTATTGGTTCTGTGCTTCTGCATAGCCCTGGATATGCTGTGCAGGAACCTAGAGAAGCTGGGTCATAGTGTAGCCACATTGGCTCCCAAAACTTGTAGAATATCCAATATTAATAAGCTACAGGGGGCAGGGATGTGAGATTACAGCTCCCAGCAGCAGATCTGTCATTCCCAATTAATTTGGCTTGGATACCAGTAAACATCATTAGATAGAAGCGCAAGTTTATCCTGGCAGAGGACGAGCCCTGAAGCCTCCCGCAGCTTTGAAGCAGAAATGGGAACACTTGTGCCCCTCGGCTCCGCAGTAGGACTGCACCACTTCAATTACTTTGATGAAGTGCGATTATTCTATAACCAAAAGCTTCTGAAACTTTGAACGGCATCACTTTTAGAGTTTGATAATTTGTACATATTGATCACTTCTCACAGCTGAGGGTTTGTGGCAAGTGCATGCCATTCATACTATATTTACTGCAAACTAAAACACATCAGTAGCCCAATTCAAGTGTTTGTTACAGTGTATCAGTACAGGTATTAGTCGGGAGAACAGGCTGCTTAGGTCACAGAGCATTGCCTGGACTGGGCCACTGTCCCTCATGTTGGGCCTGCATGGAGCATCTCTAGATGAACTGTTCAGGTCCCAGATGTGAGACCTGCTTTCATACAGAGAAAGCAAGCTGAGATAGTGAATATAAGCAGCTAATGCAGATAATGCCATCACTTCGGATCTGGAAGCCCAATCTATGTTTTTATTTAAATTCTTATTTTTAGAACTTTAATGTCAATGGAGTTAATGTGCAATACCAAACACAACCTGTGCACCAGTGTGGCGCTGTTTGTAGAACAAAACATCCATATTTCTCTAATCCTGGGTATAATAGTAAGTTTGAGAACTTTCTATTATACAATGACACAAGACAGCTGAGGCTTTGGAGAGGTGTATACTCATTAGTTAATACTTTGGTTTCTATGATAACACAGCTGAGGTTTTGGTACATTCCATCTTTACTAGTCACTACTTTGGCTTCTATACCACTACATTGTATAGAGGATGTACGTACCATCTTATTGTAGCTGCTGTGAGACGTAATTAGATCAATGTGGATGAAGACACAATCCAGACCCTGACAGTTCGATCGCTTCCCCCAAGGACTCGCTAAGCAGAAGAAGTTTATGATGAGATTTATTGTATCAAGCAGACAACAGCTAGTTAGTTACATGTTAAATTGATGGCGGCTGCGGAGGCTCAAGCGGCGAGCGCGCCAACTACCCTGGACAGCGCGGTCTACACAGGCGCCGCTGGTGGGCTCAGCCGGATTCAGCACCGCGCGATACAGATTGTCAAAGTCACATGTGGGAATATGATTGGGGTCTCTGTGACGCAGGGGGAGGGGCTTAGTCACAAAGCCCCACCCCATGGGCGTCACAGGACGCTGAGCATTTCGCATGCAATTAATGTGTCTTTGGTGGCTGAACATTTCATGCAGTCGGGATGGGGACGGTCCAGTTCCTCCTGGGATTTCTCGTCAGCAGTGATGTCCCCAACACACCTTTGGCTTTTACGTCTTAATCTGGAAAGCACAAACACGCCAAAACAAGGGGCAAAAAGAAAAAACATCACACACACAAAAAGGAAAAAAAAAAACCGTAGCAGCCGAATCTGACCGGAGGATGTGACAGATTTTAAAACCCAAGATATAAAAGAATGAAGGTGACCCAGAGAGAAGGTGCGGCATCTGCGGATGATGGTGGGATATAACGCGATTCACTGCCTCCCCCTAAATATATACGAGAAATAAAAAGATGGAGCAAAAACACCCTTTACTGCAACAGCCGGGGGAGGAACATGGACGCCCCGAGACCAAGAACACAGGGGGCTCAGGGAACAGAGTTCAAAAGATCCTTCAAGAAGTTGTCGGGGTCATTGATTTCAGATAAAAGTCCTGTGAAAAAAAAAACAAAAAAAAGTCAATTTTAGTACAAAATTTTCTTTTATATACTTCATACACAAACCAAGATCTCTGCTTGCTTTTGATAACGCGAAAATAAAGATGTTGTTAATGGTGTAAGCTACAGTTGTGCCCATTCTACACAAATGCTATAACCCGATAGATTATAACTACACTGACACACTGAAACAAAACTATCAGGACAGAATAGATAGTTGCTGCTGATGTGTCTGGGGCTCTTCAAGCTCTTGGCTGTCAGTTAATGGGAAAGTCTGTAAACTTGTAATACAGGACTAAAAAGCTGGAGCTAAAAGTAGTAGGTCAAGTAGAGAACATCAAAAAAAGTTCAGGTCAAAATTTCTTTGAAGGTCATCAACCACCAGAATGAAGGACTGTATGCAAATGAGCCTGAGGGGCTGCATAGATGTTAATGGAGCACTTCATACAGTCCTTCATCCTGGTGGTAAATGTCCTTTAAAGAAGACCTGGCAAGAGGTTACGAGTCTCTCCATATCTAATTAGCTATCTAAAACGATCTATAATTAGCTGCCAGTGGGGCAATGTACCTTAATTACAGGCATTTTTCTGATATGCACATTTATTTTCCTGACCAATTTCTCCTAGGTTTGATTCTTCTCTCCCAGGCTGCCAGTGAACCACGCCCCAATACTTTGACAGCTCTGAGACTCTTCATATCACTGCTCTGCCTCCTTGTACTTATAGGGTCTGTCTACTAATATTCAACTAGACATATAAAGCTCTATGTACATATGGGAAATATTGTGTCAATTTTACAGTGTTACATTCATGTCATGTGACCAGAGTGACAACATCTCAGGTACCCTATGTATATATCTGATCACATGGATGGCAGAGCTGTAGTAAGTCCATGGAAGAATAATGTGATCAGATGAATACATGGGGTACAGTTTGGTAATGTAAAGGACCTTAGATGACATCACCCTGGTCACATGACATGAACTGCAGAATAGTAAAGAGGCATAAGGCATGGGGAGGAGTAGATGGGAGGGGCCAGCCAAGCAGGACAAGCCCCCTTCTGATGCCAGGTAATAAAAGATAAAGTTCATTTATGGGCATGCAAGGGAAACTATGTTTAATTAATAGAAGGGAGTCTGCTAATAGAGCTCTTTGGGAACCAGCTGTAATTGTGAAAATGTAATGACAGGTTCCCTTTAAAACAAATTGAGTGACGAACCAGCAACATCCATGAACTCTGAGAAGGACTCTACAGGCATGAACTCGTCCTGGAAGGTCTTCAAGGCCCTGTCTGCTGCCTCGTAGATGGGCATGTCATTGAGCCGGATGTAATCTGCCAGGGAGTAGGACCAGCCGCCCTCTGTGTTACTATTCGGTACTTTCTACAAGACAAAATACACATCAGGTGACGTCAACAAATCTAATAATCTATAACATTATAGCATCTTGGTCATATTCTTTAGTACCTCCACTGAGGCCCTGTTTAGGCTGCATTCACATCACGTTTTAGCCCTTCCTTGTAAGAATATGTCGGGAGAATGATTGGCTCCTGCTGACATTGAGGGTGTTTTCCCCAGAGAAGTCAATGTCCTTTTATAGAGTGACATCACTGGGGACCTCTGAGCATACGCTCAGTGGAGGCTAGGGATAGATGCAATAATATGCATCCATCCCCCCATAGACCGTAATGTCCTCCACTGAACGCATACGTCGCTCAGCAGGAGGGAAAGATGTAGCTTGCTGCATTTTTCTGTCCTGAATCTCCTGCATGTGATGTGATGTATAGAAGGAGCCAAAAAGGACTATGGAAACATTCAGTGTATACGTCAGGAGCTTCACCATCATATACAAAAAACATAAGTTGATTGTAGCCTTAAGGATTCTTCTACCACCAAGAGATTCACTCCATCAAGGCATGTGTAGCCATCAAAGGGGCAGTGGTGCATGATAACAGAGGCTAATAACCGATCAGCACTGAACACAGCCAGTTATATACAGCCCTTTCTATTGCCTGAGATGCCATGTATGGGCGAGCCTCCTGCTGAGAGCGATGGAGGAAAGGCAGAGATGACAGGTGACAGACCAAAGAATGCACTCACTTAACTATGTCTAACAGAACTTCACAGTAAACAAGGGCTGGACACTTGGGTAAGGTCAGAACTAAATGAAAGTTGCTTAACAAAAGTTCCAGGGCAAAGACGTTCAAAAGGTGTTAATGGGACGGCAAGAAATGAAATCTGACATTGCATTGTTGGGGGGTATAAACTGCAGGTATGCCCCCAACTTTTAGGAGGATACCACTCGGGTACAAGGTTACCACAATTCATACTGTAAATCTCCCCTAGGTTACAGGAACACTAATGGGGTGATCATATGAATTGCTTTACCACGTGCTGCAACTGCAAATCCACAGCACACAGTGACCTGCCATGTACGGTCGAAACCTCTGTGGGGTGCCACAGCAAAACAGCGTAACGTCTTGCAGGGGAACAGTGAATTTCTGCAGCGTGTTCACACTGAAAGTTGCCCTGCAGCAGATTTTTACATTTTTTTGCTTGAGGGTTTAGCTTAACCTGCATGAGAGATTTCTGACGCAGACTGTTACCTTGAACATGTTGTAGATGAGGTCCACCAGGGCCCAGAAGAGCAGACTAGAGCGATACACAGGATAATCCTTGATTGCTTTATCTGTCAATCTGTAGAGACATGGCAAGTACAATGACAAGTTAATCCTACAAATCTGTTCCCATTAGCTGCTACCTGACAATGTAAACAATCCACATGTAGTGCAATGTACAAAGTGAGAACAACTAGAATCCTAAAGTATAGAAAAAAAATATCTGACACAGCACAGACCCAAACTAAATGTCATAATAATATAAAAGTAATAGGAGTACAAAGGATCAGACGCAAACCAACGCCCATCGCTAAGAGGACGCCTCCCCGATGGTCTAATGAAGCGTGAACGTCTTTATTAATTGCGTCTAAAGCGAAGAGAAAGTAATTAAAACCATCCATCACCTTCCCCGGAGAGAGAGACAATTACTTTGGTTTGTTATGTAACCCGCCCACAGACAAAAGACGTCTGCCCGGGACAGACTCGCCCAGCGCTGGAATCTCAGAGATGTCCCCGCTGCATGGGCCGGTCAGGGCCGCGCTCTGGTACAACCACATGTTTTACTAACAATTTTCAGGAGCTCCTGGAGGGGGATTGTTAAACACTGCGAAAATTACTGGGCAACAGTAACACTTATCCTCAGGCAAAATTATTGTTAAGTCTAAGATGTTTTGTGAGCTCAATGTCAATAGGCAGCGTGCGAGAGCTGAATGGAGTCTCTACACTTCCCAAATCTCTTCAGGAGAACAATAATTCTAGTTATTAGTTACCAGTGCCTGACCTTGATCATAGGACCTGCTACTTTAACTGGCTCCAATGTACACCGATAGTCCATAAATATTCAATAACCTTTACTGACATGTTCACATCTGCCAACACATAAGGTTTCTATATACATAACCTACATATAATAGAGTATCTATTGTTTTAAAGATTGATGTGCCTTATACATCAGAGCACCAAACAATATGCAGCCGGGTGTTACTGGAAACAGTCAACAATCTTGTGTATACTGCAGGGGAGGGGGGTGAGGTTTGGTAGTTTCTCTTCAATGGGGTTGTTGGAAGTAGGATTCCAGAGGCTAAGGGATAACAATCTGAACAGTGGGGACCTGAATGACCACAAAGATAGGGGTACCGTTCTCAATGAATAAAGCAGCAGGGGGAGAATCTATGCTAGCCAATATACGACACTCCCATAGTGTTGTATGTAACGGCAGGATGCATACCGAACTTGCCGCTCCATTCGTGGGGGTCCCAGCAGTAGAAGCCCCAGCACATTGTTATTCCCTACACTGTGGATACAACCCCTCTAAGCGACTGTATAGAGCCTGGTGTGATGATGAAACATCATATGCACATTTAGCATTTTCTTACAATTCTATTGTTCTCCAGCCTGGAGGTGATGGCTATAGTGATGAGAGGGAGTGCAGACATCTTTGTCTTTATGATCATCATTTTAAGTCTCATATGTCTAGCAACACCTGAATGCATGTGTGTGACTGATATCAGCCACTCCTCCTATAATCTTTAATTTACCCGGAGTACTGCCAACAGATACCTGTGTGTAGTACAGTGCTTGAGGTGTGGGATTTAGGCAGCAGTTACCATTACCTGTTTGCCCCACTGGGCGCCACCCCCCGCACATGGCTGACCACCAGCAACCTGCGCAGCACCTCTATGCGGATGGTTTTCCACTTCTCTGCAGGAAGGAGATGTAGTGCGAGGACAGTGAAGTAATGGGGTCCGTCCACCTCAAAGGCACTTTCTACCCACTTTTCTTTGGGCTGTTCTAGGAAATTCTGGACATTTTTCTCTTCGCGGGATATGGCCCGAGTTCTGCAACAATAAGGCAGATGAAGATCAGTGCATGAAGCCATAAAGACACTTGGTTATAATCTAATCTAAGATCTCTGCCTGCTGTCAGTAACTGGAGACATTACAGCTTCTGGGGGTAAACTGGAATTATTCTGCTCAAAGGGGTATTCCCCTGACTAGAATATTTGTGATTTATCCAGGGAACAGGTCCACACCCATTTCAAGAAACTTAGGTCCACAGAGCCCTGGCCAATAAGAAAGGTGGCCACCGGAGAGCAAAAAGTAACCTAGCCTGTATGGTTTCATTTCATTTATTTGGGACCCATCCCATTACACTTGAACAGGGAGTTCAGTGCATGCACAGGACCCTCACCATGTGGCTGAACCATGTTCTTGAAATAGACGTGGGACTCCCAGTCTATCAGGTATGCGACCGGATACATACGTGTTCAGTACATAAAGCACGGTGTGTATGATATAGGGGATGAGATGAATGTTGCTTTCCCTTCCCCCTCCTCCGGTGTCAGCACTGAATGACTGTTCATTGGCAAATCTCAGGAACAGCAACTTCAAGTCGTGGATGTTGAGCTGGTAGGTGGGTTCCCTCTGACCGGTACACTCCTGGAGGTAAGTATTGTGCCTACAGAGGAGATCAGTTGTGTAGCATTAAACCGATGTGTGGTAACACTGAAGCAGGAGCTACAGATACACACAAACGTCTCTTACCTGGCCAAACATGTGGCAAATGCGGACTCTGGAACATGGGGTCCCCAGACAGGAAGGAGGCCATTACATTTAGTATTGGCGTTCTGCAGAGCTGCGCTCTCCCATTCCTCTCGTCCTCGAGCTAACCTGTGTGTGAGGAGACAAGATGTAAACCCCAATACAATGGCCCCAACCCATTGCTGTAAATATGACATATTAAACATTGCTGCAGGAGCGTTAACTCATATCTGCCAACTGGAATTAGCTATTATTGTACCCAACAAGCCCTCTCTTAAAACCCACCCAAGGAGGGATCACCAGTAACCCCAAATCCCCAGATTACCTCACAGCAGCCAGGTGACAGTCATAGTGTACAATGTTGAAGTGAGAGACTGTGCTGTATCCCTGCTGCTTGCGGGGCTTGTTTTCGGCTTCCTCCAGAGAGACCCTCTTTGTAAACGTGTAGATGCCAAGCACTTTGGTGGGCTGAAAGATATTACAATTGTCAATAATCCTCAAAGGAGTTTTCTGGATCTAAGGGTCAAAAAGTAACTAGGGGAATGGTGTTACTCTAAACACAATTCCGCTAAAATCGATGAATTTCTGGCAGTAAAACTAACTGTTCAGGATACCTGGAACTTGTAGCCTTCTCTGCAGATACAGCAGGTCAGCCCTGGTTCTTCTATCAATTCTTCCATCTGCTTCAGAAGAGCCGTCTTAGTCACTACTTGACCCTTCTCATTCGTCTGGAGGAGAAGAAAAAAAGATTCATATCTGTAGGCAGCGAAAGCTTGACGTTCACATCTTTAAGTATCTCCCAGAAACCATGTACAAGAGTCATGTTGGGAGTACCCTTTATTGAACACTGCCCCACTCACCGTCATGCCGAGGGTGCCCAGCGCTTTCTGTCTCATTGCCATGGCCATACGTTTCTTCTCAGCTCGAGTCTCTTTCCTGGCAGCATCAATCTTTTTGTTAACATCGGGGTGCTCTCGGAGGGCTTCCAGCAGGTTCTCTGCAAGGGTCCCGATCCCCTCATCACTGGATACCTGTTCTAGCTTGTGAAGGTTAGTGATGGAGTCTGTACCCATAAGAGCCTGCTGGAAAATACAAAATGATGAGTAAAGAAAGAAGGAAAGATAGGAATCACCTCCTTACACTATGTAGCATTCAGTCAGTAAGCTGCTATTAGGTCATCCCCCTAAAATACAATGGGCTCCGGGATTTTTGAAAAACGCAGGAATTGTGCATGTTTTTGTGGGAACGATTTCAAAAGGCACTTAGTGTGAATAAACACTGACATCACGCTGTAAATCATGCAGGATCTTGCTGGAAGTCACAAGAGTAGCCCATGAGGTTGTGGGAGCTGGAACACTCACCTGTGTAGGGGGGTGCTGTGTGGCCAATCCTCGAAGTAACCTCAAAATAAAGGGGAGGGCAGGGCGAGAGAGGAACTTCTTCCATATATCAGCATCCAAGCTGAAAGGGACAAAGAGACAAGAGGCTGTAAACATATGCGGACAGAAACCCATGTAACAGCTCACAAAAGCAAATAATAAACCAACTATTTAACCAGCTCTGCTTGCTGTCATGGAATGGGAATAATCTAGTCCATATTCAAAATCTGTACCACTGCAATAGTCTCCCAGTAATAGTCAGTGAGCTAAACATCCAGGACCGCAGACTACATGTGATGTATGCCTGATGTTTTCAGCTCAGAGAAGGACTTAACCTGGACACTGTGACAAATATCAAAGCGAAATTTGAGCATTGGGAGACAACTCCAATACCTCAAACAATATTTATATGGCAAAAGACACATATTTAGAGATCTTACAATTAAGCACCTCTGATAATTATCAGCTATCAGTTGTTCCTGCAGACAGACATATACACATGCATTCTTGGTTCAGTCAAGCGTGCAAGTATCCTAAATAGGTACAGGGGAATAAGCTGCTACCCAAACACCTCTGGCAGCAGGCTATTGCCAAATGTAAGGATCAAGAGTTGTAATTCAACAAGCCTGACGCTTCTATTCTCCATCATCATCAATTTTGAAGTTAAGGAATGTGCCATACACAGATTATAAGGAGATCCATTGAACTGTTCTCTAAAGTGCATGGGGAGAGGGGCTAAACTAACTGAAAAGAGTGATCAGTAGGATGGTAGGGTCCTTACTTCTTTGCACTGGGGATGTGCTTCTTCATGTAGTCCAAGGCATTCTGTGTGATCCCCTTCTGAAGGATGAGGTCTTTGAGCTGGTGGCCATTGCTGTTATTCTTAATGCCGGCAGCAATCTTACAGAAGCAATCCAAAAAGACCTTGTCATCTGTACAGTGCTCATCATCATACCTAAAAGGGGCAAAACATGATTAACTCCTTGGAATTTGTATGGTGACATTTGTGTATTGTTAATTCTGCAAGGAACTACCTTGCAAGTTCATTCAGAGCAAAACACAATACTTAAAGGGGTTTTCCCACAAATCAAGTTAGTCCTGTGGATAGGGCCTAACTTGCTGATTTGTGGGGGGTCTCAAATTTGTCTCAGTGATGGGACCCCAAGGATCATGAGAATGGGGGTCAGATGTAACCCCATCACACCCAGAGATGACAAGAGCAGCCGGTCACACATGTGCAGTCTGCCACATTCATCTCTGTGGAGCTGATGGAGACTGCGGAGCACCGTTCGGCTGCTCCGGTC
Organism: Engystomops pustulosus; assembly: GCA_019512145.1. Lineage (NCBI taxonomy): Eukaryota > Metazoa > Chordata > Amphibia > Anura > Leptodactylidae > Engystomops > Engystomops pustulosus. The sequence continues at coordinate 162,313,092 of CM033646.1, read as the reverse complement.
ATCTTGAGGTGCGACGGGGGTATGTTAGATTCCCACTCTAGTGATCTGTGGGGGTTACTGATCAGCAAGTTAGGCCCTATCTTGCTTCACAGGAAAACCAATTTTAGACTGATGTAGGAGGGCCCAATATTGAAAAGAGATTGTATTGTGCTAAGAGAACAAGACTCACTTCTCAAAAGTGCAGTACGGCTTGAAGCGATCCACAAGAATCTGCATTTTCTCCATTTCTCCAAATGACAGGTAAGGAATGATACGTAGCAGGCCTTGCAGCACACTAGGATTGGATCGTACAAAGGTACTGTTGATCTGATCCAACAGCATTACCAGCTGATCCTTATCACCGGTGAGCAACAGGTTTCCCTGTAAAGGCAAGAGAGCAATGGGAAGAAATGTCAAATTATCTGTACAAAATGAAGCACATATATTGATAAAACGTATCAAGTCACTGATTAATAGTGTTAGCGCCTCTTCTACAAATTTAAATCTCATTGCAGGTGGTGTGGTGCCACCTGGTGGCTCTAGTGAGAATATACCATAACATTAAGGCAAGAAGTTGCCACAAAAGTGAATTACCCAGTTCCTCATTGCTGTGGTGTGATGGGTAGGACAGACCATTGCTTCTTGCAGTCTTAAAAGACCAGGATTATTTTTTAAAGTAGACAGATGAGGCAAAAATCATTGAAGCCATTAAAGTCAGTCACGCAACCTGACATTGGAAGTAGCAAGACATCGCTGCAGGCCCAGTGAGTACAATGCATAGGCATCACAATGTACAGTATCACTGCATACAGCTCTCGCTCAAACCAAATGTTAACAACGCTGAAATAGACGCCGTATACACATGAAAGAGGTTACCCATCACATCTATACGTCTTCTGAAACTCAAAGTAGGGACCACTAAGTGGCTGTGATCTATCCCCTAGGACTTTGCCTTTAATCTGAGGTTTCTCCAACATCAGGAGTAAAATAGGAACACTATAGACTAACAATTTCTTAACTCTAGAGGCCGAGACACCACTACAATTTTCAGAGAAATATTAAGAGATATACAGCCCCCCACCTTATCCTCGCTGAGGGGCTCGGCATTAGACTCATCCAATATGATTTCCATTATACTCAGCACTTGTTCTGCCACAGCAGCTCCACCGCTGTCCTTGCTCTCCTGTTCTGCCACAAGGGCCTGAGAAAGAGAGGACAATGTAAGTCACCAATAACATCCATCCTGGCGCTATAGAAGCAGGCAGTCAATGCCAGTCTTACCAAGTTCAGGGTGCCCAGCATCACATTGAGTGTGTTCATTTCAGGCTTCACCAGCTGCTGTCGATTTACCTTCACCTTGACACAATAGCTGAAAAGCTTTAGAAGGACCTGAACAAAAAGGACAGAGCATAAGCCACAAATTACTCACATAAAAATACAATTTTTTTTATTTATATAGCGCCAAATTCTGTAGCTTTACAAATCATAACACACAAGCGCATGCCAGAACAGCCTACACCCACCGTAAGAAGATGGCGACCCTGCTTAAAGTCCTTGATACCAGCCAGACGGTTCAGCATACACTCCAGTCCTCCGCACTGAGCCATCACTCCCGCCATCTTGTACACTTCCTCCTCGTCTTCTTCCTCATCTGTTAATGCACTATAATTGGTAATCGGTTTCCTCAAGTTGGTTTATGATACTAAATTATGATACTAAACAATGGAGAGGTTACCTGTGGTCGAATCCAAAGACTCAATGAATTCTTCTGTTGCGTCCCCGAGAAGTCCCCTCATTCTGTAGATTATCCTCATTGGTTCCCCCTGAAACATTGAAGGGTACAATAATACAAATCTGCCTGTGTCAGGGCATCCTGGGAGTTGTAGTTTTGCAATACTGCATGTAACAGAATACCCAAAGAACTTTACATTCAAGCTAGATGAATAAAAAGTCACAAAACGTTAATTCTGAACAACTTATATGATTCCCATCTTCATCTAGGTCTGGTTTTAATACAGTCTCTGATAAATTGTAAACTCAAAAACTAATTCTAGAGATTTAAAAATCATAACACTACATGTCGGTGCTACTTAAGACTTCTGTGCAATAAATGGTTGTCTGATGAGAACAAGCCGTACCTCATTAGTCGGGCACCAGACCTTCTTGTACACCTCGGCCACTGGCAGGTCTAGACTGATGATCTTGTTATTCACTAGGAGCTGGAAATGAGACATAATGATTATTAAAAAAAAATGGCTACTATGGCAGACCAGCAATTTATCACTTTATTTTAAAGGGATTTTCACGATTATTGCCTGACTTTTGGAGGAAGAACACAATTTCTACGTTAGATGGCGGCATTCTATGACTACTGGTCTATGGGTGCTGAGGATGAGACCCTCACTGATCTGATATGGAAACATGTGATCAATTTAAAAACACCCTATAAAAAGTTGATATGGCGCTTCTCACCTCCATCCCACTATCGTCCTCTAGAAGGGCCACCAGGTCACAATCCTGGCAGATCTTATTCTTGATGTCTCTCATCAGAGGACCGATTCCTGGCTCATTGCTGCTGTACGGGTTTCCTGGCATTCTGCCCTGGAGGAAGTCTTCTTGCTGGGGGTCTTTCTCAAGGGTCACAAAGAACTCTGTCACTTCATTCTCCTCCTGATGAAAGGAAACATGATCATTTCAGACACTGCTACAAAACCCTTCTGGAGAGAGACAATCGCAACAAATAAGTCGCGGCAGTATATTAGTCGAGGAACAATCCGGAGACCATGTAATTCCATTGGCCACTCACCGGGTATATGATGCTGCAGAGCCGCTCAAATATAAAGACAGGCGTCCTATAATCGTCCAGGCTATACCTCTTTGCTGTCTCAATGCAAACCGCCATGAAAGCCTTGGTTTCTGACTCTGTACCTGTAAAGTAAGTATAAGCAAGTTACTTTTGGTGACTGACCAACTGACTTACATAAAGAGGACTAGCTATTAGGTAATGGTCTCCACCAAACCACAACGATTTCTCTACTTGATCAACCAAAAGTCTCAAAATTACAATAAAACAGCAAAAAGCCAGCAATATGACAAAGAAGACGACAGTCATTACCAGTAGTCATGTCCTCCAGCATCTCCAGTAACATGTCCTGGGTCTCGTCGATCAGTTTAGTTCTTTGCACCACCAGTTTCCTGAGGCAGAGGTAACCATTGAGCACAGTGCCGACCAGGCGGCTCTTGAAATGACGTTTGATGGATTCCACCTCCACGAATGAAGAGAGGAGACCTGATGGAAGGGGAACGTGTAATGTCATCATACTGGAACACTTGTAGAACAACGTTAAGTCCCCAATATTGTATTGTGTCCATGTGCTGGCATCGACTCCCAGTTCGAACACTATGCAGAGAGAAGGGCTCCTAGCATCTAAATCATCTATGATGAAAGGAGCCCCTGCATCCACACAGGACTACTGCTATATATTAAAAACATGATCATAGTATATTACAATACTGACACTGGAGAGCAGCAGTGGCTCAGAGCACCATGGATGGTTGACTACTATGAAGCTGCAGGACCCATTCCCTGCACAGTGTATGTTTCAGGTGATACAAATGCAAACAATGGATGTTAACGGATCTCAGATGGATTTTATTGCGAGTTTGAGGCTCAGAACACGCAACAAAATCCTAAGTTAAGATCCAGGTTTTCCAGCAGAATGAGCAGTGACACCCTATCCATTTAGCTCCATCCATGGTAAAGAAGAAATGAGTTGTATACAAAGAGTATGAGTGCAGGATATCACAATAGCTCACCTGTGAGGCTCTTCAGAGCATATCCCTGCTGCAGATCTGTACTGAGAGTGGCCTCTTCTAATGCCAGTAGATTGGCAATTTCCTAAGGAACAACACCAACTATGAGAATCCTTGTGACAGATGGCCTAATTGCCATCTTTTATGACTACATATGAACAAAGTAAATATGTAGCCGGTGTAATAACACTACACATGGAAATACATAAATGGGATCAGGAGAAGATGTGTGTGTTTCAAAAAAACCCAAATGGGATAACAGACAGCGGAGTGCAATGAGACTGAAGTCTAATGGACGCACCAATAACATTTCCCATTTTTAATGATCAGCATGAACATGTTAAGCAAGGATTGAGCTCTTTACCTTAGTGATGAGATTTCCCACATATGGCAGCACTCCCCTCGCTGCCAAATAGATCTTCCAGTGAGCCGGCTTAGTGAGTTTCTGATACAACGCTAGATACTCAGCGGCACATTCCCCAGCAACACTAAGCTCATCCAAATAGCTGAAAGAAAGATGCCCGGGAGTTCAGCACACGATCTACTGCAGATCATAACACAGGGGGATATCTATTCTGCACACTGACCTGGTGAGGAGATCCAGGACCTGCTGTCTGCGGCTGGGAAACGTTGCCAATGCCTCAACAATTGTGCACGCTGCCTGGCGGGCGGCTTGTGTGGCCGGAGTGAATAACACCTATGTGAGAGGACGGCAAGGGGTTAGCCACCAAAGACCAAGCATGACAGATGCTAAATATGCATACACAAGAAGCCCAGCACCACCACCAGATGCTTGGGAGAGAGACTCTTACCTGTCTTAGCCAGTTGTTATGACCCAGTTTGAGATCAAGAGGGGTGGTCCTCTTGCCTTTCTTGCTCATGAATTGCTTCCACTTCCAAACGTACTTCTCTTGTAGATACATCTGCCTCAGCTCAGCTTTGCTAGGCGTATTCCCACTGGTGTCTACCCCTGATATAAAAAGTTGAGAAAAAGCACACAAATTAAAATAATCCCCCTTCTGCATGTTGGCAGGACTTCTGTCTCCTACTGCCATGAGTGTAACCTATAGGAAAAGTAATAGTATAACGTAGAATTAATAGGCTGGACTTTATGTCTTTTTCCATCTTTATTTACTATGATAGTAAATTCGACATCTTGCTTGGAGTGTAGTCACACAACAAAACCACGTAAATGAACCCAGAGATTGGATATTGTAGATTCACATCAGTGACTTAGGTGTCAATGCAGTAAACAGAAAATCCTGTACATAAAAACATGTGCAACTTCAACGACACAAGGCTGGATTTGGGTTGGTCTTACCTCGTGCTGGGAGACACTTCTTCCAGGCTTCATAAGCTGCTTTGTGGTCCCTCTTCAGCCAGAGTTGGGCCTGTGCATGGATCTCATTGCTATATGGCTTTACTGTAGTTAACGCCTCCATGGGAACATCCTGAAACACAGAAACAAAAGATGATGGGACTTGTATACTTGGCACTGGGAACAACTTGCATTATAATAAAGGGTGACTCTAGACGAGCAAGCACTAGCCTTGTTCTTCTTGCTGGTAGGTGTTGGAGGTTTTATGAGCTTTTGCAGGATTCTCAAGCACATTAATGTAATGTTCTCCACCACAACAGGGGTCTTGATGTTTACAGCCATCAAGAAGAGGCTCAGTGCTGTGAGAGATGGAAAACAAGGTGATTTACATACTCAAAGAGGAAAGCATAAACAATAGTCCAACACCACACAACTATAGGACCTGCAAAACAAACCCTCATCTCTTTGGAACATTCAACACAATGCTGAAAAGTTAAGACTGTTGAGAGTTTTTGTATCACTGCTGTAGGCAATCATATAATGGATAAACAGATATTAACGAGGCTGAAAAATGTCCATAAGAGGGAGATGTGATCGCCTCTTTGTTGTATTACTCTATTTATAGGCTTCAATATGTGAACAAGGGGGTGGTAAAGGCATGTTGAGAAGGTCAGTGTTTGTAAATTCAAAAAATGTTCAATAAAATCAGAATTTTGCCAGCTTAGGTTAAGTTCACACCTGTGTTCAGCAGGTTTGGTTTAAACATTTTGTTATTAATAAATATTAGAAGAGCAGTCAGTGTCTTTTCTCTGTTAACAATGGATGGTAACGGAAGATAACAGAAGGTCCTCTAAAGTTTATGAGGGACGGAAGACTTTCACATTCACCTTCCATCTTTAGTTTCACCTAGGCCAACTTTAAATAGACCAGAAAGTCCAGACGCAAATGTGAACTGGGCCTAACCCTCACAGCCAGCCTATAGTTCTGGAACAATAATGGGTAACAAAACATATCCTCTTTCCTATGGTTTAAACATACCACATCGCAGACGCAGCTCCCAGCAGTTGTCCTCCTTGGATATAGAGTCTGTAAGCAGCAGCATCTCATACTGCAGACTACTGGCCTGAAATGTTAAGAGTTTTATAAAATTATTAACTGCACTGTCGCTGAGGATCTATTTTTTAAGATACATAATCTGTGAGAGGAGCAACAGCTTCAGCATTTGCACTTCTCCATCCATTCTCTTTGCTCAGCTACGATAAACGAAAAAAAAACCATTCTTGTGATCGGTGTGGACCCAACGATAAGACCTCAGACATTCTACAAGTTATCACCAATCCAGATACTAAGAACTCTCCTTTAACCATTTCCCTTGATATTAAAGGGCACCTACCACCACAAATCTACCTATAAAGGTAGATCGGGTGGTAGGTGAATCAATGGGACGTGAGGATAGCCCTTTTAAGGGCTAATCCTCACTCCCCGCACTGTTTTTTGTAACTTTTATACCCAATATGTAATTTACTGTATGCGGCTCGGGGCGTGGGAGTAGCCGCACTGATGTTACACAAGGGCGGCTGACTCCACCCCCGCGGTATGTCACTTACCCCTCCTACTCTAACCTCATCGTCGCGCGCAGCTGCTCGTAGGACTGGCACGCCCGCCGTCCGCCGATCCTTCCGTCTGCGCATGCGCAGAACAGCAGGCCCACGTCCTGCGCGGTCACTGCTCCGAAGCCGGGCTGCCCAGCCGCGGGCCGGCTGTTCTGCACCTGAGGCAGACGGGAGGATCGCGGACGAGGCGCGCAGCTACGAGCAGCTGCGCGCCGAGATGGTGAGTAGGAGGGGTAAAGTGGCTACCGCGGCGGTTGAGTAGCCGCCTTTGGTAACCTCAGATGTGCGGCTACTCCACGCCCCGTACCGCATAAGTAAATTAACATATTAGGGTAATAAAAGTTTACAAAACAGTGCGGGGACGTGAGGATTAGCCCTTAAAAGGGCTATCCTCACGTCCCATTGATTCACCTACCACCCGATCTACCTTTATAGGTAGATTTGTGGTGGTAGGTGCCCTTTAAGTGATGGACATAAATGAGTAAAAGCCGCTGACTTACCAAATCTGGATTTGCCCAATGTCCTTTAAGGGCTGTTGATACTTTCCCGATGATTAAGTCATTCATTTGCTGAGTGGCTTCCGGATTGTCCCTATCAAAGGGGAAAAAAAAAAAAACATACTGTAAAACAGGAAACAATACTGAAAAAAAGATGACTAAGAACATGTGATCTGATCCTACCTGGTGAGAAGGCACATGACTTGCCGCACCTCATCACGCATGGATGCAGGTCCACGGCGCAGGTTGTAATCAAACAGCTCCCGGATAAGTCCTTGTGATACCAGAATGTGCCGTATGGTGCTGTTGGTAGCCAGGGCACGCAGCAGGGTGATACAGTGCTCTGTCACAGCCGATGCACAGCCATAGCACTTGGTGGAGGATGTATGGCCACATCCCAGCACTGATAAAGCTCTGTACTGACTAGCAGTAAAGGTGGGCTGCACAGTGGTCCGAGAAGACCTTGTGGCAGCTTCTCTCTGCTGCAGATCATACTCCAAAAGCTCCTTCCGAGAGGCAAAGACTTTCTAATTAAAAATAAAAATTACAAATATCAGAATAACCCTCTTGCATTTTAATACTTTTCCATTCTGTATAGTAATAATCCTATAACCTGGATTATCTTGGAGAGTTCATCAAAAGAGTTCTTGCAATCTCCGCAGTATTCCTGGGCCAGCTGAAGGATGTAGCGGTTCACGCTGGCCGAGGTCGAGCTTATCCCTCCCGCATTGGCAGAGTCATCCTACAAAAGGGGATATGTTAAGAATGACGCTGCATAACAGGAAAATTTAGAATAGCAATTATTTATAGCAGAGGCGAATCCTTACCTGTGGTTTCTCTGGGGCGGCTTCATTAACTTTGCACAGAAGGTTTTCTAGCTGCGGTCTGTGGCCCATGAGCTGGTGATAGACTCTGTCTGCCTTATCCAGCAGAGTGTTGATGTTGGTGACAGCCTAGGTATGAAACGCACAACAGCCATGAACTTGTGGTGTGTATTTCTTACAAGCATTTTTGGACATAACTAGGTACTATAGAACCGAAGAGACAGGCATCTGAAGTGACTCTCCCCCTCTGGCATCCAAATCTGACTCATTTGAGGCAAAATATGACTTCTCCAAAGCCATATGAAAATGAGCAGGAGAGTTTAGAAGTATATGGGTGAGATTTTTACATAATAGAGGGATTTTAGAAAGGATCTTTCACACCCTACTTGGGAGGACTGATCATTTAATGGGCTAAAAACTGGTGACAGGTTCACTTTAATTGCTTCCAATTTATATTAATTCAAATATATATTATAAAATAATAAATATAAGTACAGAGAGATGATGTACAATACATTATGCAACAGTTAGATGAAGCCTCACCTTCTTCCGATCCTCCTCATTCTCAATAGGATCTACAGCGCAGCAAGGTCTCGCATAGAGCATGAAATCGAAACGGGCGTACTTGCAAAACCCGCAAGCATTGCACAGGAATGGGTCCTTTTCATCATAGTTAATAGATCTAAGAAAATGCATGTAGCACAATTATTTTAGTTTAAAAAAAGCAAACAAACTTGAACACAGGGACTGGGGGTCTGTCCAAACCTGCACTTGTGACACTGGTAGACATTTTCCCCACAGTTTCCGCATACGCCAGGGTTGGCTGGTACTGAGGCGCTACAGCGAGGACACTGCAGAGTTTCTGAGGAGGCCTGGTAGTTCTCATAGAAGTCGGCAAACTCAATCATTAAGTTTGAGGCAACAATGGGAAGCGGGAGGTCGATTTTCACCTCGGTTTGCCCCGGAGTTAGCTGCACCTTTTTAGCTTTGTGCCAGCGGGCAGGCCTAGAGGTAGAAAGGGAAAGTTTAATACTACTAAACCTTATTTTATTAACTATAGTCAGGTAATTAGAAGGCCTTCACTCAATCAGTGTTAGTGGCAATGTCAATGTAATTTGACGTATATATTCAATAGTTTTTCATTAACGATATTATGCGATCAAAAAGTTTGAGAGCAGAAAATTTTGCACCAAGAAGCATTCTTCCCCATCAGTTTAGTTTCACAATAACCATCACAGGTTAACACAATGTTCGTTTCTCACTTGTTCTTCAGCTCCACGATGGCTTGCACAGTGCGGTTGTTGTAGTACAGATTTATAGTTCGGACCATTTTGGTTCGTTTCAGATCTCCGATCTTCACAGTCACTTTGCTGATGGTGTGGCTGCCTATAAGTTTCACCACTTGCTGTGTTGTGGTATAGCGCGTGTCCACTTTTATGGAAGAAAGTTTGATGTTCTGTCCAAAAAAATAATATATGAATTGCAAGAAATTTCATTTTATACAAAAAAAAAAAACAACTATCCTAAAAAAACCTTCTAGCCTAGTACTTACACACAATGGAACTTCAGGGTTGTTGCAGACAAGACACGGGTCACTTTCAAGATAGTATCCATCAAACTCCACTAAACCAGAAAGTGTGCTGGAGAGATAAAGTATCCAGATTATAGGAAAGGTAATGAAGGGAGCAGGTGCCTCAGTTATAGAAAATGCATCAATACTCAACATGGAGGAGGATAGGAGGCCACCACTTACTTGTAGATGTTGGAGTTGGGATGATTGGTCAGGATGTGGTTTTGAGTTCTTAGGATTTCTACAGCCTTTTGGGAATATTCCTTAAACTGAAGAACAAGTGATGATTTTTTATTACCTAGTTAATGGTTATATTTTTAGAAGGATCAAGATATGTTCCTCATTTAGAACTCACCTTCTTTTCTGTCTGAGGAGTCTTTAGGGAGAAGTATCCAAGGAGATCTACAAATTGGGCAGCTTTGCGTCCATAGGCAGGGAGTTCTGGCCAGATTGACCACATGAGGTCCAGCAAAAGCTCCTGCTGGGCCTTGTTGGAATTCCTGAATTAAATAAAATCAGGAAGTTTTTATTTGTTTTATATTGTATTAAAACAATAAAGAAATATCAATGGCAATATGAAATAGTTAACAAGTTATGAATGCTCCCCCTAACCTGTAAATGTGCAGCGCTAAGCAATGAGCCTGCCAGCGGACTGAAGATGCATTGGACTCCAGAAGGAAGCAGCGCAAGAATTGGATCAGCGTCTCTTTGTCAGCAAATTTATTCAGCTGGTTGACAAGTGCAGTGCAGAGCTGCTCCTCTTGACTACTAGACCCATCACCTGTAAAATATACTTATAATTTACTTAAACACGCCAGTCACAACAGATTCATTAAACCTTACCTTGTGCAGGGCCTGAAGGGAGGAACATGACTTGAGGTTCTAGAATACAATGAAGATGAGTCATACCCACCCTCCCTTCAGGCCCTGGACCATGTATTATGCAATGAGTGAGCTTTGACTCGAGTGTTACTTTAAGACTCCATCTTAAAAATTTGTGGTGCAGTAAATGTAGTATACCAGAGTCTCTTACCTTCCTTGTCCTTATCTTTGTCTTCCTTTTTACTCTTCTTGGTGGATGACTTACTCTGAGACCCCAGCTGTCCAGACCCAGACGATGGAACAGTAGAGGAACCTGAAGATGTGGAAAGGACTTTGCTGCCGCACAGGGCACAAGAGAGGAGCTGCAGGAGGACTGGAGACACTCCTTCATCCACCAAGAAGCTGACCTGGAGCAGGAAGTAGAGGACCGCTGAAGGAAAACAAAGACAATTAGTAGCAAAAGACAAAAAGGAAAAATAAGTCTGTAAAAAGGACAAATATGATCCATTCTAGTAGCAAATATTACATTATAGTAATGTAGTATAGTAAGGTGAGTGTGCAAGAAAGAGCATCTTAAGACACTGAAAGGGGTAATTTCACAAGAGAAACTCATTCACCTGTCCACACGACAGATGTACACCCAAAACTACAATTGTAATTACTTCTATAGAGCTACCAGGATGATTATGTACTGAAGCTCCTTAGAAGGATAGAACACAAATCTGTGCTCCAATACATACAGCTCTCATGATTGGTGCAGACCTAGTGGTAAAATCCCCAAAGGTCAGACACATTGGAGGTCATTTATCTTATCTGTGTTTGTTTTGGCTGGTTATTGCCTGTCGTTTTTCCAGTCTGCTTCTTCAGTAATTTATCAATCTCACTTTTTCCTTGTGTTAAATGATTTTTTTTTTTCAGATCTCTTTTTCAGACATTCGTTATAAATGTCACACAAATGTCTCAAGTCATTTCTTTTCAGTTTTCCTTAAGTATGGTTTTGTCTGGAGTTTTGTGCACCAAAAATTTTTTTGCTAATTTTAGAAAGTTTGAAATGATAAACATCATTTGCGACATTTAGCACATCTGGAACAGAAGACAACGTGTCTTACTGCCGAAAACCAAAATGTCCGACGGCCACTTTAAAATATCCACAAAAGGGTGCAAAAACTGCAACGCGCCAAAGAATGGCTCAAAAAGACAGAAAAGGATGAAAATTAAAGATACATGACCCACATTATCTCCAGAACACTATCCAGACAATTATACAAGCGCTCATGATGAGATGTTATTCACCTTCAATGATAGAACAGACTGTAAAGTCTTAAATATTTTTTTTTCCAATATTGCCAACAGACTACTAAACTGAAATGATGCTTACAGTCATCTTTGATGCAGAACTTTTGCCAGTTCACAGTCCGCTGGGATGCAATTTCAGCACAAGCCTTGAGATGTTCCATCTGAAATAAAAGAATTTTGTAAATACAATGTACCATTGTGCTGTATTTATTACTGGTGCAGAGAAGCACGTTGGTCCTCTATTATCTTACCAGGTTAATGAGTGTGTCATACTGCAGAGCAGAACCAGAACTAGCCGTCACCACACCTGCACGCAGGAAAATCCCATGCTCCTCCAGCAATTTCTTGATGCCTCGGACGTGGGAATCCAGTGTATGAAGATCACGGAGTTGTCTGTATTTTTCCTTTGAGCCGCAGATGAACAAAAGAAGTTTCCGAACTTGACGGCGCACAAATGGAGTCTGCTGGATCATCAGGTACTAAATAGAAAAAGCAAAATAAAAATAATTGAACACTTATCTCAGATTTAGGCTCCATTCACACAACCGTTGGGGGGACATATATCCCAACGCAAATATGTCCCCATAGATTGCTATGGCGACCCGGTGGCAATACGGTGCCACCTCTAGCATGCTCTATCTTTCCCCATGTGTGCGGCCCAGTTTCCCATGGAGAGGGGAGGGGTAAGCGGTGTTCACCCCTCCTCCTCTCTAGCGCTACGGATTGGTGAGCATACATGTGTGTGAATGCAGGCTTAGAGACATTTTACACACAAAAGTTATGGACATACATTGCATTAGGAAGATGCATTTACAGACCTCAGAGAGAAAGTAGAACCAAGAATGGTCAAACACGGGTGGTGGGATTCTGGAGTTGGTATCTGCAATTTTCTTAATCTGGTATGGTAATCGGAGAACCATCTCTGTCAGTAGCTGAGTGTAAGCTTGGAAAACGTCTGCCGCATGACCCTAGAAAAGAAGAAAGGCACAGAGTAAATGCAAATCCCTCAATAAGGCTTGCAGTGTCCAAATTTTACAAGTGCATCTATGTTAGGTTTTAGATTTTAGAATTTTTGGCAGCTTACGACTTACCTTCACATACTGGCGGAGGAAGAATGGACTCATATCCGGTGGAGATGATGTAGTGTGAGGTTTCAGAAGCTGACTAGTAGCCACCGACTCCTCATCACTCTGCTGGCTCTTCCAGTAGTCCAAGAGAGACTTTAGGACATGTAGACAGTAATCCACAGCCCCAGAGCTTAGAAGGGCAGTCGCTGTTGCACTAGAAATCAGAGAGGATGACTGGAAAAGAAAATGGGACACTTGTTACGATTTAGTGAAAATTATCCCTGTGCGTCTCATGAGGGGGCAGTTACTACAAACTACCAGACCATGGTACGAATAGTACAATATACAGGTGGAGAATACAATCTGAACATTAGTACAAAACTGATAGCCAAGGATATGACTATAGCTGGCAAAGGTAATATGAATATAAGCAGCCAGGTAACATCCCACACATACCTCACAAATGGACGATTTAGAACCAGACTTGGTCCTGGACATGAAGACGCTCAGAAGCCTCATGACCACGAGATGGACTTCATTCAGAGGGGTACGTTCATTCTTCTTAGAGACATCCTAGAGGATAAATTTGAGAGGGGAACATTACAAATATGTATCAAGAATCACGGTCATCAATTTCACTAAAAGAGCAATATTCCCACCATTACCTTTTTATCTAGACCCAGTTCTGCAATGAGCTGGGAAAGAAGGTTATCCAATGCACCTTTATCCTTCTCATCTTCTCCATCCAAGTCAGCGGTCAACATCAACACAACCTGGAAAAATAACACCCCAAATGTTACCACATACACCAAGGCAGTATCTCAGTAAAATGATACGACAAGATATTGCTATATACCTGCATGTAAGGAATTGCCCGGACCCCTCCGACGTTACGCAGACTTTGCATAGACTGAAGGAGGCGCTCCAGAAGCATTAAACGCACCATGTGAAGTCTATAGGTGAGGAAAAAGCAATGTTTAATTTTTCAATCCCTGTAAACCTAGTTGTGAGCACAAAAAGAGGTGGTTTCTTACACAATACAGACCTGTTGCTAGTATGTGCATCACCTTCTGTCTCCCCTTCTCCTTCGGACCCTTCACCTTCATGCTGTCCGGTCGCGGTGCTGATAGCTCCTGTGCTAGAACTTATACTTCCAGGTCCTGTAGGGTGACCCTCAACAGCCGTGTCTCCATATGCACTGCTCCGACCAGATACTATAAGAGAAGAGACAGGTGTATAGCTCAATGTTAAAAAATAATCTGAATGTAATGAATATATAAAGTTAGGGTTATACTCTTTCCTTAGTGGGCCACCAATATTGACCATGAGATACAATATGGCAACGATCAAGCTCTCCTGCTATGAAGCTTCTGTCAGTAACTCAGCCACGGTGCAAGGTGTCTGACCCCAAGCACTCAAATATTTTAAGGATAACCTTTTTGTATACACAGATTTCAGTGATCTATAAAAAACATTTTTAATGTCAGGATCCGCATTTTCCAGAACATGTGAAGAAAATATCCCATTTCATACAATATCTCCCAAATCCTCATGGGAGACACTTCAAAAGGGTCTGATTAAAATAGCCGCTTTGAAAATCTAAGAATAAAAGTGTAAGATTACACGAAAATTATCCAAATATGCAAGGCTCATCCTGTTTTACTGAGTAAGTTTTGATCCTGCCGGGACCACACGCAAGGCTTTTTACATATGGATCTTTGAGACTCGTGTGGATCACAGTAACCACTTTACCGTCAAATTCTTGTTAGCCTTACTCCTTAACTCCTCACACCCATCAAACTAAATTTTGACAGACGTACCACTATGCTCACCGGCCACCGAATCCACGGCACTGCCGCCACTCTCCGAGCCCACGCTCCCTCCGTGGTCTGCTGGGGAGGTGCGCAGAGTGGAGCCATCGGTTGCAGCCGTGCTGCCTTCATCATCCGATGCTGGAGCTATAAGCATGAGGAGAGCTGTTACAGGTAAAAACACAGTCTCTAACTACCGAGCCAGCAAAACACAGGCCCCCCACACAACAAGAGGCGGAGCGGCTTTATAGGGGCGAAGCAGATTGGCGGGAAGAACCACATGCAAGCGTCGGCTGGATCCATGGCAAGCAGAGCAGAGTTAGCAAGTTTTGTTCCCTAAAATCTATTGACATGCAGTAGGTGTCATGTTCCCATGCACTACTGTTACCTGATGCTGTAGTGTCTGATAAAGTTCCAGCATCCAAAGATGATGAACTTGGTGCTTGTCCAGATAATCCTAAACTCTGGAGACCTAAGGCACTGCTGCTGCTTCCTGTGAATACAGTAGAGGGGATACAGACACACATACACAAAAAAAGTCAGTGTTAAGCTGCCTTAGATTTAAAGGGGTTGATCACTTCAGCAAATAACCGATATTGTCTGTGTAGAGAAAAGTTATACAGAAAACAATTAGGAAAATTGTATCAATCCCTCTCCGTTTTATAGATTACTGCTTGCTGTAATTTTTAATGTCCTTTTATATTGTTTACTTCCTTTGAATAGAAATCCGGTTCATGATCATGTGTTGTCACACAGGTGAACGGATCATTATGACAAATAGTATTTAGAACTGTGTGATATAACGAGCCGTGCACCTGTGTGACATCACATGATTAGGGATATATTGAGCCGGGCACCTGTGTGACATCACATGATTAGGGATATATTGAGCCGTGCACCTGTGTGACATCACATGATCAGGGATATATTGAGCCGTGCACCTGTGTGACATCACATGATCAGGGATATATTGAGGCGGGCACCTGTGTGACATCACATGATCAGGGATATATTGAGCCGGGCACCTGTGTGACATCACATGATTAGGGATATATTGAGCCGGGCACCTGTGTGACATCACATGATTAGGGATATATTGAGCCGTGCACCTGTGTGACATCACATGATCAGGGATATATTGAGCCGTGCACCTGTGTGACATCACATGATTAGGGATATATTGAGCCGTGCACCTGTGTGACATCACATGATCAGGGATATATTGAGCCGTGCACCTGTGTGACATCACATGATTAGGGATTATTGATGCCGTGCACCTGTGTGACATCACATGATTAGGGATATATTGAGCCGTGCACCTGTGTGACATCACATGATCAGGGATATATTGAGCCGGGCACCTGTGTGACATCACATGACCAGGGACCGTTTTTCTATCCACAGGAAGTAAACAATGGAGATTCCCATAGAATGACAGACAGCAGAGATCTACCAAAGCGCGAGGAAGTGCTACAGAAAGTATATTAAAATATGGTACAACTTTTCTTTACACAAATATCTGTTTAAAAGGGACATCCCCTTTAAAGGGGATTTAAAACTTAAAGATAGAATAGGAGATCAATATCCAATCAGTGGTGCTTTAAAACTCAGTAATTAGCAGAGCTCTGTGGCAGCCTTACTTGAATTGCAGATGAGGTGTAGTGACTAACCACTATTCCCAATAGCAGAACAATAATCAAATAGTGTAAGACACCCAATGATCTGATATTGATAACCTTTACTATTAATGGGTCAGTAAGGTGGAAACTGCATGGCAGACTGTGTTCTTCTTACCTTGCTGATCTTGCTGTAGACTAAGTGCAATAGCCAACTCCACCATGGTCTCATCATCTGCATCAGGAGGGATGTCCAGCATTGGCGGAAAACCCTCGGCACCGGCTAGTAGCGCTTCTAATGGTGACGGGTTGCCATTGTTGACACTGTCAGCACTTTCCAGGACCATTGACTCGGACTGATGAAATAAAGGGCAATACGACTTAGTTCTTCCTATCAAACTATGTAATGTTAGAAAATTAAAATTGTCATGCAATGCTCAGTCAGTACACACAATTCTCACCACCATCTCAAAATCTCCATGGTCAACTTCATTCTGTTCTTGACTCTGCTGTCTGACGTGCTCTCCATTTGGTATTCCTGAAGTCTGGATCTTATCTTCCGCTTCGTCATCGTCATCATCGTCCTTGTCTCCTGAGCCAGAAACAAAGTAAATCAAAACCTAATTGACTAGCACCCAACTAAAACATCATGGCTGCCTGCGTGTGACACCACTATAACCACCACAATGAAAGGAGACCCTTCCTAGCCAAGGGTGATAGAAACCCGAGTGCTCACGGTTAAAGAGGTCCTTGTATGGCGGAGGCATCCTAATGACAGCCACACCTGAAGGAAACCAAGCTCTCCAACCTAGAGGGAATTGAAATGATGATGTACGGGTGTCTATCAAGATGCTCCATTCTTTGAAGTAAAAAGGAGGAGGAGGAGGAAGAGATGGGTATCTCAGCCAGAATAACACGGCTGCCATGGAAAAGGGATAAGATTTAAGAGAATAAAACTCACGGCTGTGACGCCAAGAGCAAGGATAACACTTGAGGGGTTTGGGTCATCTATAGAGCTACGCAGAAGGACAACACTCACATCACAATAAGCAGAGGGAAATCCCGGTGAAGTATCAAATGACAACTTCCGAATGAACTCATATTCTGCAATTATGAGAATACTCTTACCCATGGGTGTGTTGCTACGTGGAGAGGATGGAAGTGTGACATGACGGCGCTTATTCCGGGGACGGAGGACTCGAATTAGAGCCTGCTTGCAGGAGAAACTTACAGCTGGATCCTAAAAAAGAGCACAAGCATGAGAAAAATCTAAATAAAGGATTATATTTGCATGTTTAGGTGCAATTTTCAGCGCATTTGAACCTTCATTAAATGTGGGAATGATGGTGAGGGGCTTAGGCAGTATTCACATTTATCCGTGATTACAGACCATAAAAAGTGCCGTGCCACCGACTGATCACTACGTTGGGGCCTGAACTCTGTGCATCATATTGATATGTGATGCACAGAGATGTTGTCTCCCAGAATTGCAGCAGAGCCAACTGTACATTCTCAGCTCCACTGCATATCAGAGAAACAAGATGTCTGTGCATCATAATATTTTATGCAAAAAGTTCAGGCCCCAGCAGAGTTATCAGGTGCGTGACAACGGACAAATGTGAATTTACCCTTGGACAGCAAGTAGCAATTACATAGTATAGCTGTCAGCTGACATAGGAGAATTTCAGGCTTAAGAGATAGAACTAGTTCATTTAAGGGGAACTGAAAGCCTGGGCCCCAACTTAAAGTTATGGGGAGGGGGCGTCTTGGGATCAGCTTCACTGCAAGGACTGGACTCCTTGGACCAAGGGACAAAGGAAATAAAGTCCCCTAGAAAAAGAAAGTGATGTCCTGTTTACAAAGTGGCAGTCACTGGATGAAGCAGAAGCTGAAAGTACTACAGTGATGTGGCAATTGGGAGCCAGTACAAGGTTGGAATGTACTTTTGTTTTGTTTATACTTGGAAAACCCCTTTAAGAGGCATCCAGCTCTTAAAAAAACACTTCCGTCGCAGCAGATTCATTGGATTATAAGGTATTGGCCTGAAGGGAGGAGCACGACTCTAGGTTCTAGGATTACACTGAGAATAAGTCCTGCTCCTCCCTTCATACCCTGCACTAGGCATTATTAAATGAATTAGCTTTGAAAGGAGTGTTCCTTTAACTAAATGGGTTGTCCAGAGGTTGAAAACATGGCTGCTTTCTTCCAAAGACAGCATCTCACCATGGTTTGTGCTGGTATAACAGCTCAGCTGTATAGAAATAAATGGAGCTTGGCTGCAATACCCAGAGTCAGGAGACAAGATCAATCACTTATAACCATCTCTGCTGGAGAGAGATCAAATCTGGTATAGGAAGGCCCAGTCATGAAAAAAAATCTCCCCCACTGTTCTCCGTATGTCATTCACCTGGCACAGCAACATCTGCATGTAGATTTTAGATGCTAGGTTAATGCAGTCTAGTTCACAAGTGCAATATCCATGTATAATGTCCACAAGAGCATTAACCGTTGCTTCCACATGGGTAAGACCTACAGGAGAAAAATAATAGATATAAAAGAAGGCAGAAAACCACTACAGACAAGTGTTATAAAGAAGGGAGCACCGCATACCTGGCAGACAAGCAGGAGCCAGGAAAGCATTCTTGGGCTTGGATGCATGTAATTTCCAAAACTGGTTGACAAGTTGTGTAATGAAGGCGTAGCTTTCTTCCCCTTCACTGGTCTTTACAACCTCTTTGCCTTCACCAATATCTGAAAAGAGAGATTCTTATTTACTCTACGGACGTGAAAATTGGCCGTCTTTGAGAACTACCGCTCTTACACTAACCTGCCTCCCCTGTCAGCAACTTGGATTCTGTGTAGTGGACAAGGTTGTTCGGACGCATGATGGCGATGGAGCGAGCAGTAATAACCAGTCTCTGGAATACTTCTGGATCCAAGTCTTTTCCATCATGAGTGCAGGAGTTCAGGCACTGCACAGCATTGCTCAGAAGTGCTTGATCCTGCACAGAGGATACCACAACGTCACGAAGCTGAATAATCTGTGCTGTGGTATTGTCTAAAAACCAAAATTTTACCTTGTGGTTATGATACGCAGAACGACTTGTGTGCAGACTTGCCAGCAGACTCTTTGTCTGTATCTGGACACTGGATGGTGTGGGCATGGATAGAAGGACTGTCGCCAGCTCCAGAGCGGATGCTTTGTTTTTCTCCTAAATCAAGAAAGAGATGAATAATTTGTTACTTACAATTTAAAAAAAAAAAAAAAATCAAGCAACCAAACTATCATGCAGAATTCAATGACAGACACACAGACCATATTTATGTTTAATTTATTATTTTGCATTTCATTAAATACTGAATTTAACGGCTATGTTTTTA
Organism: Engystomops pustulosus; assembly: GCA_019512145.1. Taxonomy (NCBI): domain Eukaryota; kingdom Metazoa; phylum Chordata; class Amphibia; order Anura; family Leptodactylidae; genus Engystomops; species Engystomops pustulosus. Next base: position 162,293,485 of record CM033646.1, on the reverse strand, counting down.
GGATTAGTTGGAGTCACAGCATGCCGAACAGCACATATCACATTATTCCCAATCCTGTGGAAGTATTTTTTTTTTGGCAACAAATGATGATTTGGGGAACTGCAGCTCATTCTCTATTCTTATGAAGAGCTGTGGCCTCTATACACTGGACAAAGGGCTATTCCCACAAAGACAAGATTCTTAAATGTACTCAAAATAACAAAATGTATTGTATCAGTAGTGGTGTTTTACATTCAGGTTTTGCCTGGATGTGACAGTAAATATTTTGACTATGGTCGGACAATTCTCTCTAGCTTATCTAAGATTGCAGGAGAAGGAGAAGGGATAGGAGAGACACAGGCTCTTCCGTGCTTCCAGCAGCCTGGAAAGGACACAGCAGCAGCTGCTCTACAAACAAGATAAGCTCTGGTTCCCAGGGGAGGGGGGTATAGCAGTGAGGACTGTATATTATGGATTAGGTGAGATAGCAGAGCCAAGTGTCATTGTGTCTTATATCCATCTCATGACTCCGTTTCTCTTTCGGTGTCAGATACTAGTAGACTGTTCATAAGCTTAATGAAAGTGAAGATAAACCCTGTACCCTCATAATCTAAGCACAATTTTCAACACACAGCACTAGAGGAATCATGAACTGTCTGCTTAGAGATTTCCCAACCACACTCTGGAATGCACTGACCATCACGTAAAAGTAAAAGGTCAAAAATTATCTTTATTGTGCAAACATGAATAGGAAATTTCAGAACTTTCATGAGCAAACGCCTTTAATAGATCAGGTGGCAGAACAGCATATCTGTGCAGTTCCAGACTCCCACTTATCACATATGAACTTTTCTTGTAAATAGGCCATCAAATTAAAAGTAAAACCGGGTTCTTTAGATTTTGGTTAAATCCCTTTTGTCCACCTACCTTCTCAGGAACTGGTCCAAATGCAAAACAGCTTTCCAGAGCTTCAAGAGAGCTTCCCACCAGCCTGCGCAGAGAATAGACAGTTAATGTAACTAATGTTACGCTATGCCCAATCTGCAGCATAACCTCAGGTTTACAGACAAGGAGCATTGCTTTATTCTATTAAGGCGTATCTGGTAAATAGGTCATAAGTCACAAAGGTGAAGGGTTAATGCAAGAAAGTTCCTGGGTGCAAGCCAAACCACACCAAGCCACAGGCCTGTGCCCCTATTGTAATTTGCATTTTGATACTGTTGCTTGTCATTTCAGTGGATCATTGGTTTTCAAACTTGTTTCTGTGACCTATCGCATCAAACAGGACTATCTGACCCTAAACTGGTAGAATGTTTAATTAATCAGCAGAAAGACTCATGCCCCAAGCTCACCAGTCATTATACACCCACTGCTCATCTACGAGGGCTGGATGGTCTTTGCCTACAAAATCACTGGGTAACCTAGACACCGCCATGCACTAAGGGTCAGAATCTCAAACAAGCGCAAGAGGTACACCAGCGGGGAGACTGTGCGCACACTCACTCGTGCAGAGTAAGGAAGACTTACTAACCGGTCCAAGATCGTTAAAGGTTCTGGGTCAGAACTTTTGATGAGCCAAAGAAAAAACAACAAAAATGAAAATAAAAAGAACATGTGAAGCCAAAACAGCGAATGGGGCTCAAACTCAGCGTGAACCCCAGAACGTGAACAAAATGATTCTAAGCAACCAGCGACATCTCCGCTCCCATCACTGGATAAGTAGGAAACATCTGTCTTGTGCACTCCTGGACTCACCTTTCAATGACTGTGCCGTTAGTGGAGGGCGGTGTTGCCGCCTCGCCATCTGTGGATCCATTGCCTTGGTTTAAGTTAGGGGGACACACGCTGCTCACCGAGGCAGAAGGAAACTCTTCTGGGGGTTCATCCGGCCAGCCGAACTGTTCCTTTGTCTTTCCGTAAATCTTAATGGCATCTATCATGGTGACCCCGGCTGGATCTACCGAAGCACCAACTAAGAAAAGCAGAACCATGAAGCATTGAAAGAATGTAAATGTTGTGTTGGAATAAACTAGTAGTTAATACTGGTTTGGCTGCAGGATATCCTACACCCTTTTCTTAATGTACATTAGGCCCCCACCACACCATCGTGGTTTGCATCCTATGCGCATCCCACAGCTCACGCAAAGATGACCATTTTAAAACTGCCCAAGGAATAGGACATGCACCGAGTTTTGTGGCTGAGGCTCGTGGAATCCATGTGTATGAGCCTATAGAAGCAAATGTGCTTAGAGACATGTGCTAAGTTTTGATACAATGGCTAGCGCACATGTGTGTGCATACATTCAATGTGTGTATACAGCACAATCCCTGATGCACGGCACCATTTAGTTTTTGGCGTGAGCTGGCGCCAAACTTTGGCTAGCTGACTGCCCCCATAGACCTCTATTGTGCATAGTTGTGATGCGGATAGCATTGTGTCTCACAGCACCCAGCCAAAGCTGGGCATCGCGCCGTGAACTATAGAGAGGGTATCCTTTCTTTTATTTGTAGTGCTGCCACTCCTTTCCTATGGAAATGCACTCACCCCTGCCATCTCCATCTGGCTAAAAGGGGCTGCAAACTTTCCTCCTTTTTGCAGACCATTTGTGTACAAAATTGAATGCACTTAGCCTTTCTAAATTTTCCTTCCTCTTATTGCTTCGTCCTGTGAATTAACCTGCCAAAGCACACTAAAGAGAAAAGGCATCCGTTTTACTTACTGAATATTGTGAGTTTCTTATCAGCTTGTAAGGCTTCTTCTCGAGTAAATGGGAAGTCAAACCATCGCGCTCGGCTGAGATTGAGCTGCATTGTGCGACCAAACATCTCAATGTAAGAAGGGGCTCTCTCGATGGCCTGCGTGCCGATCTGAAGGCGCATTCCAGTCATCACCATCGTGCTGTTGTTATTGGTGACTTCCACTGTAAACCCTCCCGGCTGATTTAAAAGGTACAGAAAATAATTAGATCTGTGGACGAGGCATCACCTACTAACAGTGAAGGGGATTTTATTCTGAATTACCTTGGTGTTTGCCACATACATCCCAGTAGAATTAAGGCGATGCTTGATTTGCTGGGCATTATATAACTGTAGCAGGTCATTGCCACCAAATTCCACATCGGTAAGTTGCTGGTTATGCTCAAAGAAATCGATAGGGAAGGTCACTTGACTAGATGCCCGTGTCACTTCAGAAAGAAGAGAAATCACTGTATTACCATCAAAGAAATTCTATACAAGCTGCAAATACACACGAGACATTGAAAGCTACTCACTGACTGCTGCAGGCTTGCGTTTGCGCACAGGTTTCAGGATGCTGATGCTACTGCTGGGTTGTAAAGATGGCTGGAGCCAGTAAGAAGTGTTCTCCACATTGGCCATATAAATCCGCAGGCTGCCATCTTCACACAGAAGAATCATCGTTGTCCTCTGCTGATCATTGCTTGCCGTGTGCCTTATTGCAACCATATCCTGAATCTGCAAAAAAAGGGTAATTGAGTAACTCCTCTAAAGTAGAGAGGAACCACTAATGGTTGCAACCACTATGGTTGGAGAGGAACCTTATGGTAGCAATAAAAGTTTCCTATAGACTTACTGCACAACAGCTTACTTTTATTCTAACTATGGTGTTTACAGTAAAAAGCTATGATTAACTAAAGTCATATAGAATCATCACATCCTGACCAGTGTATGTAATCAGCCTGAAAACGGGCAAGGTGCACTGCAACTATAGATACAGAGGTCGCACTAACATTTTTCCATAAGGGAAATAATACTCCTCTCACCATTTTTGAGGAGTAATCTCGGCCAGAGCTGACGATGGCCGCAGACACTCCACCCCCAGGACCCCCTCCCCCATAGACCTGACTGATGCCTGACACCACTAAACTTAACTTTTACTTTAAATGTCATTTTTTGGGTTTTTTTAATTACTTTTTTTTTTTTTACAAGGTCGCATGTGTTCCCTGCTAAACTTATATATAGATCACAGATAACAGTGACCTAATGGTAACAGTCTATTGGATCACTGTTATCAGTGATCTGTATACAGAGTCATGCATATAGCACCTTCCCTGCAGCCTCTCACTGTATACAGGGGCTGCTCTGGCTACAAGATTGGTCTGTCACATGGACAGCCCAATCTTGTTCATAGCTCTGTGTGTACGGTCGCACACAGCCATGGGGGGGATGGGCGGAGCTACTCACTGCTTCAGCCCGCGGCCGATGTAGAACGTCATGTGACCTGCGCTCCGGTCACATGACTTTCCATCGGAGCCGCAAGATAGCTCGGCAGGAGAGGAGGGACGGCACTATATTGTGGGTGTTGCCGAGTGTTACGGGCGTGAGCTGCGATCCTGGGCAGCAAGCGCCGGCAGCCAAGCACCCAGCCTGCAGATAACCACCAACCACCAAGCGGTTTTTTGGAGGGGTAAATCAGCCTCTTGTAGAGGCGTTATCGCCATCTCTGTATAAAGCCCATATCGAGAGGAGAACTGCACGTAAACAACTGCTGCTTTAGCAGGCGTGTGCACTGCTGACATGAGAGCAAAGGCGCGGTAGTGTTGAGGATAAGTCATATCTTAAATATCCCCAGAAAACGCTTAACAGATTCTTTGATCATGTCTATTTCAAGGCCTCAAGAAAAATCAGCTTTGAAGTGAAATGTAATTTGGTTGTATCACGTCAAGGAGGCAGAGCGTTTACACTGAACTCCAGCTCTCCTAACCTCAGAATGAGCTCTTCTCTGTAATTGGTGACCATGCTTCCAGACACATTACTCTGAGGTCTGCTTAAATATGTCAATCACAGGGGAGGAGGCATTCAGAGGTGGGGAGAGCTTGACTTCAGTGCTGAACTCTTCATACAACCAATTTACATCTCACTTCAATGTTGATTTTCTAGATGATGCCACCACATTCGGACACAAAAGAAACATGATCTAAAAGGTGCTAATCTGCTTCATAACATACTAGTTGTGGTTTATTAGGTCAATTTCTGATGACCGGATGACGGGCAGCATTAAACAAACATAATATGGTTTCATCTGCTGGATATTTTGTTAGTCCGATATCTACTTACTTTTGCTTTAGCAGGCAATGTCTTGATCTCTTGAATAAGGAAACTATCTGGTTTGACCATGACCACTAGGGGAACTCCTGTGGTCTGCTGTACACAGCATACTAAACCAGGATGGTTCATGACTTCAGACCACTGACAGAGTGCTGGTGAGGTCTTACTTCCTCCATTGGAACTGCATTGTAAAAAGAGGAAAGAAAAGGTTACAAGAGATTCCCAGTAGTACATATCTATCCACAGGATAGTCTGTAAATGACTGTTCTCGGGGTCCAGCTGCTCACGTTCCCAAATGTTGGAAACACCAGCCCTTGCATGGAGCCATTACAGTGTACTATAAAAGGGTTTAGACTTCAATAATTGGATCGCGCAAAACATTGCACAATTTTAACGTCAACATACCCCTTTATGTTGATGGGGAATAGGAGTACTATCTCCAGTGAAGATCTGTTTATAGTGGCAGCAAAGGATTTGCCCTGGCAATAGCTGAAGAAAAGCATCTGGAGCACATGTGAGTAATAAACAGATACACCTCCACCAGCGACCTGCCCGTTACTATCCTGTGAGACACAATAGAAAAAGACAAGTTAATATGTTATAAAGCCTTAGGACACTTTGCAAGAGATGTTTTGATGTCATCATGTACAGCGTAGGATACAAACCTTCAAGTCTTCATGAGAGACTTCCAGAACATTGGTAACGTAAAATGGGCCATGCATGGCGCTGCTGGACTCCTCCATCAGCTGGGTGTACACATAGCCAGCAGAGGACATGATCACTATAATGTTTTTCCCTTCTTCATTGAAGAGGAAGGTGACGTCCCTAATCTTGGAGCTGGGCAGCAGGAAGTAGAAAGTGGGGCTCAGGGCATCTGCTGACAGATCGTAAACCTGGGGAAAAGTGAAACCAATTTTTTAAATCAATGTTTAAAAAAGCAAATGCTCAGCGCAAAATATGAGGAGGACCTCAGTCTGTGCCATTTCTCAAAGTTTTCACTAACCTTAACAAAATCTGCGGTAACAATGGCCAGCTCGGTCTGGGAGCCAGGGAGCCAGACTGCTTTGATGATGAAGTTGCCTGTGGCAAGTTGGGGATGGAGGACCAAGTGATCGGAAACAGATCCTGAGCCGCTAAATGTCAGGACGTGACAGTCCTAGTAAGTAGTAAGAGTTATAGAGATTGATAAGTACTCAACAAGGGTGTCAATTATGCTATTGTAACGTAATATCCAGGAAAACTAACCTTCAGGCCACACACAGCCAGGTAATCCTCCTTACATGGGTTTCCCGTGAGGCTGAGAACAGTGAATGGGACTGGTGCTGAGGCAAGACGGGTCAAGGTCAGTTTCCTCTTGCTGGAATCTGCCTGTTTTAGCAGTGCTGAAAGCTGTAATACTGTGATCTACAGTTAAAAAAAAACAAAAAAAAAACACCATGTATGCATCTTAGAGACCAATGAGAAACAGACAAGGAAATGATTGTTGAATAAATTCTTCATAAATTTAGCCTTGAGTGAACAGCAGGTCAAAAACAGGACAATAATTCTGGATTTACATTTGATGCAGTATAAAACCGGATCTTAATGATAAGGGAGCAGAGTGTATGGCGGACAAATGGGACTTGGTATCAAACCTGAACCAAAAAATATGTACATATTAACCAAGAAGAGAGACTTGTGTGATAGTTACAAAACATACAGACGTAACAACCGATCCAGCAGCTCACCTTTCCCTTCTCATGGCTCACAGCCAAATGTTGCCTCCTGCCATGGGGAGAGGACAGCACACACATGGCTACCCTGCGTAGAACGTGAGCGCTGATCAGCTGTCGGATAGTCTGGCCTTGATCACCGCTGTAATTCATTCTCACATTCTCAAATGCTCCTTCCTGCGAGCCCAAAGTAGGGACCTGCGGGAAAGAAAGTTCAGTACACATTTACACATAGTCCGGTGCATTTGCCCTTACAGGTCACTACAACCAAAGTTATTCGTTTTTAAACAATCTTTTTAGTTCTTTTTCTTACCATTAACTGGTCGGTCATTTCTACACTTTTCTCCAGAGAGTGCAGCTGGTCCAGGGCCTGCTGAGCTCGACTACTGCTCCCCACCGCAGATGCCTGCTGGAAGTTATTCCGTACGGCGCTCATCAAGAAATTCAACATGTCCAAAATCAATGGGGCAAATGACACATTGACCTGAAAGACAGAGGTTCACATGTGTGATTTGCAATTTCAAAAGCTTTCATTCTAGTCTACATAGAACTGCCACCAGTCCTGTCACCCTCCACTCACCTGACCCATCAGCTCTTCTCGGCAGCCCTCAATGTTACGGCACAAGCTGCTCCTTTTTGGCTTCTCATCGTCCCCTTTGCCGTCGCTGATTGTCACCTTTCCTTTGTCTGTGAGAGCAGAGCCAGGGTGTCTGATGGCACTATCTGGTAGACGAGGTTCACTCTGGAAGGCAGATTCTTTCATAGTGGATCCCATACCACTGCTCGGGGTTCTTTTTACCAAGGCCTAAAAGAAATGTAATGTTTAGTTTGATGCAAATGTTTCATGTATGTAGTAAAGCAATACATTTATGTCATTAACCCCTTAACGCTCTGCGCCGTAGCTCTACGGCGCAGAGGTATAAGGAGTGTATGAAGAGGGCTCACGGGCTGAGTCCTCTTCATACAAAGGTGAGGACGCCATCTTTATTATGATCACCGCGCCCCCGAACGTCATCGGGGGGCGGTGATCGGTTGCCATGGTAGCATCGGGTCTTCTTTTGACACAAGGCTACATGGCTTCTGGAGATTCGTTACAATGAGCCAGTGGCTCATTGTAATGAATGACCTGCAAAAATGCCATATATTGCAATACAGAAGTATTGCAGTATATGGTAGGAGCGATCTGACCATCTAGGGTTAATGTACCCTAGATGGTCTAAGAAATAGTGGGGGAAAAAAAGGAAAAAAAAAAGTTTAAATAAAAAAAATTAATAAAATATTAAAAATTCAAATCACCCCCCTTTCCCTAGAACTGATATAAAACATAACAAACAGTAAAAATCACAGACATATTAGGTATCGCCGCGTCCCAAAATGCCCGATCTATCAAAATATAAAAACGGTTACGGCCGGCGGTGACCTCCGAGACGGGAAATGGCGCCCAAATGTCCAAAATGCGACCTTTACACCTTTTTACATCACATAAAAAATGAAATAAAAAATGATCAAAATGTCGCACAGACCTCAAAATGGTAGCAATGAAAACGTCGCCTCATTTCGCAAAAAATGACCCCTCACACATCTCCGTGCGCCAAAGTATGAAAAAGTTATTAGCTTCAGAAGATGGCAACAAATTTTTATTCTTTTTTGTACACATTCGTTGAATTTTTGAAAATGTATTAAAACACAATAAAACCTATATAAATTTGGTATCACCGCGATCGCACCGAACCAAAGAATAAAGTAGGCGTGTTATTTGGAGCGAAGAGTGAAAGTTGTAAAAACTGAGCCCACAAGAACGTGACGCACGTGCAGGTTTTTTTTCAATTTTTCTACATTTGTAATTTTTTTTCAGCTTCGCAGTACACGGCATGTTAAAATAAATAACATTACAGGAAAATAAAATTTTTTACGCACAAAATAAGCCCTCACACAGGTCTGTACACGTGAAAATGAAAAAGTTATGGATTTTTGAAGGTGGAGAGCGAGAAATGAGCGGAAAAACCCTGCGTCCTTAAGGGGTTAATAACATTTTCCTCAATATACACTTATGGTATATCGGCTGAATCCTATAAAATATCCTACAGCAAAAAATGTTCAAAGAAATTACCTGAATATGCTATACAAAATATGAAGAATAAAAGTTGTACATGGATAGGGAATGTAGACTTACCATGCAGCTTCCATCTTCCTTAGCTCCACAGTCACAGAAAAAAGAGCCGTACTTTGCATAAGAAATCTCATGGTCTTTGTGGCAGACCTTGGCGCAGACTGTGCACACCCCGACGCCGTCCACCATCTTGCAGGTGTGACAATGATACCTGAAAAAAAGTAGACAGTACATCTGATAACTACATAACTCTAATCTCTGGGTTAGAAATGCAAGTGCCCCAAAGCATGCTGGACCACTTCTGTAACACAGCCACCTCTCGGCATGTGGGATAGACATAGCAGGTAAATCATATATTTTTTTTTTATTTTTTTTTTTGTTATAAGAACTCTTAAGTAACAGACTCACCAGTGCTGGTTCATGAATTCTTTCTGAGTAATTGTGAATGTACAAAGCTTGTTACAAAGTGAATCTTCATCCTAGGGCGAAAAATACATCTGTATGTCAGCCGGGCATCGCACTTGCAAAATATTCAGTTTCTTATTAACAGCACAATATATATATAATAATAAATTAACAGGGCAGGCCAAAAGAGACCTGGTAGTAAAATACAACCTACTCGAAAAAAACTGTTGGACTAACCGTGTTTAGTCCAACAAAATTTTGGGATAAAATGCAATGCCAAGTAATTTTTATTTTTTTCTTCTATTTTAACCCTAAGTATTCCTAAGTAATGTTCTTCTCCCTCTTGTGATCAAGAACACTTTTACACAATATGACTACATTTACTAGGACGTACCGAATCTTCAGCCTGGGAGTCGTCCTCCTCGACAGCTAGATCCTCCACCCAGTCCGAGTCCACCTCTATCGCCCGCTCTTCTCCATCCACGGGAAGGTGGCAGTGGCCTTGCCCAGCGCTGTGACTTAATGCATTGGTTACATCTGCCAAGTAAGACACTATGTGGCATGTGCATTCCACAATGGTAACGTGCTTTGGTGAAAAGGAGGAAATTAAATTTAGCAAAAAAAAAAAAGACATTGCAGAAATATACAACCATATTGGTAATTCTCACCTTCCCTTGCATCACGTTGTTGTTCAGTTTTTCCACAACATTTTTCTGGGACAGATATTTTTTGCTGGAACAGACGGAGAAGTTATGAGTTACTATTGACTTTTAGTATATAAAGACAATATATTCTAGGGGATTCTTGGACTCACCATCTTGCTAGCCAATCCATTGCAGCTCGGTGCAGCTGTAGGTGTCCAGCACCCTGTCCTGAGCTTGCAAGAGTAGCCATCACAACCATGAGTTCCGGAAAGCCAGACCCATCCCCGTTGGCCAAAAGATCTGTGGCCATAGGGATAAGGGTGCTGAGAAGCACGGTGCACACACCTTCCCCAACTTGGCTGCAGAGTAAAACCACAAGTACATGGATCAGTACATGGATCAACTTGTAGATTGATAAGATGGAACGCTATGGACAATGTAAAACGTACCTGTTCTCTCGTACAATGTATGCAGTGAGCAGCTGGAGGAGCTGTCGGTTTTCCTGGACTATCTCCGTCTGGTCAGAGTCCTTGGGAGGTGGAGTCGTCATACGAACAAGCCAACGCTGAAGCTGCGATGGCTCCACACAGGCGAGTTGTGCCAGAGTGCCACAGAGACGAAGTAAACTAGGGCTTGGATTTTTCTCGGCTGTAAATTGATTAGGGCAAAGGTTTGTGAAATTTCTATGGACCGTATTTCTGGACATTTAAAAATTATAGAACACAGAATTACTTACTAAGTTGGAATAGTTTGGTAAATAATTTCAAGACTCTGTTACAGAACTTGGCAGAAAGAGCCTCATTTGCAGTTGCCATCATTATCTGAACCAGTTCCCCTCTATGAGAAGAAAAACACAATAAGCGCCATATCCCTTATTCCACACTCCGAATATGTCCATTTGATCATGACACTTGCCTCTCAGTAAAGAACTCCTCCATTGCTTTTCGGGCCAAGCTGCTCTCCAGCTGTTTCTCTAGAAACTGCAGACACTCCTCGAGGATAGACTCATCCAGACCACTAGAGAAGATGGCAGAGGATATATAACTGGGCTTACTTAAAGATCTTATGAGGACCCGTTTTTGGGAAACCTACCTGCTTGGGTCGGAGTGGTGTGCCAGGATATTATAACAACCAGTGATCAGCTTTTCATACATGCGAGACAAGAACTCGTCTGACTCGGCCGGTCCGAGCACTCTCTCCAGAGATGTGCTGCATAGCTCAGCTACACTCTCAGTACTGCTTTCCAGAAGAAGAGGAAGCAACGACTGTATTAACTGGTGAGAATTCAGATCTTCTGGGCACCATCTGTATATACAAAAGGAAACCATAATCCAGGTTGTAATCCATCAACAGGATAAATAAACTGCACTTGTGGCAACTTTAGAAGAACTTACACTATGAGGTCACCCGTCAGGCGGACTAAGGACAGCAAAACATGCTTGAGGGAGGCAGCAAGGGACAGGCTGGGGCTGCACAATGTACCCAGGTGAGCAGCCTGCACTGCTCCAATGTAGCTTTCTGAAGGAATTGTATCATTGGCAAAGGCATTGCGCTGGAAGACAAGACAGTATGAATTGCAATATCTGCAATGACTCTAGGCATTAGCAGCCCCATTCTTACTAATACCTACCCATGAGCCGATACTGGGGAATTCATTAGTGTGAATGTTGTTCCACGACTCACATAAAGTCTGTACAGCATTAGGAAGGTTCTGGATCAAGACAGGGCCTGAAGAGAGAAAATAAGTTTGTAAACAAAAAAAATGTATATGCCTGTCCGTAGTGAATGTCAACTTAACTCTAAGGAATAAGAATGCAGCCGCATGCACACCGACGTGTGCTCGCCCGGGCTGTAACCCGGATGAGCATAATGCCCTTCCCAATAGAAAGCCTTAAAAATATAGAACAGGTCCCATACTGTGCAGGGGGCCGCCCAGCCACGCCATGGTGCAGTGAGACAATGCTCATTGCACCGTGACCTTGTGCCATAGACCTCTACGGGGCCGTGATCTGACCCCCATGAGGCCTTAGGTTACACCCACACGATGCAATTTTAGATCAAAATGAATGATTTATAACTTTTTTTTTCACTCAACTCCTGGTTTGGACAACAAAAACTGCATCCGAAAAACTGAATGTCTGAATGGAATCTAAGGCTTTCCTTAAAAATTAATCTTTAAGGTGTGTGCAAGGATCATGAGGACAGGGGATCAATATCAGGATGGCGCAGAACTGACATGTTCAATGTAATAAGTTTTCCTCAAAGTCATCAACCTCCTTACCAAGTGTGTTCGCCTTGCAACGTGAAGATCCAATAGCAAGTACAGCAGCATAGCCCTGCAGCTTCTTCTCCTCTATGCCTTCTTCCGGTAGACTTCGGAGCAAGTAACAGCGGGTGAGTGAGGCGTACATGTCTAGGAGCTGTAAAGCAGCTGGCAAGAGGTTCTTAGCCACTTGAGAGGACTTGTGAGGATCAGTCTCTGCTGACAACTTAGAGAAATGCTCATCCAGAGACACTTGCACCTTGCAGATCATCGCATCTAATGTGTAAATACACTGCAGGTTGGGCCCTTTACGCAGCTGCTCAAATGTGTATCCACTAGAGCTGCAGTAAGTGGAGATCTAAGAAAGAGAATTAAGTATAAAGAATGTTACCTGGTACACGATACATGGTTCTAAATTATATTGCACACAGTAAATCCCCCACCTGCCGGGCGATGTACTCTTCCGCCACTTCTACGTCATACTTTATAGAGTTGCACTTGGCAGCAGTTTGCTCTGTCAGTGTCGTGGCTTGATCAGATTTAATTCCTTGTTTTACAAGATTATCCTAAATACATAAACAAGAGGAAAATGATTAAAAAAAAAAAGATAATCTTGACATGAACAGATGTGGAAATGTACAGTGTCTCCTAACCTTTATCCACAGCTGGTATGATGGGACTCTGAGACGAGAAGCCCAGCGCAAGGTGTGAAGAATCTCGCATTCACTAGGACCGGACACATTCTGTGACAGCTGCTTCATGTAGTGCTTGGAGGGTGGAAGAATTCCCAGAATCCTCCATAATATAAGAAAGTGATACTGAAGGGCACAAGCCTCCTGGTGAAGACAAAGTGCATTAGATTATACGACAGAGACAGGGAGACATCTGCTCTCTACCCCATGCAGACTGTTCTCTTACCAGGGCTGTGATGCATTTGTTCTCATTCCTCCGGACTGTGTCGAGCTGGGATCCTGCGGCCAGTAAAGAAATGAGGGCAGTGTACAAGTCATCATATTTCAGCGCTCGAGAGAAGAGAACTTCAGAAACCTGCAGAAAGACATAGGTAACATAAATAACGTGTAATATCAGACCAGCACGGAGAAGTCCCCTCTGACCAAAAAACAAGCCATCCTTACCTCGGTATCAAGGCGATGAAGGTCATCTTCAGAAGCCTCCTGAGTCAGGATACTGTAGAATCGGGGCTGTGGAGCAGCATCTGAGAGAAAAAAAAAATTACTTAAATGCCATTTCAAGACGCAGACAATTCCCAAGATGTGAATGGCGTGCAGCCGAAGCATGCCCAATCCTTCTCCTTTCAAGATGGGATACTTCAGGGCAATTCTTTGACCAATGACATCCACGCATTCAGACCTCCAGATTTACACGCACCATGCCGGATAAATATACCCTATAAAACAGTACATTCAATCGCTTCCATGCACAACACTTACTCAGCCACTAAATTTAAAGAGGTTTTCTTGAGGTTGAGAATCATGGCTGCTTCTGTCCAAAAAAAAAGTGCCACAACATGCGTTGTGCTGGTATTGCAGCTCAGCTATATAGAGATGAATGGAGCTTAGTTGTAACACCAGGCATCGCCCATGGTGAGGAGAGGAGCAGTTTTTGCAAGAAAGCTGTCCTTTTTTACCTCTGGCCTGCTAGATACTCACATCCTCTTAAACTATGATTGTTCTATTAAAAATATAGACCTGGCAAAGCTTCCCATCCTCACCACCACGGCTATATACAGCTGTATTATCTAACCTGTTGTGCAGTGCTTTGTCCAATTTTCTTCTACTTCTTTGAACCCATAATACAAAGCTGAAGTGCGACCAGTCCCCTCATGTGACACTCCAGAGTTTAGAGGAGGTGTAAGAAGATTGTACTGCACCTGCGACCCAAACAGAAAAAAGTATAATGCAATTCACTTAAGAGCTACAAATAAGTACAAATAAAAGAGCCATGAATCATCAACAATTACATTAAAATTGTGATTTCCAAAACCTTACCTGCTCAAAGAGGTAGAGCGGTGGCTTGGAGTACTGATGCAAGAGATAGTCAAAGACTAGGAGTAATCTTGCAAGGAGGAGGGGAACAGCAGGCAACTGGGATTCCAGGTTACTGGCCAGGTCCTGCAGCGTCTGTACACAGAGCAGGAGAATACTTTGGCGGCCCGTCTCTGATAAATTGTGAAAGATTAGAAGCAGAAGCTGAAGATGATCCACGTTGACATCTTCTGTGTCCCCTGGTACCACTCCTTGGAGGGCATTCTGCTTCAGGGTGCCAACAAACCTATGAGAAGAAGTTTGACCATGTTTAAGAAAATATTGGAGAAAGTGCCATGTTAAAAGTGAAGAGCAAAACAATGTAAAAATTCTGGGATAAAAGAGTTGCGTAAATAGACTCTTGTATTTTGATTTTAGAAAATAAATCTTCAGAATAATACAATAAGTTTTACTATTACTGAGAATAAAGTATAGTAAGAAAAATGCTTGTATTAATGATCAAGACACAGTAAAGACTGTAGGGGTTAAAATCCACATATATCTGCAAGAAATAAGTTGCAAACCAATAGCAAGTAGTCAAAACACGGAGATGCGTTTGTGTTCATCCAGCCAGATCATCGCCAAAGGATTTGGTCTCGAATGTTTCAACTTCATAAGATTGTAAGCGCTTACCTCTCCCACACACGGAGACATTCTGGGACGTCTGGTTCCCCCTGCATGCTAGCTTTGTGCTGCCAAAGGAGCAGCAGACGCGACAGTACAGAAAGGCTCTGCGGATGGATGTACAGGGGCCAAGGACCCTCACTAAGAGGTGCAATCCCAAGGTGCTGTAGGAGAGCACTCTGCCAAATAGGAAACAACACTTAATGCACCGCAGAATAAAGCAAACTAAATATAGACTATCTTAAGGTTTTGTAGGCTACCTGCAGCGTAGGAGACTGGAGATCTGAGGTCACCAAACAATGATTAAACTGGTACAAGGCAACAGCAAAATCCTCATCGGATGATCCTAGAAAGAAATAATAATAATGTGTAAGAAGCGCTTACTTCATAAGGGAGGTAATAAAACACTCATCACTGTAGACCATGCACCTTTAAGTCCATCCTTGTCCACGTCTTTGATGATAAGAGCCAGGGTGGACATGTGCTGCTCAGTTAGCGACACGCTAAGGTAGTTGCGGATGAAATTGCTGCGGGAATTTAGCATGCAGGTGGTGATAAAGTTCAGTGTATTGGAGGCAAGGCTAAGAAACTGTAGGGAAAAAAAATACAAGGTTACTTATCTCAAATAGGTGTTATTATTAGCACTACTTAGAATAAGAGACCAATATGAGATCAGCCATGTTCCAACACCCAGAATCCCTCCAACCAGCTGTCTGAAGACACTGCGCCATTAGAACAATGCACAGAGCTATAAATCATTCAGAGCGTGTACTTGGTGTTAAGGTCAGGGGTATTCATTTAAATGGGATCAAAAAGCTGTACCCAGGCAAACGTGACAAGTGGACATGATGTCACTGGCATTGTAAGATTAAACAGTGCTTACTGAAGCACAATGACTGCTTTAAGACTAATGTGCGAGGTGTTGGAACCCCTTTAATCACATATTGATCACATTGACCAATTATAAATCAAAAGAAAAAAAAACAAAAAGGGAAATCCATTAATGAGGAAACGCTTATTAGAAGTATGGTGAATGCAATATTAACTGACATCACTGGTTAGTCTAGTATTCAATATAAAACTTTCATACCAGTTCTGGATCCTTGCGACTGGCCAAAATATTGCCATTTCCTGCAGGGTTCTGTTTGCTGGGACTTTTCGCTCTAGGAGAGCTCTCAAGTGGTGGTGGTGGTGGGGGCGGCGGGGGAACCTTCTCTTTACTTGGAGATATTGTCTCCTCAAACCACTGTCCAAGGATAGGTTCACTGTCATCATCTGGAACAACACAAAAATAATTCGAAAATGGAAACCTTTTTAGTAAAATCTATGAGTTCTTATATGTTACATTACACATGGCAGCTAATGAGAAGTTACCTTGGCTGCTGTCTTCCTCTGTGCTGCTGAAGTCGTCTTCATAGTAGGTGTTAGAATCTGTGGATGCACTGGCATCGCTGCTCATGGATCCCTTCCTCTGTCGTTGTAACACACAGGCCTGAGAGTAGAAGGAAGAATTTAACAAAACTTTCCATCTTCAAAATATTAAACCTCCCCCTGGTCAGATCCATCTTCCTGCAACACTTGACCCAATAAGTTTACACAATGACGTCAAGATCATCCGTAGGATAAAACATTCTCACCTTGCGATAGGAAGTGGATAAAACTGTGAACAGTAGATTTGTCAGAGGGATGGAATCAATGAGTCTCTGTATTCTCTGGATGGACGTGCTTTGAGCTGTGATGCTCAGCTCGGCCAGGGGTCCATCTGTATCCCAGGCTTGCTGTATTAAAAAAGAAAAGTATTAAGACGTAGAACGAAAAGATGATCAATAGTTATTGAAAAAAAAATAATAAAATCGATCGAAAAGTATATAAACGAGGCCAGGATTGGTATGGATGGTCTATCCTGCAGATACTTGATAAGTGGGTGCTGACAGGAGCACTGAGCCAGAAGCAATAGGCACCATATTCCTTTGATCTGACACATGCCAGACCACAGATTCACAGACACCAGAACCTTTGCATTTGGGAAAGAGAGCCTTGTGCTTTGCATGCATTTTAGTGGAAACACTCATGAGATCGAGCCAGAGGTGCTCAGTAATCTGGTGGTAGAAGGGTCCTTTAAGCCCACTGTGCCATCACCCAAAGTATAGAGGATTATCATTGTGATCCTTTCACCATCATAGATATGCAAGTATGTGGCCTCAGTATTCTCTCAACATGTGCTGGATTTTGTGTCTGAATTCCTGAGTCACCCCCCCACCCCACCCCCATCCCTTTGCACTGCCGATGAACTTATGTAAGGATTTAATATGACTTTACTGCGACAAATTCCTTTTACGATATTGGCACCAAAAAAAAAACTATATTAGACATTACCTTGTGTAAAGTTTCCACTTGTAGATCTTGGAAGAGAGATGTAAGCAGCTTGATAGCATGGTTTGCCAGTACAACTGACAGGACCCCAAATCCTTGGTGTCTAAAATGTAAAAAAAAAAAAAAAAAAGAACAAAAAAAAAACTGATTAGTGGAGATCAACAAATGAATTCAATAAAGATTAGAACTTTATTATCACTGTGTATACTAAAACTGAACAATATAACTTTGCACTATAAAAGTGCTAAAGTGATAAATGAATACAGGCAGTCCCTGGGTTATGTACAGGATAGGTTCTGTAGGTTTGTTCTTAAGTTGAGTTTGTATGCAAGTCGGAACTGTATAGTTTATAACTAACTCCAGACCATATTTTTTTTGTCTCTGTGACAACTGAATTTTAAAAATGTTGGATTATCATAAGAACCAGGATTAACAATAAAGCTTCATTGTAGACACATGTGATAACTGTTGCAGCTTTTTATTTTATCCTGCGACCAATGTAAAGTAAATTACAAAAATCCAAAGGTCCGTTTGTAACTAGGGGTCGTCTGTAGGTCAGGTGTTCTTAAGTAGGGGGCCGCCTGTACATAATAATCAATGGCTGATCATCTGCTCCTGGCCAACATACCCTTTACCAGGGCCAAGTTTTGGGGAGCCCACTCCATCCTTTGCCCGGGTAATATCTCTGACTCGGAGAGCGGCCAGTGGATCCTTCTCCTTCCCTTTGTCTGCCAGGGCTGTGGGGCTGAGATTGAGGATCAGGTACAGACTGTTCACCAGACACCAGGCTCCAAGCAACTGAAAGTTCTGGTAATGCTACAACAAAAAGAAAAAACCACACCCAAGTTTTATAACTTAGAACTGTAAAGAAGGAGCACAATTTCATCTAAGCATGACTGTGTTTCTACAATACAGGAATCAATCATGAACCATAAGACATTCTGCACGCATTCTTCTCACCTCTCCTCCTGCTCGGCGGGAGCTGTTTATCGCTTGTCCGATCATCTCGTAGATTTCGAGCTATAAATGTGGGAATGAAATGTTGATGAGTGCATCTTATGTAATCCAGAGACAAATGTCTGCCATTGGAATCACACACTTACACATTTTTGTACAATGGTGGCAGCATCATTTTCATAGTCTTCCTCTTTGCAGCTCGTAGACCCAGTGCGGACCTGCTGGGTGCTCCCAACATGGAGGATTGCCATGCATGTGGCTACACTGACACCTAAGCACAGAGGAAGAGAATTCATTACGGTTTAGAAAAGGACAAGGAGGGCAAAGGAAATGGATTTGCAGAAGGTGCGTACCTGCATACAAGCAGCTCAGGGCCAGAAGTGTCACGTCTTTAAGACGAGGAGGGGTCAGAGGCTCCATAACAGGCAGAGACAGCGTGTCCAGAGCCATGGTCACATCAATGACAAGAGAGTGAAACCTAGAAAGCATTATGGCAGAAGTATGATCATTCTCTAAGATCGAATATCATGTTGATCAAGACTGAGAAGAGGAAGGTCCAGTCCCCATATATTGATATACGTGCACTGACAATTATCTGTATTACAAGTCTCCATACACCTTACCCATTGCGAACAGCTGTGGCGTCTCCCACCGTCGCAGGCATAATGAAGAAAGAATTGGCAGACACAGCGTCTTGGAAACGGTTAATGTATCTCAAGAAGTAGGGCAGGTTCAGACAGACTCTTAGCAGCTTCTCGGACCCACCTGCAGTATGGGAAGGTAAAAAGCAATTGTATTCACCAGATAAAATCACGCCAATTCATATTCACCATTCACAAGTCAGGCTTCTCATGGAGACCATCTTACCCAGTTCCTGAAGACTGGCTACATTCTGGGCTATGAAGATGCTCTTGGTTTTTGCTGCAGAGGCCTGATCAGATGTGCCGTCATCCAACTCCGTTTCCACCTAACAAAAAATAATGGGTACAATAATACTGACAGCAAGAACCTCCAAACCCACAGACCTGGACTGATCTGAGAAACAATTTATGTAGTAGCTACACATGGGTTGCCACCCAGCTTTCCCTGTCACATCACACAGTTATTCTGAGTGATATCTAAGTCACCCAGCAACAATACAACAAATTTAAGCGCGACCGGGAGCACTGACTTCCACCTGGCATGATGACGTAGCAAGTAATAAAATAGCTTGAACATTACTGACCTGCGTGTGTGACGAGGACGACGATGATGTGGAGCCTCTAGGGTTAAACACTGACGTCAACTGATTAAGAAAGTTCATCTTCACTTCTTTCTGGCGCAACTCAGGACTTAGGAGAACAGCAGTATCCTTCTGATCCTCCACTGTTGGTAGAGGGACAAGACATCTTCAGTAAGAAAAAACTATTCCTCTTTATACAAAATCTGCAAAAATGTCCTGCATCAGCGACCTACACCCTGAGCCTTCGTACACCCACCATCATGTTCAGAATTAGGATACATAAAGAGTTAAGTCAGGTGATAAAAATGCAAAGTATTAATTATATTTAAATGTATTTACTGCTTTTGTAACATTACTAATCTGAAAGCTTTAACGGAAACCTACCATGAGGAATCTACCATCATAGGTAGATACGATGGTAGATTCCTCCTGCTGCCTCTGCCCTAATCTGTAATCTAATAAACCTGAAATCTAACCCAATTAAAAACTTTGTTTTAGTCATATGTAAATACTGCAGAGGCTACTGGGGCGTGTACTAGCCTGGCAAGGAACTGGGAACTAAGGCTACTCCACACCTGAGTAACCTCCGCAGCCAATTCAGAAATCACTAATCAGTAATGTCATGTATGCACACAGCGACTGCACCAGCAGCAGAAAAGTGAATGCAGCTCTGGAGTATAATACAGGATGTAACTCAGGATCAGTACAGGATAAGTAATGTACTGCACCAGCAGCAGAATAGTGAGTGCAGCTCTGGAGTATAATACATCATTAATAATGTATGTCCTGAGTGACACACAGAATATCTTTATACTCACCATCTGATAGGGTCTGTATAGTTTGGGGCAGTTTTGAGGATTTCATCATTGCAGTAAAAGTGATTATCTCTGTCCGATCCAGGCGGCTGGCACCAGTACACAGGCCCTTTATCAGCAGAATCAGGTGCTTCTGCAGGTTATTAAAAAATTGTTATAAATAATACATCCTGAAGAAAATTATTCAAAAGTACAGCAGTGCAGTATACGGGAGTACAGTTAAAGGGGTCACTCCGTGTGATATTTCAGGAACAGAGCTGCACCCACCTGAGACACTGCACACGCCTCATCGGGGCTCTCTAGCCGCAGCAGGGAAAACTCAAGCAACACTTTGCAAGCAGCAGCTACAGACTGTAACTGGTTCCTGGGAACTTGGGAATAAAAGAGGAGAAGAGTTACAGAGAGTCGGGTATAACAGTGTGTGTTGAGCTACAGGGAACCAGCATGCCCTTACAACTATAGCACATTGACTGTTGTGGCCAAGTTATAGGGCGGTGGTTAGTACTTACTCTGGTTGCAGACGGTCGTGATGTAATGTGTGGACAGCGCCACGAAGGACGAGTAGAAAGGTTCATACTGTTTGTCGTGGTGGAGAATCTCAGATTCACTGAAAAGACACAGACAGACCATTAACTCGCACATTAAATTAAAGTAAAGCAGACAGTACATACCTTAAAGGGAACCTGTCATCAGAAATTGAACTAATAAAATATTACCAGTCTTATTCAGCAGCTTTACACCTCCCTAATAATGTTTATTTCATGGGCCAGCACGTCTCTGTCATCCATAAAACCAACTTTGAAGCCAGATGCAAATTGTCTGTATAAAGTCAATGAGGTAGAGATTTTAAAATTGAAGTCAAGCTCAATGCCTCCTCCTGTGCTTGACATCATGCACTGGATCGTGGAGATCGGCTTAGTGGTGTCTCTGGATCATCTATTACAGTGGATGAGGCTTTCTGACACAGAGAGAGCTTGGATTATGCTTAGAACTCTCCGCCTCCATGAATTTATGCAACCAATTCACATCTTCAAAGTTGATTTTCTGGATGATACCATCACACTGGACCATGTAAGAAACATCATCTAGGACAGTGGTGGCAAACCTTCTAGCGACCGAGGGCCCAAACTGCAACCCAAAGCCCCACTTATTTATCCCAAGGTGCCAACCAAAAATTAAAGAAGTAACTTATTGCTGCCTGTTGTTAAACAACTTTCAATCACACTGGCCTCCTGAGGACACCAACACAGTAGAAAGGAGGGAAAACTATTAAGTTATCAATTAGAAATCCCTCCAATATATCAGGTCCGTTTTTGTGGAAGATCTAACAAGAAGGACCTCTTAAGATAATTCGGCCCTGTCTACACATTCTCCCTCTTACTAAAGTCCCAAGCAGCCAAGTATCACTTTAAATATCACTGAAAGCAGCATATTTTAAGTTGCTTGGAACTGCAGGAAGATTCTTTAAGTACTGTTTGATGTGCCGGGGTGGTGGCCCAGGTGCCCACAGCAAGGGCTCTAAGTGCTGCATACTGGCAGGGCTTAATTCTATCAATATCTGCTGAAAGGTTCCCTATAAGTATCACTGCTCAGGTCACAAAAACTAACCATGAGATCTGTGGAAGAATTTTGACATTTACACAGCTGATCACAGGTAAGAGCCATAAACCTGCATCACGTGGAGTAAAGAGAATGGAACACAAAGAAGGGCTGGACACTTTTTACAAGTCACCATCTGTGTCATCCCCTTCATCCTCAGACTGTAAGCTCTTGTCGAAGACCAACGAAAGATATCCCAGTACCTTATGTACTCATCCTACTACTAACAATAGACAAACAATACCAATGGAAGTATATAGGATGCCACAGTAACTAAATGGATAATAAATCATAATTACGTACTCAATTCAAAAATCAAACATAACTTTATTTAGTCGGCCATCAAAAAACATACGGTTAAAAAACACACACATAAAAACCACAAAAGATGTGGCGGTGGTCATAAATAATGCAGTATATGTTAAATACATCCAGAGTAACAAACACCAGTATACACAAAATCAGGCTATAACCAATAGTATTACCCACCAGGGTATAGTAGGTAGCCCACAATTGTTAGAGGTAGTAATTCTGACCACCGCCACAGCACCCCATAAGCTCGTTTCCCGTATATCCTCATGGACCATAAGCTCTTGTGTCACCCCCTCATCCTCATAGACTGTAAGCTCTTGTTCTTGTGTCACCTGTCCCCCCTCACTCATAAGCTGTACATGCTCTTGTTTCACCATCCGGCCCCGGTCCTCCTCCTATACTTTAAGCCTTTTGTCCCTGTTAATCCCCGGCGCGGGCCTCCCACTACGTGCTCATCCTCATAGACTGTAAGCTCTTGTGTCCCCACCACCTCACCTCATAGACTGTGTTAAGAGGCTCTTTTTGTCCCCCCCTCCCTTCCGTCTGCCTTGCACCCCCGCACAAACGCCGGGGGGTAAAACGGGCGCTCGACCCCGCGCTTGACCGAAAAGCACGTTCGCGTAGCCTTCCTAGCAGGTTGCTACTTTCGCTGTCTCTTCTTTTTTCGAGACCACCCCGCCCGCCACACACGAACTCGATCTCGGTGCCCGGAGAGGGACACGTGTCCATCCTGCGGAATCCTCCCCTTTGTTCTCACTTCGTCATAATTTTGCGTCTACTTCCTGGGGGGACCGCCGCGGCGAGGTGAGGGAGACGTTGGGGGAACTATCCGCGTGCTTTTTTCCCCGGACAGGACTCCCCCCCCCTGGCCCAGGGTAGACCCCGGTTAACGAGATCCTCATCCTCATAGACTGTACGCTCTTGTTGTCAAAAACCCTCCACCCCCTCATCCTCATAGCTGTAAGCTCTGTGTCACCCCCCCCTCATCCCTCATAGACTGTAAGCTCTTGTTTGTCAACCCTCGTCAATTCCTCATGACTGTACGCTCTGTGTCTGCTCTCTCCCCCCTCTCTCATATACTGTAGCTCTTGGGTCAACCTCCTCCTCCTCATATACTGTAATCTCTTGTTGTCCACCACCCTCATCCTCATAGACCTGTAAGCTCTTGTGTCACCCCCTCATCCTCATAACTGTAAAGCTCTTGTGTCACCCCCTCCTCCCCCATAGACTGTACGCTCTTGTGTCACCAAAACCCCCCCGCTCCTCCCATAGACTGTAGCTCTTGTGTCACCCCACCCCTCTCCCAAGACGGTAAAGCTCGTGGGAACCCCCCACCAACCCCCCATCCCCATAGACGTAAGCTCTTGTGTCACCCCCCCTTCATCCTCTAGACTGTAGCTCTTGTGTCACCCCTCTCTCAATGACTGTAAGCTCTTGTGTCACACCCCTCATCCTATAGACTGTAAGCTCTTGTGTCAACCCCCACACCCCCTCATCCTCATCGACTGTAAGTCTTCTTGTGTCACCCCCCATCCTCATAGACTGTAAGCTTCTCGTTGTGTCCCCCCCCCGTCATCCTCATCTACTGTTAAGCTCTTGTTGTCAGCCCCCCCCGTCATCCTCCTAACGACTGTAAAGCTCTTGTTTCCCAAACCCCCCCCCCCACCACCCCCCCCTCCGTCATGCCCTCCTCACTACTTTACTCTCTTTTGTTCCCGCCCCCCTCCTTTCCTCTCGTCCTTTCCGCTGCTTTTCCCCACCAAGCACCAACTCGTCGACTCCGCTCGTCCTTCCGTCGCCTTTCTGCTCTTTTTTCCCGCCCCGCCCCTCCTACCCCCTCTCCTTTACCGCTCTTTTCACCGCCCCGAGTCCGCATAGCTGTAGCTCTTGTGGTTTGCACCAAACCCCCGTCTTCCTCATATGGACTGTAAGCTCTTGTGTCACCCCCTTCATCATCATAGACTGTAAGCTCTGTGTCACCCCCCCCCAGTCACCGCCACCCCCTCTATCCAGACTGTAAGCTCTTGTGTCCCAATATCCCCAGACGACTCTGTGTACCCTCTCCCATAACTGTAAGCTCGTGTGTCACACCTCTCTCATAGACTGTAAAGCTCTTGTGTCCACCCCTCATCCTCATACGACTGTAAGCTTTGTGTCACCCCCCTCACCTCCCATAGACTGTAAGCTCTTGTGTCCACCCCTCTCTCATAGACTGAACTCTTGGTCACCGCCCCCTGTCATCCTCATACGATGTAGCTCTTGTGCAACCCAAGCCCAAGACGTATATTGTGCACCCTCATCCTCATAGACTGTAACTGCTTGTGTCACCCCTCATCCTCATAAGACTGTAAGCTCTTGTCACCCCCATCAAGACTGTAGCCTTGTTCACCCCCTCATCCTCATAGACTGTAAGCTCTTTGTCACCCCACCTAAAGTGAGCTCTCACCGTAGCCATACTGTAAGCTCTTTGTCACACGCTACACTATACTGATAGCGCCCCTAGTATAACTGTAAGCTCTGTGTCACCTCCCCTCCTGCCTAATAGATCTGTAACAGCTCTTGTGTCACCCCTCATCCTCATTAGAGCTACGCCATCTTGTCACCAAGCATCAACTAGCCTGCACACCCCTATCCTCATAGACTGTAAGCTCTTGTGTCACCCCCAGTCATCTAGACTGAACGTTCACCCCCTCACCTTAGACTGTAAGTCTTGTCGTCACCCCTCATCCCATAGACTGTAAGCTTTGTGGACCCCTCTGCATAGATGTAAGCTAGTACACCCCTATCTATCGCTGAGCTCTGTTACATCATCCAGACTGTAGGTCTTGTGTCACCCCCACCACCCTCTAATAGACTGTAAGCTCTGTGTCTCCCCCTCATCCTCATAGACTGTAGCGGCACCCTAGTCCTTGATGGAATCATGTCCACCAATCCCTATCCTCATGGACATGTAAGTCTTGTTCGACCTAAGTCCTCATAGACTGTAACCTCTTTCACCCCCCTATCCTATAGACTGTAAGCCTTGTGTCCACCCTCATTATTAAGACTGTAAGCTCTAAATGTGCACCCCTCATTCCCTCAACTGTAAGCTCTTGTGGCAACTCCCTCATCCCATAGACTTGTAAGCTTTGTGTCACCCCCTATCCGCATAGACTGTTAAGCTCTTATGTGTCACCCCCCCCTTATTCCTCATAGACTGTAACTCTGGTCAACCGACCCTCATCCTCATAGAATGTAAAGCTCTGTGTCCACCTCTCATCCTCATAGACTGTCCCTGTAAGCTATTGTGTCAACCCACCTCTGGCGAGCTCTGCCCTATCCTCATAGACTGTCAAGCTCTTGTGTCAACCATCTCATCCTCCTAGACTGTAGCTCTTGTGACCCACCTGTCCTGCATCGACTGTTAATAAGCTCTTGTGTCACCCCACTCATCATATAGACTGTAAGCTCTTGTCCCCCTTCCCATCGCCTCATAGACTGTTAGACTCTTGGTGTCACCCCCCCTCATTCCTCATGAGACTGTAAGCTCGTGTGTCACCCCTCCCTTCCCACCCAGCGGTCTCATAGACTGGTGCGTCTGTGTAACCCCCTCATCCTCATAGACTGTAAGCTCTTATGTGTCACCGAACCTCCCCCCCTTATCTCCATAGACGGTAACTCTTGTTGTCACCCTCATCCTCTAGCACTGTAAGCTGCTTTGTCACCCCCCTCAGCTATAGACTGTAAGCTCTTGTGTCACCCACCTCATTTCCTCATGTAGACTGTAAGTCTTGTACCTACCCGTAGTCCTCATAGACTGTAAGCTCTTGTGTCACCTCCTGCTGTAGCTGTACACACCTCTCACCAAGCTAAGCCTGTCACCGCCCTTCATCCTCATGACTGTAACGCTCTTTTCACCCTACCTCCTACCCCTCCTATAGACGTAAGCTCTGTGTCAACCCCATCATCCTCCATAGACTGTAAGCTCCTTGTCACCCCCTACGTCCTCATGACTGTAAGCTCTGTGGTCCAGCCCCCTATCCTCCATAGATGTGCGCCTGTGTCCACCCATACACCTCAAGCTGTAAGCTCTTGTGTCACCCCGCTACTCCTCATAGACTGTAAGCTCTTGTCACGCCCTAGTCCTCATGCTGTAGCTCTTGTTTCCCACCACGCACGCCTCCATCCTCTAAGACTTGTACGCTCTTGTCACCCCCTTAGTCCTCATAGACTGTAAGCGTCTTATGTCCACCCCCTTCATCTCATATACTGTATCTATTGTTCACCCTCTCATCCTCATAGGACGTAAGTATCTGGTCACCAGTCAACCCCTTGCCTTCATAAACTGTAAGCTCTTGTCCACCCCCCGCCCTAGTCCTCTTGTGACCTGTACTTAAGCGACTGTAGTTATGCCCCCCTTATCCTCATAGACTGAAGCTCTTAGTCACCCCCTCTAGTCCCGACTAGACTGTAAGCCGCTCTGTGTCCCCCCCTCTCACCTAATAGAATGTAAGCGCTGTGTCCCCCATATGCCTCAACTTAGCCTGTAACAGCTCAGGTAATGTCAAGCTTTGTCACCCTTCATCATCAGAGACTGTAAGCAATCTCGTCACCCCCTAGTCCCTCATAGACTGTAAGCTCTTGTGTCACCCCCTCATCCCTAGACTGTAAGATCTCTTGTCACCACCTCATCCTCCCTACTCCTCATTGTACTGTAAGCTTTTGTGTCACCACACCTCCCATCCTCATGAATGTAAGGCCGTGTGTCACCCTAGTCCTCATACAGTACTGTCCCCCCCCTCTCTGCCTTCATTTAGTACTATCCAGCCTGCTGTTGTCCACCCCTATCGCTCATAGACCTGTAAGCCCTTGTGTCAACCCAACAGACGTAGCTCTTGCACCCTATCCTCATACAACATTGACCCTCATCCTCATGACTGTAAGCTTTTGTACCCTCACCCTATTGTTTCGCCATGAAAAAGTTATTCTCCATAAACCATCTCATGTTTATTTGTATATGTACCCTGTGGGGGGGGGGGGGGCACCGGGCGCGCGCTTAGGTGTGAATATGATGTTTGCCAGTATTATGATTTTTTATAGATTAGAGTCGGCATCTCGTCCGAGCTGATGCTCGTCGAGTAGAATCGGTAAGCTTGAAAAAGTGCTGTTTCTCGACGAGTATTTCGTCCGTCGACGAGAGCCTTCTTCACCTTAAGTGAAACACGATGAAGAACATGAAGAGAAACCAGTGAAACACCTGGATCATTTACGGATGCATTTAAGTTGGAAGAAACACAGTTGAGAAACAGCTCAATTTTAAAATCAACTTCTCCTTTTTTGAAGTTCACGAATATCCATATAAGAACGATAATAAAAAATAGAAACAGACGACTTCTTATCTCAATAAAATCACATACATTTTATGTGCAGGCCTTGTCCCCTGAAAAATGCTCGAGTCTCCATGGACTTCAAGGGGTTCGCTATTCGAGACGAGCACTCGAGGCATGGGAAAAAGTCGACTATAACGCACTCCGAGCATTTAGTCTTCGCTCATCTTCTACTTATACTAATGTATGTTGCACAGAAAACCATGATGAAAGGTAACAGTGAAATGTAGCTGCTACAATTCTCCGCAATTCTCTGCCAAAATATCTACTGATCCGTGTGTGGGATGGAGACAGGGGGGTGGGCCAGTCGGGTCAGCACGCTACAGTTCCTTTGTGTTAGGGCGAGTGGTCAGAAGGAATTCGTTCATCGTCCTGCCTTGCGTTTAACTCTCCTGGGTGCCCGTAACATGGCGCGAAGATGTCCGCAAGTCACTCCAAAACATTAAGATTCATCAGGGCACCACATCAGCAGCTGCCAACCTCTAACTGACACAGGAGGTGAGCGGGAAGGGAACGAGATCCGACGCATAGAATCATGACCAACCCCACCAACAAAAAATTCACTACTATGGGAATCCTTGTACATGGATAATAGATTCTAAGTTACAATTCACTACCTTCATTTACAGGACCTCTGCTTGCTTTCAGTGAATGGGATACATGTGTTGCAACAGTTTGGAGGATACAATGGGATGCGTGGTAATAGGTGGGGAGGACAGGGCAAAACAAACACAACAACTTGTGACTAAAAAAGGCAAACTACAACGGATGACGGGGAAAGGTTCAGTGACGAGGAGGGAGCAGGATGACGGGGAAAGGTTCAGTGACGAGGAGGGAGCAGGATGACGGGGAAAGGTTCAGTGACGAGGAGGGAGCAGGATGACGGGGAAAGGTTCAGTGACGAGGAGGGAGCAGGATGACGGGGAAAGGTTCAGTGACGAGGAGGGAGCAGGATGACGGGGAAAGGTTCAGTGACGAGGAGGGAGCATCCACCCAGGTGCCCCAACAGCAGGGCTCTAAGTGCTGCATACGCAGGCTAATTCTATCAATATCAGCTGAAAGGCACGATAAGATATATGCTCAGGTCACAAAAGACTCCTAACCAGGGAGTACTGTGGAAGAATTTTGACATTTTAACACAAGTGATCCCAGGAAGAGCCATAAACCTGCATCATCGTGTTGAGTAAAGTAGAAATGGAACACAAAGAAGGGGCTGGCAATTGACCAAGTCACCATCTGTGTCAAATCCCTATCCTCGACTGTAAGCATGTCGAAGACCCGAAATAAATTATCAGAGTACCTTATTGGTCATCATCCTACTACTAACAATAGAACAACAATACCAATGGAAAAGTACGTATTTTTAGTAGGGCGGTTTGTGTTGGATTAGTATTAGTAGGGACATGCTCTTTTTTGTTTGCATGCCAAAGTCAGTGTGAGTAAGTTATAAGTTATATAGAGATGCCCACAGTACAGTCAGTAAATAAATTGACAGTAACTGTAAGTGGATAAGAAATCATAAATGACGTACTAATTCAGAAAATTCAAAGCATAACTTTGATTTTAGGGTCGGATCTGAGCCATCAATAAAAACCAACGGTTAATCGAAAACACACAGACCAAAAAAAAATAAAAGATGTGGAGGTTTATAATATATGTGCCGTGTTGTCATACTTTTGGTCATAAAAATGGCTGTCTTCAGTCCATGTATATATGTGTTTAAATACACTCCACCGACCCCCCCCCCCCGTAACAAACACCAGTATACACAAAATCAGCTTATAACAATAGTATTACCACCACCAGGGTTGTGGTTGTTATAGTTAGGTAGCCCACAATTGTTAGAGGTAGTAATTCTGACCACCGCCACAGCACCCATAGATCGGTTCAAGTATTCCTCATGGACCATAAGCTCTTCTGTGTCCTGTGTCACCCCTCACTCATCCCATAGACTGTATGTACAACGTGTAGCTCTGTTGTGGTCACCCCCTCATCCTCATAGACTTGTTAAAGCTCTTGTGTCATCACCCCTCATCCTTAGACTTGTTAAGCTATTGTGTACCACCCCCTCCCTCATACTCATAGAACTGTAAGGCTCTTGTGTCACACCATCCTATCATAGACGTAGCTCCTTTGTGGCCCCCATCATCCTCAGACTGTAAGCTCGGCACCCCCTCTACTCAATAGACTGTAAGATATTTGGTGTGTACACCTCCTCCATCATCCTCACTCATAGCTGTAGGCTCCTTTTGTGTCACCCCCTCATCTCATAGACTGTGTAAGCTCTGTTCACCCCCTCATCCTCATAGACTGTAAGCTCTGTGTTCACCCTTCATCCATAGGACTGTAGCTCCTTGGGTCTCCCCCTCATCATCATAGACGTAAGCTCTTGTGTCCACTCCTCATATCATAGGACTGTAAGCTCTTGTGTCACCCCCTTCATCATCATAGACTGTAAGCGCTTGTGTCACCCCTCATCCTCATAGACTTAAGCTCTTGTGTCCCCCCTCATTCCCCATAGACTGTAAGCTCTGTGTACCCCTCCTCCCATAACTGTAAGCTCTGTGTCAACCTCTCTCATAGACTGTAAAGCTCTTGTGTCCACCCTCATCTCATAGACTGTAAGCTATGGGTCCACCCCCTATCCATAGACTGTAAGCTCTGTGTCCACCTCATCTCATAGACTGAAGCTCTTGTGTCACCCTTCATCCTCATAGATGTAGCTCTTGTGTCAACCCATAGCCTCATAGACGTAAGTATTGTGTCACCCCTCATCCTCATAGACTGTAATCTGGGTGTCACCCCTCATCCTCATAAGACTGTAAGCTCTGTGTCACCCCTCATCATAATAGGACTGTAGCTCTTGTGTCACCCCTCATCCTCATAGACTGTAAGCTCTTTGTGTCAACCCCATCCTAATAGACTGTAAGTCTCTGTCACCCCGTAGTCCCTCATAGACTGTAAGCTCTTTGTCACCACGCTAACTACTTCATAGACTGATAAGCTTGTCACACCCTAGTCTCATAGACGTAAGCTTGGTGTCACCCCCTCTCCTAATAGGACTGTAAAGATCTTGTGTCACCCCTATCCTCATTAGATGTACGCCATCTTTCACCATAGTCATATAGACTGTAGCTCTTGTGCACACCCTATCCTCATAGACGAAGCTCTTGTGTCACCCCTCAGTCATCATAGGACTGAAGTCGTGTGTCACCCCCCTCACCTATAGACTGTAAGTCTTGTCGTCACCCCTCATCCTCATAGACTGTAAGCTTATTGTGGTACCCCCTCATGACATCATAGAATGTAAGTCTTATGTACACCCCTTATCCTATCGACTGTAGCTCTTGTGTCACCATCATCCTCATAGACTGTAAGGTCTTGTTGTACCCCCTACATCTAATAGGGACTGTAAGCTCGTGTGTCACCCCCTACATCATCATAGACTGTAGCTGTTGTCACCCCTTAGTCCTCATAGACTGGGAATCATGGTGGTCCCCCAATTATCCTCATAGGACTGTAAGTCTTGTCGACCTTAGTCCTCATAGACTTTGTAAGCCCTCGTGTGCACCCCTATCTATAGACTGTAAGCTCTTGTGTCACCCTCATCTCATTAGACTGTAAGCTCTGTGGCACCCCTCATCCTCAGACTGTAAGCTCTTGTGTCACTCCCTCATCCTCATAGACTTGTAAGCTTTGTGTCACCCCCTAATCCTCATAGACTGTGTATAGCTCTTATGTCACCCCTTATCTCTCATAGACTGGTAAGGCTCTGGGCACCCCTCTCCTCATAGAATGTAAGCTCTGTGTCACACCTTCTCCTCATAGACTGTTGTAAGCTATTGTGTCAACCCCCTATCCTCATAGGACTGTAGCTCTGGTCACCCCCTAGTCCCATAGACTGTCAAGCTCTTGTGTCACCATTATCCTTCATAGACTGTAGCTCTTGTACCCCCTAATCCTCATAGACTGTATGCTCTTGTGTTACCCCATCATCATATAGACTGTAAGCTCTTGTGTCACCCCTTCATCGCATAGACTGTCTAGCTCTTGGTCACCCCTCATTCCTCATAGACTGTAAGCTCTGTTTGTGTCACCCCTCTATCTCATAGGACTGTAAGCTCGTGTGTACCGCCCTAATCCTCATAGACTGTAAGCTCTTATGTGCAAACCCCCTTATCTCATAGACGGAAGCTCTTGTTGTCACCCTCATCCTCATAGACTGTAAAGCTCTTATTGGTAACCCCCTCTTCATATAGACTGTAAGCTCTTGTGTTCACCCCCTCATTCTCTATGTTAGACATGTAAGTCTTGTACCCCCTAGTCCTCATAGACTGTATAGCTCTTGTGTCACCCCTCATCCTATAGACCTGTAAGCTCTGGTCACCCCTCCTCCCATAGGACTGAAGCTCTGTGTTCACCGCCCTTCCATCATCATAGACTGTAACGCTCTTGTGCTCACACCTCATCCTATAGACTGTAAGCTCTGTGTCACCCCTCATCCTCATAGACTGTAACCTTGTCACCCCCTAGTCCTCATAGACTGTAAGCTCTTGGTCACCCATTATCCCATAGATGTAGCGGTGCACCCATAGCATCATGAGGTAAGACTCTCTGTGTCACCCCCTACTCCTCATAGACTGTAAGCTCTTGTACCCTAGTCCTCATGCTGAAGCTTTGTTGTCACCCGCATCCTCAGATTGTACGCTCTGTCACCCCCTAGTCCTCTAAGACTGTAAGCTCTTGTGTCACCCCCTTTCATCTCATAGACTTCAGCTCTTGTGTCCCCTCATCCTCATAGGACGGTAAGGTATTGTTCACCCAGTCATGTGCCTTCATAACTTAAGCTCTTGTCACCCCCCCGAGTCCTCATGACTGTACGCTACTTGTTGTACACCCCCTGCATCACTACTCAAGCGACTGTAAGCTCTTATGTCACCCCCTTATCCTGCATAGACTGTTAAAGCTCTTTATGTCACCCCCTTAGACGCGACTAGACTGTAAGCCGCTTGTGTCACCTCCCCTCTACCTAAGAGAATGTAAGCTGTGTCACCCCCTCTATGCCTCAGACCTGTAAGCTCTGGTAACCCCCTAGTCCTCATTAGGATAGGAATGTACAAGCTTTGTGCACCCATTATCCTCAGAGACTTGTAAGCACGTGTCTACCCCCTAGTCTCATAGACTGTAAGCTCTATGTGTCACCCCTCATCCTCATAGACTGTAAGCTCTTGGTCACCCCATTATCCTCATAGACTGTCTAGCTTTGTTGTGTACCCACCTCATCCTCATAGAAATTGTAAGCTGTGTCACCCCTAGTCCTCATTAGCATGTAAGCTTTGTGTCCCCCCCTCAATCTCATAGCCTGTAGTTTGTCACCCCTCATCCTCAAGCCTGTCAGCTGTTGGGTCCAACCCCCCATCCTCATAGACTGTAAGCCCTTGTGTCAACCCATACTATAGACGGTAAGGCTCTTGTCACCCCCTAGTCCTCATAGGACTGTAAAGCTATTGTGTAACACCCTCATCCTCAGACTGTAAGCTTTTGAGGCCCTACCCTATTGTTTCGCCTGAAAAAGTTATTACTCACAAAACATCTCATTTTATTTGTATATGTACCCCTGATATGTAGCGCGCCTTGTGGCAATATGATGTTGCCAGATTAATTTATTTATAATGTAGAGATGCGAGCATACTCGTCCGAGCTGATGCTCGTCGGTAGATTCGCGTAGTTGAAAAGGTCGCTGCTCGGAGAGTATTTCGCCGGTCAGTACGAGAGCTTTCACTTAAGGAAACACGTGAAGAACAGTGAAGGAGAAACCAGTGTGAAAACACCTGGATCATTTACGGGATCATTTAAGTTGGAAAGAAAACACAGTGACGAAACAGCATCAGATGTTTAAAACATTCTCCTTTTTGAAGTTCACGAATAGTCCATGAATAAGAAAAACGATAAGATAAGAAAGATAGAAACAGGGACGGGACTTCTTTCTCAATAAAATCACATACATTTTATTGCAGAGCCTTGTCCCCTGAATAAATGCTCGAGTATACCATTGATCAAGGGGTTCGCTATTCGAGACGAGCACTCGAGGCATGGGAAAAAGTCGACTATAACGGCACTCCGAGCATTTTCGTCTTCGTCATCTTATTATACTAATGTAATGGCAGAAAACACATGATGTAAAGGTAACAGTGAAATGTAGCGCTACAATTCTCCTGCAAATCTGCAAATTTCTACTTATTTTGGAGATGGACAGGGGCGTCCAGTCAGGGTCAGCACGGCACGAGTTCCCTTTTGTAGGGCGTGGTCAGGAAGGAATTCTTCATAGTCCGGGCCCTTGCTGTTTAACGTCTTCCTGGGTGACCCAGAACATGGCGGAAGATGGTCGCAAGTCACTCCAAAAAAATTAGATTCATCAGGGCACAACATCAGCAGCTGCACTTACTGACACAGGAGTGTGAGCGGGAAGGGAGACGAGATTCCAGGACGCATAGATCTATGACAACCCCACCAAACAAGAAAATGTCACTACTATGGAATCCTTGTACAATGGATAATAGATGTCTGAAGTTACACTTCACTCCTTCATTTACGGACCTCTGCTTGCTTTCCGTGAATGGATGACATTGTGCAAAAAGTTGTAGGGGATACAATGGATGCGTGGATAGTGGATGACATGGCCAATTGGGAATAAAGCTACCAACGAACACAAAAACTGAAGTTAGCCACTTGACTTCCCAGAGCAGGTGGTTGCTACAATGTATCAGTCTGGAGCGCGGATTTTTGATTGAGTGCGGGACGAGTCCCCAGTGATCTGTGAAGCAGTCGGAGCCGCTCTGATGTTCCTGATTGTCATCATGTGGCTCCTTGCCAGTAAAACCTGTTACCCTAACACTCTAGTAATGCACATACACACGAGTCTGGACACTCTCAGAGTGTGATACCGTGATCAAAAAATAGCATGGGAGAGCTCAGACTGTACACAGTAGGCAAGCCGCCCGGAGATGGGTGGTGGGAGGGAGGGAGGGCAAGTAAAAAGGGAAGTAGGGGACAGGGCTGGAGTCAGTGATGAGGAGAGTGAAGTCCGTGGATGGGGAGGAACCTTCAGTGACGAGAAAGGAGCAGGATGACGGGAAAGGTTCAGTGACGAGGACGGGAGGTGAGCAGGATGACGGGAATGGGAGGAAAGGTTCAGTGACGAGGAGGGGCAGGAGAGGGGATGGAAAGGTTCATGACGAGGAAGGGGGAGGAGCGGGGAAAGGTTCAGTGTACGAGGAGCGGAGCAGGAGACGGGGAAGGAAAGGTTCAGGACGAGGAGGAGCAGGGATGACGGGGAATACTGGGAAAGGTTCAGGGACGGGAGCGAGCAGCGATGACGGGAAAGGTTCAGTGACGAGGAGCGGGGAGCAGGATGACGGGGGCGGAAAGGTTCAGTTGAATGAGGGAGGGAGCAGGATGACGGGGGGAAAGGTTCGTTCACAGTGAGGAGGAGGGGAGCAGGATGACGGGGAAAGGTTCAGTGATCGAGGAGGGGAGCAGGATGAACGGGGTGGAAAGGTTCCCCCCCGTGCGAGGAGGGGAGCGGATGACGGGGAAAGGTTCAGTGACGAGGCGGGAGCAGGAGGACGGGGAAAGGTTAGGACGAGGAGGGAGCAGGATGACGGGGAAAGGTGCAGTGACGAGGAGGGAGCGAGGATGACGGGGAAACGGTTCAGTGACGAGGGAGGGAGCAGGATGAGGGGAAAAGGTCAGTGACGAGGAGGGAGCAGGATGACGGGGAAAGGTCAGTGACGAGGAGGGAGCCGGATGACGGGGAAAGGTTAAGTGACGAGGAGGGAAGCAGGATGAAGGGGAAGGAAACTAGTTCAGTGACGAGGAGGGGGGGCAGGATGACGGGGAAAGGTTCAGTGACGAGGAGGGGAGCAGGATGACGGGGAAAGGTTCAGTGACGAGGAGGGAGTCGTGAAGGAGGCAGTGACGAGGGGGAGAGAGAAGGGAGGTTCAGTGTACGAGGAGGGGAGCGGATGACGGGAGGAAAGGTTCAGTGACGAGGGAGCGGATGACGGGGAAAGGTTCACAGTGACGAGGAGGGAGCAGGATGACGGGGAAAGTTCAGTGATCGAGGAGGGAGCAGGGATACGGTGAAGGTTGCGTGACGCGAGGGAGCAGTATCGACAGGGGAAAGGTTCCGTGACGAGGAGGGGGGGCGTCAGGGATGAGGGGAAGGAAAGGTTCAGTGACGAGGAGGGAGGCAGGATGAAGGGAAAAGGTCAGTGACGATGAGGGGAGCAGCTGCGGGGAAAGGTTCAGTGAAGTGACGAGGAGGGAGGCGAGCAGGATGAGGGGAAAGGTTCAGTGACGAGGAGGGGAGCAGGATGACGGGAAAGGTTCGGTGACGAGGAGGAGCGGGATGAGGGGAACGGTTCATGCCGAGGATGGAGCAGGATGACGGGGGAAAGGTTCAGTGACGAGGAAGGGAGAAGGAGTGACGGGGAAATGTTCAGTGAGATGGGGAGCAGGAGATGACGGGGAAAGTTTCAGTGAGAGGATGGGAGCAGGAGACGGGGAAAAGGTTCAGTGAGAGTAGGGGAGAGAGCAGGATGACCGGGGAAAAAGGATTTCAGTGAGAGCGAGGAGAGGATGACGGGAGAAGGTTCAGTGACGAGGAGGGAGCGGATGAAGGGGAAAGGTTCAGTGACGAGGAGGGTCGCAGGATGCGGGGAAAGGTGCTTCAGTGACGAGAGGGAGCAGGATGACGGGGAAATGGTCAGTGCGAGGACGGGGAGCAGGATGACGGGGAAAGGTTCAGGACGAGGAGGGCGCAGGATGACGGGGAAAGGTTCAGTGCCGAGGCAGGGAGCAGGATACGGGGAAAGGTTCGTGTGACGAGGAGGGAGCAGCGAGAACGGGAGGAAAGGTTCAAGTGACGAGGAGGAGCCGTGATGGACGGGGGGAAAGGGGAAAGCGTCAGTGACGCGGAGGCGGAGCAGGATGACGGGGAAGGAAAGGTTCAGTGAAGAGGGGAGGGAGCAGGAGACGGGGAAAGGTTGAGTGACGGGAGGGAGAAGGATGACGGGGAAGGAAAGGTTCAGTGACGAGGGGGAGCAGGATGAAGGGGAAAGGTTCAGTGACGAGGAGGGAGCAGGATGAAGGGGAAAGGAAAGGCAGTGCGAGGAGGGAGCAGGATGACGGGGAAAGGTTCAGTGACGAGGAGGGAGCTGGATGACGGGGAAAGGTTCAGTGACGAGGAGGGAGCTGGATGATGAGGCAATGATACAGCTGTTGGAGTCATGTGACAGGGGGTGTTACAGGCCACAGCCAGTTATGTTGTGATCTTGGTGTCTTAACATTTCAGTAGCAAAGAAAAAAAATAAAAGAAAGCAATGTGTAACCAGCCTCAGGGTGTGTTCACACTACATGTTTTTATGCAGATTTCATAAACCAGTGTAACCCAAAAAAAAATCCACGAAATAAAGTACACAATGATCATCACCACTGAATGACAATACTGCTAAACCTCAAGTGCTGCACCTCAATCTGTCATGTGAACAAGCCTTTAGGCCACAGACAGTAATAACCGAGCCCAGAGCAGGGAGGGAGGATCCAGGATGTCATAGAGGGCCTGGGTGTCAGGACTAGGTCAGGCAATTATTAGGGTTATCAGGACACTTGGGGAGGAGGGTTTGTGTCGGCAGTATTATGAATATGAGGTGTCGGTGAGGGTTATGGAGCTGATTTTGGGGTGTCAGAGATAGTACATAAATTCAATAACAGTCAAATTTGGGGTGTTTGCAAGATCAGTGTGTTACAAATTAATAATGGTGTCAGTGTTTTCAGAGGTGATGCCTGTCAGTATTAGGGGGTGCCAGGGGTCCATATTCTGGTGAGACTACAGTCCGGTACCAATAAGTGAGGTCAGGTAGGACTGGCAGGGTCCAGATTTGGGTGTCAGAGTTGTCTGGGCTGACATTCTAGTCATTACATAAGGGGTGTCAGGATATGGGTGTCATTGCTCTGGGCGGCACTGAGGTATCACTAGGTGTAGTCGGTTGTCGGGGTGATGCGTCTGGAATGACGCCGTGTTGTGCAGCGGTTGTCAGAGGGTCCTGGGTTGTCGGTTGTCAGGGCCGCTCCCGCACCTGTCATGGCCGCAGTGACACAGCTCTCTCCCCCCACAGGCTGCCCGGCCCCGCCGCCTCTCTCCCCCGGGCCCCTCACCTCTCTATCACGGAGGCCAGCAGCTGCGGCAGCTCCTTCATGTCAAAGGCCGAGTATGAGGCGGAGAGCAGCGGCCGCACCGCCACCTCCCAACCGGGGCCCGAGCAACCGCCGCTCGACGCCATCTTCCTTCCAGACAGTGACTGAGCGTTTACCGGAAGTGAGGTACTCCTTTACTAGAGACAGGAGCGAGCACGTGACATCCGGCCCTCGCGGCCATCTTGTGTGTGGCGCTCACCGCTCCACCATATTGGTATGGGAATTAGTGTGTAAGATTATTTCCCCCATATCTGTTATTCTAGGGCAGTGGTGGCGACCCTTTTATAGACTGAGTGCCAAAACTACAACAAATACCCACTTCTGTATCGCAAAGTTCCAATGCTTATTATTATACTTATTAGTAACGCATTGCTGTTACAACTTTATCGTATCAGCGTCATGAGGACACCAATACAGTATAATGGAGAAATGCTGAATATTATTGTTGCCTTCCTCCAGGGTCCTCTGAACAGGACAAATTATCAGGCCAGAGCAGGATCTCCAATAATAATTCAGCTCTTTCCACACCTTCCCACCCCTCCTAGTTACAGGCAGCCAAGGCAGCATGTCCTGGACCACCTCAGACTGCAGAAGGAGGCCTCGAGTCCTGTCTGATGAACTCTGTACTGGAGGAAAGGGCTTGTGTACCAACAAAAAGGGCTTTGAGAGTCACCTCTAGCTCCCGTGCCATAGGCTCACCTCCACTGTTCTAGGGCAGTGATGGCTAACCTATGGCACGGGTGCCAGAGGTGGCACTCAGAGCCCTTTCTGTGGGCACTCAGGCCATCACCAGAGATGACTCCAGGTTCTTCCTACAGTCCCAGACAGCCCAGGACTTGCTGTGCACAGAGCTATCTTAAAGTGACAGGACTACCTGGGACTATTTTCTGCTTTATTGGTGTCCTCGGGCTGTTATCAATGAAAACTGTGACAGAGAAGGGAGTATAAATCACAAATTAAATTTCTGTGTTGGCACTTTGCGATAAATAAGCGGGTCTTTGTTGAAGTTTGGGCACTCGGTCTCTAAAAGGTTTGCCATCACTGTTGTAGGGGAACACTACAGTATAATGCTTTATATTACATCATACGATGCCTAAATAGGACAGAAACAAACGTAATGGGGCTCATTTACTAAGGGTCCGTGGACTGAGCGCCGGATTTAACATTCAAAATGCACTCGCATACACCGGGAAGAAGAAGCTGAACTCTGGCGGACCTCAGCGGAGAAGCGACACATGCAGGATATCGGGCGCACGATCCTAGTGAATCGCGGCACAAGCCATGATCGTCGGACATTCCGGATCGGGGATCACGATGTGGACAGGTAAGTAAATGTGCCCCATTATGTTGAAGGTATTGTGAAATAATTCCCCAACTGCTGAAAAGTCTCATTGTATGCAAAACAGCTGTAGCAGAACCTCAAGTTATAACCTGGACTGCTGCAGAACCTAATCCTATGAATTGATTTGGTAACGCATTTTTTAAGCCTGGCTGCTGGAGAACCTCATCCTATGAATTGAGTCGGTACTGTATTTTATAAGCCTGGCTGCCGGAAAATCTGATCCTTTAACCCCAGCTGCTGCAGAACCTCACCATGGCACTTGCAGATCCTGGTCATACATATCCAAACTGCTGCAACCTACGCTTATGTAATGCAGCACTTTACCATGCACATCCCTGCTGCTATAAAAAGGTATTGTACACACACACGAAGCTGCAGATCATCATATGACCTCAGCTACTGCAGCACCTCGGCTTATTCACTCAAGCTTCTACAGAAACCTGCCATACACAAGGTGCTGTAGTACCTCACCTGCCACAGAGCTCTGCTACAGGCAGCTGCTGCAGGAGAAGGGGCCTTATATAGGCAATTAACATAATGCACACAAGCAGGTTCTGCAGCAGCTGTGTTATGTATTCATAGCAATGGTATATCTTTCTATGGCCTCCTGCACACACTGCAGCGTGTTCTGAACCAAAATTTTTAATGCAGCTTTTTAAACCTGTATTTTAAAAGTGATCTATTGTCCCTGTACTTTCACTTAAAATGTTTCTGATAAAATTTTGGTCACAAGCAATAGCAGTGCACTGCACACCAGTTTTCCTAGAACCCTGTAAGACCAATCTGAGGGTTATATGATGATCCATCCCTCCTACAGAACTGTGTAGCATCAAATCATTTCAGAGACAGAAGAGGCGTCAAATTTTCTATAGTTTAATTGTTGATTTTTTCTTCCCAGCATCTGAAAACAAGTTGGTAAATTTTGCTCAAAATTTTTTACTAGAGATCATTAAATTCTGGGGCAACACAAAACAGTAATTATATAAATTAAGGATGTCCATAATCTCAGATTCCCTAACATCACACATGCACCTCACATGCATACAGTCAAATATAGGGATACGACCTGTTTGGGGGTTATATACAAGGAAACCATCAAAAAATCAAGCACGATAAACACTACTCATAGATCCATAAAATGTAACTTTAATCCTGCATTCATTGCTCCAGAATGTTGATCATCGTTGTCCTTGTTCTTCTGTGGCGGTGATGAAGGATCTTCAAGTTATTACTGACGGGGGCAGTTATTTAAAGGGACTGTCCAACTACAAGCAATGAGGGTAGTGCATAGGTTTCAGATCATAACCATAACTTGAAGTGAGCATAAACCAGCACTCAAAGTATGGAAACATTACATTTGTAGTGGTTAATTAAAGGGGCTTCTTTGTTTGAACGAATATTAGGGAAGGGAGTGATTGGCTAAGTATTGAACAGTAAGATTACCCTGCAAACAAGTCATATGCCTTTAAAAGGGGGTCCCCAATACTATGTAACTAAAGCTTCACCAATGCATGATGCAAAGTTCTGCAACTTTCCATTACACTTCATGCTAAGATCTCTGCTTTGTGTCAGTGTATCATTAACATAGATGGACTAAAAATAACCTTTTGATAAAGTCCTTCTCATAATGTACAAGCCTAAAGAGTTTAAAGAGGAGAATGTGAGAAGTATTAGGTCTCTATAGGTTTTCTACACCAATGAGTATTCTTGTTCTTTGACAGTTACAAGAGGTCTTGAAAAATTAGAGAGTTACAGAACTTTTCATAATGCAATAACAAAACATAAAACTAGAAATCCCCTTTGATTCCAAAAAAACAATTCATTCCGCTCATTCATTCAACTAACATAGCTTTCTTTTCCCATTTACTCCAGTGCAGGCCCGTCCACCAGCAGTGGGGTGGCAGTAAGGTGATGGCAGGCTGGTGTGTCACAGATTCAAGTTACAGCAGTTATTTCCTTAGACCCAGAGTCCATGCCTCAAGTCTCCGCTCTACAGCCATCAGAGATGGGGAGAGAGCTGTAAAGTCTCTGGAGATGGTCATCTCTTGGCTTAGGTTACCCTCGGCTTAGCGCCACGCCCGGTTGAGGAGTTTCACTTGCGCCAATCTCTTGGTGATCATTGTGGCAAAGACCAGGCCAATGAGCACACTGCTGATCAGGATGTAGTCGTAGTCGTCCTTCAACACATCAAACTGCTTGGAGGGGTAGACGCGAGTCTGGTAGATGTCTAATCCATAGGCCACAACCTGTAGGGGAAGAAGAAGGTTAAAGAAAAGTGCACAGATGCCCTAATACATAACATCAGAGTCCCCCTATACAACCACAGCACTTACAAGACATGTGGACTCCAGGCCTGATGGTGCCGTGTAAATCCCTCTCATTCTGGACACGGTCTGGTTGTAGTTTATGAAGCGTTCGGCATGAATCTGAATGTCTGGAGTGTAGGGAATCAGGTTCTCCTCTCTGCAGAATGACAAAAATTGTGTCACTGGAGATAAAGGTTATTAGGGGAAAACTGCAATTATTTTAAGTAGTCATTCCTTTTTAATCTTTAGTAATCTTATTAATGGAAAAAGCAGAGTGAGAATGCTCTCCACAAGGTCATCTGTATGGTCAGGAGATAGGACAACCTACTGCCTAGCAGAGTGTGGTCTGACCAGCTCAGTAGACCTATTTCCACATAAGAGACAATACCCATGGAAGACGTATTAAATGGGGCTGACCGAAAGAACACTGTTGGCAACTCTTTACCTTGTATACTCTGTTGGGATTTCTGGCCGTCGTGGGTCCAGTAAAGCCTTAGGAAGGGAAAGAATTGCTCCAGATGGAAGTCCAACTGTGGAAAGGAGATAGGGCCCATGTTTTATATTTCTAACAACTTGGGGTGATAGGTCAAACACAAGGGAACCAACTATGTTACACTATGGTTCCCTGATCTTCTTAGCGTCAGTTTTATATTACAACAATTAAAACCATTTAATTAAAACCAATTAAAATCATTTAACTAAATGACACCCTGCTTTTAGCTAAAAAAATGTTTCCCTCACATTTCCCATGAAATCAACTTTGTAACCTTATCCTACATATAGCTAGATCTAGAGCGAGTCGAGGAAGACATGGCATCCTAGTGAGGAATCCAGCAGCTCTTCCACATCCCTCCTCAACATCAGCAATTAATGTCATGTGACCAGGGTGACATCATCTAAGGTATTTTTGCCTCCTAACTTTTGCATACTTTACCACATGTATGTATCTGATCGCATGAAATCACAGATGCCAAGGCAATGGCTATAGGGGGAGAGGTAAATACTCACTGAGGATGTGTCGGCTGGTGATGCCGCGTTCGGTGATTGTGGCTTGCATGGCGCGGATAGTTGAGGGGAAGATGTAGGATTGCTGGAGGACATGTGGGAGGTGAGGTCTGTCCAGAGAGCTGAAGCTGGTGCTGTTATACTGCTCGGTTCCCTCATAGAGCTCCAGGACGGAGAGCTCATTGCGGCGAGCTTTGCTGTTCCAGTACTGGTACTGAATGGGGAGATATGGAGATGCACATGGTAATGGCTAGAAATATAAGGGTTAATCAATAACAGAGACTATGAGTAAGCCGCATCTTACCACCACCCAGTTCTCGGAGTGGACAAGTTGAACGGGACCTTTGGCTTTCCTCTGCACAGATGAGTGGATGATACGTCCGGTCACACCATCAATGAGGTAGATTCCTATAAAGCAGCGGTCAGGGTGCGTGTCTGTGCTCTCCGTAATCAAAGCCAACAGGTTGGGATTCAAGTACTGAAAATTGAAAAATAAAATCCCAAAATTAGCACCGGTTTCCCTTATGGGGAGTGTGATATCATACATTAAACGTAATGTGTTATGTATAGAGTGTTAATGCACTTACCTTGTAGAGGACACTGCGGTCACCCATAACTCGCCCCTGGGAGTGAACATGCTCATTGGAGCGCTTTCCCTTTACTTCTGTGATCCTCTGGAGTTCTGGTGGGAGCAGGATTTCCCAGATCTCCTCCGTGGAAAGATCCTGGAAAAAGAATAAGAGAATCCCAAGTGTTGGGGAAACTTCACAAGAGGAAAGATAGAAACCCCCAAATCTATTATCTTACCTTATGTAGACGAATTCCAGTGAGTTTTCCCTTCTCAGAGTCCACCAGATAGAAGAAGATGGTGGAAGACAATTCCTGCAACTGCTGCAGGACGTACTTTGTGGTTGGGAAGGGGATGACCTGGAAAGATCGGAGAAGATTATTGTACAACAAGGATATATGAGGCTGAGCTTCAGTACTGGCAATTGCTCACACCCAGCTTTCTAACACCCAGCTTTCTAACAGTGCAGAGCAGCATCAGTGACAAAGA
This sequence comes from Engystomops pustulosus, assembly GCA_019512145.1. Lineage (NCBI taxonomy): Eukaryota > Metazoa > Chordata > Amphibia > Anura > Leptodactylidae > Engystomops > Engystomops pustulosus. The sequence goes on along the minus strand of CM033646.1, from coordinate 162,250,025 downwards.
TAGGACATCTAAGTATTTGATATTATATTGACTGCCACTCACTGGACGGATCCATTCCAGATAACCCAAACTTAGCTGAACATTAATGAAGATCTACCTAATGTACGACTAATTGATCAACTCAGTTGTAATGTTTAAGATGTATGTCCTTTGATCGTTATGCAACCAAGTATGTTAGGTTGCGACACAAATTACTGTATGTAACTATTGTTTTGTTGAAAATAAATTAAAAAATACTTAAAAAAAAAAAAAAAATACACCCGACAATCTTTAAAAGGAAACCTACCACTTGAAGTGGCAGGTTTCAGATGGAAATACCGAGCACCAGCTCAGGCTGAGCTGGTGCCGGAGCGTATTTTTGTTAGTGTTTTAAACCGCTGTATCGCGGTTTAAAACACTTTTTAAACTTTATAGCCGGGGCAGGCAGGTACGCGCTCGGCGCTTAACATGGCGCGGTCTTCTTCACTTCCTATGTGGTCGCGCGCATGGTAAGCGCCGAGCGCGTACCTCCCTGCGCCGGCTATAAAGTTTAAAAAGTGTTTTAAACCGCGATACAGCGGTTTAAAACACTAACAAAAATACGCTCCGGCACCAGCTCAGCCTGAGCTGGTGCTCGGTATTTCCATCTGAAACCTGCCACTTCAAGTGGTAGGTTTCCTTTAACAACATGTCATTATAGAATAGTAAAGGATTCTTCCGGTTACTTTCCGCAATCTTGTATCACCTTATGCTTATCGTCCAGCAGAAGAAGCACTTTGGCGTAGTCATGATCCATTATAGGGAGCAGTAGGGATTGAAGGATGGGTCGCTGCAGAGGAGGTGGAGTCATCTGACTCAGCTTTCCAAAGATAGGGTTGAAGACATAGATGGAGGTTATGGCTGTGTCCTAAAAAAAGAATAGATTATGTTCCACTGGCCTTTACTGTTATCGTCAATGTAGTAACAGAAGTAGAATAATCATGAGCCTCTCTATGCTTCTGTACATATGTACATCACACAGAAGCCGACAGTCTCACCTTGTCTTTCACCAGCAGGGTGCACTGAGGAGGGTGGGGGAAGTGGGCCGTGGTTCTTTGTACAACAAGAGCGAAAGAAGCTCCGGGCTTTACTCCCGGAAGATAAAACTTCCACAAGATACTTCCGGAGCTGCTCTCAATCCCAAACAACTGCAGGAAAAGAGAAGAAGGTCTCACATACATCACAAATATCTAGATAATAAACAGTAATCCTCATTGCAACAGTCTTACATCACTGTATAAGGTCCCTATCTAATACTTTGTGTTTCTATTGCTTGGCATTATCAAGATCTCTCCTTTCCGTTGTTAGTTGGGATTCCTTCTAGAAGTCTCCAGAGGCTCAAACTAAAGATGTTCAGTCTTAATGTAAAATATGTGCCTTTACTATATTTTATCCTGTATTGAACTGGTTTTCTCATATTGGGAATACAAACTCGACAGGCCTCCAAAGGCTCCTGGCCATGTTTGTGTACATCACCATACATTATATCCTTGCTACTCACAAGAAGCCCATGCATCTATTTCAGGTAGCCAAATGATAATCTTATTCCTTGGCAGAGAGCAGAGACGTGAAAAATGTTAAATGCACCCTAGGGGAGACATAACTATATACCATCCATTCATACCCAGTCATCACCTGTCAGTAATGAAAGACTATGAAATGAATGACTTGCCAACTAGAGCCGAACCTTTCCGGTCCAAAGCCCTCACCTTTCCAGAAGAGGTCACCATGACCATCATCTTCTGCAGGTTGAAGTCATCTCTTGCCAGTGTGTCAATGTTGATCTCGTTGCGGATCTGGCTGCGCGGCTTCCGTGCGTCACAGAACATCTTCCATAAGTGAGCGCTCCACGATTGCAGCAAAATAAACTGGGAGGACAGGCGCTTAAACACCATTCCCAGGAGCCCATCTGATGGGGGAGACAGGAACATAACAGAGATTATTACAGGATCAGATGTAGAAGACATTCATCTTTGCTTTTGGCCCCCTCCACGGGGTACATCTATGACCTGATTGATGTGCGTGACAGGTTCCCACCCGGATATTGATGACGTAGCCTAAGGGCTCTTTCAAATTGCCTCAGTGATTTCCACAGATGTCTCTCAAAGCCATTTTTTAAATGGGTATTTTGTCACTGGCTTGTATATTCACTGATCCGTTGTACGTGGAAAAAATTAGGAAACATCCTATTTCATGGATGCAGATAACGAAAGGAATAGAAGTCTATGGGTCACTGATGAAAAACCAGGTGTAATGTTTTCAAAACAATGTTACACCTTCAGGATTTTTTATGGACGTGAATGGACGCACGTACACGTGGCCAAAACAGAAGAGAATCGGAGACAAAACGCAAAGGATGAGCAACTAAAGCTGAGCACCAACACCAATGTGAAAGAGCCCCAAGGCTTGTTCATCAATGATGAACGTCTGGACAACCCCTTCAATTAAAGACTATTCTCAACGTTGATTTCTGTGCATTTATAGTATATAAAACATATGCTTTATATGAACAACTCATTAACTTGCAATAAAAACAACATGCAGATTTAAAGGGGGTTTACAACTATTTTGATGACTCAAATATGATCTGAGTTGCAGTTACCCAGCACAACCACACAAAAAACATAATTGAATCGATGTGTACTTCAGGCTTTATTCTCTAAGTAAAATGATGGGTCTATATCTGGAATAACCATTCAACTAGATATAGCAGAAGACCTGAACAGAAGGAAACAATAGTTTCAATGCCGAAGCAGTCGAGATTTAGAATTGGTCAATGAGAATTTCTGGGTAACTGCACCGTTTACAAGACAGATTTTCTGGATTTGCTCATGCAGGGCAGCATTACCTTGTATAGCTGGATCCAGGGCAGCATAAAAATAGCAAAAAGGAAAGAAGAAAAGACCTTAAAATAGTAACTACAAGCGAGATCAGAGAGCAAAAAAATACCCACAGAGACTTCCAGGAACCCTCAACAACCAGCTGATGCGCTCTTTGGCGCCTGTACCTGCTTTCTTCCCAAATTCTCCTTCCAGCTCAGCCTGGGCCCCAGTAAGTGGTAAATCAACCATTTCCATGGAGACAACATCGGCCAGCGACTCCTCTCGTAGCCATAAGGTCTTCCCTGTGTACAATAAAAAAAAATAGATGTTATTGGTAGAAAACTGGATACTATGCAATATAAAGAAACATTACCAAAAGAATTACAAAAAGGAAAAAAAAAAATGACAAGGAGAGCGCTGCACAACCACTACAGATATGCAGAGCTGCGCTGGAGGGACAAACTGCAATGAATCAACAGGGGGTGTGAACCGAACTCATCTGATAGTACCAAGGTGCCTTTTTTTCTGCACAGAAGCAGGTGGCTCCATACACTTAGCAGTGGCTATACTGTGATATTGCAACTAACATTCCACTGAAATCAATGGGACCTAAGCTGTATCAGTGTGTCACGACCAATGCTTAGACCCATGCTTACGGCTGTACAGGGCCGGTGATACAGCCACACAAGTCATGATGCGGTTAGCGCAGTGTCTCACCGCATCGTGACCAACCTGTGCAGCCGCTTGGCTTTCTATGGAGAGGGGAAGGTTGAGGAGCCCCGGGTTTACCTGGTTGGTGCAGGAACAAGAGCTGGTTATCTTCGGTCTGTACTAGAGCTCGATACCCCACCGAATCATCCTTCTTCAGGAACAGCTGCAGGTGCAACTGGAGAATTAACAGATAAAGACAGGTAAGAGGGTGATGTCAGATGGAACAAAGAGCACGGAGAAGGGGAATGGAGGAACTTACAGCATCAGGCTTGGCACAGCTCTGCTCCAGAGTGAAGGTCATGGTGGTGTCCAGAAGCCTCCGACCACTGTCCGCCATGTAAAGGCTAATGGTGAATGTCTGTCCATCACATGACCCGGAATCCTGCAGAGATAATATGCATGGTTACTGACTGTAATGAAGGACTGAGGGGTGAACAAATCCAATATTATAATGGCAGCTTTACCCGAGAGCAGCTCAGTCCGACAGGAACCTCCACCTCCGGTAATTTCTAGGAAGAAAGAAAAAAAATATAAGCAAAAGTTTTCATAACTCATAATGGGGGGGCTTTGCAGTTGAAACACCAAAGGTTACACTCATCCCTTTTCTTGTGGATAGGGGAAAAGTGTACATAGTGGAAAAGCACTTAAAATAACCAGTTGTTATATCACGTTATAGTATATAGGTTGCTCACCACGTCAGTTTTACATTGCAGAACGGCAGCCACTGCCTTGTTACCCGTGGAAGCAAAAGTAACCATATAAGCCTAAAAAGAGAGGGAAATGTTACACAACCTACATGGAAATTTTTGATTTACATGGATGTATCCTGCAAGTGTGTAGGATGCATAGCAGATCTGTTCTATGCAAGTCTGACCTCATGGAAATACATTAATCAATGCAATTATTTCGGATAAGGCTTGACGTCTACCTGAGAGAAGTCTCGTAAAGGGGTGAGGACGCCATCTCGATACTGCATCAGCAAGAAGCGTCGTGGAGAGACTTGGAGGAAGAACTGCGGCAGTGTTGGAGACGTCGTGCTAAGTGGAGCTGTCACAACACCGAGCTCAGTGATGTCATCAATCGCTTCCACCCCAAGAGACTAAGTTAGGAGGTACAGAACACACAGGTCACTATCCTCTAAGCACTAAATGTAGTCATACTGTACTGTAAGTAATGAGACGTATCTGACCTGCAGGTGATGCTGAGTAGTCTCCTCCCCGGAGACCAAAGACAAGGTATGGAGGGAGGCAGTCACTGTATCTGCACAGACCAGAACACTCTCTGTGATCACCCCGCATATGCCTTGTAGAGTGCGAAGCCAATGAGTGGACACCTGAACCTGTAAAGACATCATAATCAGCAACCTAGATATAATACATAGCCTGTGTAATGACTGGTGATCAGCTAACCTGTTGGCTGATAGATCCATCCTCCACACTGAAGGTCAGGATCCGGATGTGATCGTTGGGGACGATGCCAACCACGTGTACTACTCCCTTGTAGGATGAATGCAGCAGCTGGTACTGCACGGTGCCACTGGGAGAGGGGAATCATAAGAGTTAATATAGTAATTATAAAAAAAGATTACCCCCTTCTAAGAGAAATCTTAAAAATGAAAGGAAATATGCAGTCTCATTCATTCATCGTGTGACCTCTTTGCAGCTTTGTCCCATTCAACCGCTGCAGCGCCAAAAATAGTACTGTACCTGAACAGCAGCAGGGTACAGAACCATATCCCTTTAAGCAGTTGATAATATAAATTACCCTAAAGGACTACATGGCTCATACCTGTCTGGCAGAGGTTCAGACCATTTCTGGTGCCCATTAGATAGATAGTGAAGAGACAGCACTGTGTTCTTCAGTACCGCAACGTATCTTGCCGTGTCTTGGGTTCCAGCAAAACCAGCTGCCTGAAAACTACAGAGAAAGAACATATCAACACAAAGAGAAGATCAGCAAAGTGCAGAAAATTTACCTCTAGAGACAAAGTACTTCAAATAATGCAAGCTAGGATAAGGGTATATGGATAGTAATATAATTGGGTAAAACTAAAAATGTACATAAATATACCAAGTTTTGCATGATTCCTCACCTGCCGGGCTCTAGAAGAGCTTCCCAGTTCAAACCTCCAATGTTAACCTCCCAGGACCGTAAAACACGACCACCCGAAATAGTGAGAGCATCTGAAAAGCAAAATAGGCAACAGTAAATGAGTGGCTCTCGTAAAACCTATAACAGTGATGGGGAACCTTTTGGAGACAGAGTGCCCAAACTACAACCAAAACCCACTTGTATGTCACAAAGTGGCAACATGACAATTTAAGCAGTAACTTATTGATCCCTGCTGTGTCACAGGTTTTAATAGTATTGGTGTCCAGAGTTCAATAATACAATAGAAAGATGATGGGGAAATTTGGATTGTAGCTTCCCTCCTGGGTACCCTGAAGAGGAAGAATCAGGGGACCCAGAGCAGGAGCTCAAATGACAATCCATCTCTATCCACCCCTTCCCGCATTAAATAGTGCTGGGCCTGGCGCCTCCTGGGCTGTCTTGGACGGCAGGAAGAAGCCTTGAGTCGTATCTGGCAAACTCTGTGTTGGTGTGAAGGCCTGGGTGCCCACAGAAAGGGCTCCGAGTGCCACCTCTAGCACCCAAGCCAAAGGTTCACCACCACTGACCTAGGTCCTCGGATTACGTACAAGATAGGTTTCATTGGTTTGCTCTTAAGTTGAATTTGTGTGTAAGTCGAAACTGTATATTTTATAATTGTAGTTCCAGACAAAAAAATTTTTTTGCCCTAGTGACAAATTTTTTTTGCTATGGGACCAAGGATTATCAATAAAGCTTCATTACAGACACCTTACAGCTGATTATTGCAGCCTGAGACTATAGTAACAGACTTCACCAGAGGTCACAGCGGGCAGAGGGCACCATCTTTAACTAGGGATCGTCTGTAAGTCGGGTGTCCTTAAGTAGGGGACTGCCTGTACTTGAAAATTTACTTGTATCCCCAAGCTGTGTTGCAGGACCCCTCTTTACCACGTCAATCGTCAAATTCTCTTTCATAGGCAGCAATGAAACAGTTCCCCCACCTCTGATCTACCTGAAGTCAAAAGTGGAGTCTCTATTGCATTGCTGTCTATGAAGGTTAATTCAATGATTGTAGTGGTTAAGAGTGTTACTGCAGTACGGTTTGCTGGATGTGAACCTCAATAAATAAAAGAGGAAGATGCAGGTGATAAAAAACACATTCAAAACTGAAACATTATGTATTGGGGACTAAATGGCACTGCCAAGCTCTGATAAGCAAATGTTAGACTATAATAGACAATGCACCTATGCACGTTATAGCCAGCAGGCACTTACCTTGCCCATAAATAAGCAGGGCATCCACAGAGCCTTCAGCTGTGTCCTTATCAATGTGGCGCCACACTGGAATAGAGAGACAATCAGTGACATATATCATCACTCACTAATATCACAGGGGGGATAATGCATGACCTCCTGTGTTCTGAGAGACACATACAGTGTACAGTCACTACTCACAGATGTCACCGTTGCGAGAGTTTAACGCTACAATAATGTTCTTCTCTGTGGCTGCAATGAGTTTCTTTGCTCCTTGTCCAGATTCCAGCGCAGCGAACCTCAGCCGCCCCACATACTGCTGCCTCCTGCAAGCACAGCAAGGACATTATGAGGTCTTGTGGGTACATCAGGAGAATGGGGGCTTACACAGCAATTCATACATGGCCCCAGTAAGTCATGTCTACCATAGACCTAAGAATCAGTTTAGTGCTCCCTCTATAGATCTGACACTACAGGAGCAATGTAAAGCGGGGCCCAGTCCATCCAATACCACAGTACCAGCAATGGCATTCTGTCCCTAAGATTCAGTAGAAGAGCATTCTCTACCTTGGCCACAATAGTTATGGTAAGTGTCTGCCTAAGAGCACATAAACTATGGGGGCATCCTCTGGTCTATGGTACATAATCTATGGGACAATCTGTTGCTGTGATACAGAACCTCATGCTATGTCAAAGAACCAATAACGGGCACTCTCCTGCTGTGGCACAGAACATATGGTGACAATCTCTTGCCATGGCACAAGACCTAAAGGGGGACACTCTCTTGCCATGGTAATGGACCTATAGGGGGGAAATCTCCTGCCATGGCACAGCCCTATAGGGGGCAGCTTCCTGCTCTGGCTCAGGACCTATGGGGGGGCACCTTCCTGCCATGGCACATGCCCTATGGGGGGGCATTCTCCTGCCATGGCACAGGCCCTATGGGGGGCATTCTCCTGCCATGGCACAGGCCCTATGAGGGGGTCACTCTCCTGCCATGGCACAGGACTTATATGGGGGCACCTTCCTGCCATGGCACAGGACCTATATGGGGGCACCCTCCTGCCATGGAACCTATATGGGGGCACCCTCCTGCCATGGCACGGGACCTATATGGGGGCACCCTCCTGCCATGGCATGGAACCTATATGGGGGCACCCTCCTGCCATGGCACGAGACCTATATGGGGGCACCCTCCTGCCATGGCACAGGATCTATATGGGGGCACTCTCCTGCCATGACACGGGACCTATATGGGGGCACCCTCCTACCATGGCACAGGAACTATGGGGGGGCACTCTCCTGCCATGGCACAGGACTTATATGGGGGCACTCTCCTGCCATGGCACAGGACTTATATGGGGGCACCTTCCTGCCATGGCACAGGACCTATATGGGGGCACCCTCCTGCCATAACACGGAACCTATATGGGGGCACCCTTCTGCCATGGCACGGGACCTATATGGGGGCACCCTCCTGCCATGGCACAGGACCTATAGGGGTCACTGTCCTGCCATGGCGTATAACCTATAGGGGGGCACTAAGGCTGACATTCTGGGGTGTGGTCTCAGTGAGAAAGTGGATTTGTATTTTATGGTGGTGGGGATCATGATGTTGTGTATATGATCTGTACTGTATCATGACGTATGACATCCTGTATGTTACATGTATGATCCCCCATCACATATGTCAGTGACCTGAGCCCTGGCAATGGAGAGGTCACACCGGGTCACAGCAGTGTCCGCTCCCGCACTCACCAATCAAACTTCCCCACTTGATCCTCATACACGGAGGCGGCCAGGGAGATGGAGAGCAGCAGTAACCCGAGCCGTACTACAGCCGCCATGACAGCGCAAGGAAGGCCAGTCCTCCAGATCACCACAGAGATCCGGGCAGCCGCTGGAGCGCCCCCTGCAGCACCATAGAGACGAGACGGAAACTCCCTTCACTATAGAAAGAAGCTGCGTACAGAGCGTACACTCCACACCATCGAGACATAAAATCGCGGATTGATCGTCTATCTACCATAGAGATTAATCTTTAGGTGAAAAGTTTCAGAATTTTGTTAAATCGCATATATTATCTAATTGGTCTGTACAGTCACATCCCGGATACTGGCAAATCAGTAGCAAATTATTACAGTGACAGGATGACGCCCCCTGCAGGCAATCACATAGACAGCCCTGCAATCCCATAATGCTGTGCGCAGCTCGGGGTCCTTAGACACACGTCCAGCCTGAACTACACGTGATTGAGAGCGAGTGCGAAGATGCCTAAATCTAAACGGGACAAGAAAGGTGAGAGGGGCCCCTGAGGGCCACATCACCGTTAAATCATCAGCCCTGAGGGCCACATTACTGTATAGTCATCAACTGAACATAGATAAGTCATAAATCCTCTGCTTTTCCACAGTGTCACTAACCAAGACAGCCAAGAAGGGGTTACAGGTGAAACAGTCCCTCATAGAGGAGGTAAGACCCCCAGTCATGTCTGTTCCCAATCCAGGGCAGTGACATGTGGCACTACAAGTCCCAGATAAGATTTTGTTACCATGATGAGCTTATAAGTGTCCTGAAAAGTTATATAACATCACAGTATAAGTTGTACCTCAGCAGCTCTGCTTGCTGTCAAGTAGACAAACCCATTTAGACACTAGAAGGCCATATATATTTCTTGTAGCTGATGGTTTGTTACAATGTATCCAGTCCAGACAACTAGAAGGCCATATATAGTTCTCGTCGCTGATGGTTTGTTACGCTGTATCCAGTCCAGACAACTAGAAGGCTATAAGTTCTCGTCGCTGATGGTTTGTTACGCTGTATCCAGTCCAGACAAACTAGAAGGCCATAATAGTCTGTCGTGATGGTTTGTTAAGCTGTATCCAGTCCAGAACAACTAGAAGGCCAATATAGTTCTCGTCGCTGATGGTTTGTACGTGTATCCAGTCCAGACAACTAGAAGGCCATATATAGTTCTCGTCGTGATGGTTTTGTTACGCTGTATCCAGTCCAGACAACTAGAAGGCCATATATAGTTCTCGTCGGCGTGGTTTGTTACGCTGTATCCAGTCCAGACAACTAGAAGGCCATTATATAGTTCTCGTGCTGATGGTTTGTTTACGCTGGATCCATCCAGACAACTAGAAGGCCATATATAGTCTGTCGTGATGGCTGTATTTGTTACGCTGTATCCAGTCCAGACAATATAGAAGGCATTTATATAGTTCTCTGATGGTGATGGTTTGTTACGCTTGTATCAGTCCAGACAACTAGAAGGCCAATATATAGTTCCGTCGTGCCTGAGGTTTGTTACGCTGTATCCAGTCCAGACAACTAGAAGGCCATATATAGTTCTCGTCGCTGATGGTTTGTTACGCTGTATCCAGTCCAGACAACTAGAAGGCCATATATAGGTTCTCGTCGCTGATGGTTTGTTACGCTGTATCCAGTCCAGACAACTAGAAGGCCATATATAGTTCTCGTCGCTGATGGTTTGTTACGCTGTATCCAGTCCAGACAACTAGGAAGGCCATATATAGTCTCGTCGCTGATGGTTTGTTACGCTGTATCCAGTCCAGACAACTAGAAGGCCATATATAGTTCTCGTCGCTGATGGTTTGTTACGCTGTATCCAGTCAGACAACTAGAAGGCCATATATAGGTCTCGTCGCTGATGGTTTGTTACGCTGTATCCACGTCCAGACAACTAGAAGGCCATATATATAGTTCTCGCGTCGCTGATGGTTTGTTTACGTGTATCCAGTCCAGACAACTAGAAGGCCATATATAGTTCTCGTCGCTGATGGTTTTGTTACGCTGTATCCAGTCCAGACAACTAGAAGGCCATATATAGTTTCTGTCGCTGATGGTTTGTTACGCTGTATCCAGTCCAGACAATAGAAGGCCTAATAGTTTCTGTCGGCTGATTGTTGTTACACTGTATCCAGTCCAGACAACAGAAAGGCCATATATAGTTCTTGTCGCTGATGGTTTGTTACGCTGTATCCAGTCCAGACAACTAGAAGGCCATATATAGTTCTTGTAGCTGATGGTTTGTTACAATGTATCCAGTCCAGACAACTTATCTGTGAACTAAACCCATCGGCACCACAATCCGCATCTCCCCTCTTGATAAGTTGTTACATTTTACCTGCCCTGAAACAAAGTAACAAATTATGTTGCAAAAAATAATTCCATTCTCTGCAAGCAGTGATCCTGTAATGGAGCTCCAGGGAACACAGTGATATATTGCAGGGCTTATTATTATAAAATGTTACAGGCTATTTGGTATCAAATGGGACAAGTGATGTTATGGCTTTATTTATATCTTACGTTTTTCTTTCCCAGCTGCGGAAATGTGTGGACACCTACAATTATGTGTTTGTAGTGTCTGTGGAGAACATGAGGAACAACAAGCTGAAGGATGTACGGAACGCATGGAAACACAGCCGGTATGTCTGAACCTTCCACTATGCTAAACGCAATGAGGGGTTTTCTGGGACTGAAATTTTAAAGGGATTTTCCCATGAAACACATTGGGTCCTATCCAGATGATAGGGCCTAACTTGCTGATCAGTGGGGGTCTCGGCTCTCAACAATTTTCGTCAGCTACATAGAGATGGATAGGGCAGCACAGACATGCACAGCCGTAATTTCCGCTTATCTCGGGAAGAGACAAGGTGTCTCATGGAGGTACATCGGACCCCAGTTCTTGTGATCTGTGGGGGTCTCATCCCTGTGGATAGGGCCTTACTTATTTTGTGGGTAAACCCCTTTAAAGACTTATCCTTAGAATCAGGTAGTGAAAACCTCAGGGATCAGCTGCTAGAAGAGACTAAAGGATACAAATAGGCTCTACAGCATTGTCACAGTCTAACAAGCAGAGAGCCTTTTATGGTATAGTGGCTTTGTGTGGTACTGCAGCTTAGTTCCATACTTTTGAAAGGAACTGAACTCCAAAAAGGTCATGTGACTGCTAGAGGCGACAAATTGTTTGACCTTCAATATCTTAATCCAAAAAAAATAAACCTTCCTTTTAACAGTGATGTCAGCACTTGTTCTATTAGTTATTTCCATACCCTTAAAATGGTACATGACCTATAACCAATAATAAGAGATAATAGTAAAAATCTATTCCTTACAAAATAAATCGCAATTAAAGTTCTGCGCATGTTCTTGTCATTGGGTAAATTATGGTTGATATCTTCAGTCTCTTTACCAGATGTATCTCCTGCACTCTGCTCGTCTCTGCAGACTCTTTTAGGAGTTGATTTAGTGGGGATAGTTTGTTGCACGGCAAAGGCCGCACTCTCTCAATATTATTTGTCCTGCTCATTATAACACACTTATACAGGCGGTCCCCTACTTAAGGACACCCGACTTACAGACAACCCATAGTTACAGACAGACCCCTCTGACCTCAGGTGAGGCTTTCTGAATGCTTTACTATAGTCCCAGATTGCAATAATCAGCTGTAAGGTGTTTGTAATAAAGCTTTATTTATAATCCTTGGACCCATAACAGCAAAAAATGTTTAAACTCCAATTGTCACTTGGGCCAAAAATTTTTTTGTCTGGATCTACAATTATAAAATATACAGTTTCGACTTACATACAAATTCAACTTAAGAACAAACCTCCAGACCCTATCTTGTACGTAACCCGGGGACTGCCTGTAGTATTATTTAGTTGTGATGTTTCTAATATTGACATCTTCATCTTCCAGATTATTCTTCGGCAAGAATAAAGTGATGACTGTGGCTCTGGGGAAGGATCCCTGCGATGAGTACAAGGATAATTTACACAAGGTAAGATTCTGTGCAGAGTGTCTCCTTAACCTGCCATCAGCCTCACATTAGAATTACATTATAATGTTTTTTACTACCTGTAGTTGAGCAATTGCCTTAAAGGAGAAGTCGGGATCCTGTTTACCAATCGCACAGAGAAAGAAGTTAAAGAGTAAGTATCTGGGGTCTCCTCTGATCCCTCTTTTCAGTCCTTTATCAAAGACACTTACTCTGGGTCTGTTATCTTGTGGAGCCCTGAAGTTAATGGAGAGTCAGGAAGGACTAAGACGAACTTTAGGGTGACTTTATTGCTAGCTATATCTATAGCCGTGCCCCATCGTTGCCAGTTCCTGACCAGCAAAGCTGTCTGTATTCTACATGACTGCAGTATAACTGCATAATATGGAACAACATGGCTGTTGAAGAGTTTAGGAGGTTCGGTTACAATTTTGAAGAGATGCTATTTGAGAACTAGACCTAGATGTGGAAGACATGAAATTGTATTTTATAGTAATGACAATGTGTGTGGGCTGTCATGTGGGTATCCAAAAGTTACAGTTGCAGGAGTGAAGGACATTGAAATAAAAGTCTTTGTACACTATTGGGTGACCAAGTACAACTTTGATTTCTTTAATATTGGGTACTGCAGCTCTGGAGCACATGTAATGTTATATGGATGCTGCACATTTTCTGGTTGAATGTTTCCTTTGCCATTATTAACACCTTGATGTGATTTCTTACAGATGGTTTGATCAGTTTAAGGAAACTGACTTTGCCCGAGCTGGAAACAAAGCCCCTTATGGTGTTGTTCTTGATCAGGGGCCCCTGGAACAATTCACACACTCGATGGAGCCACAGTTACGTCAACTGGGCCTGCCCACCACGCTGAATAAAGGTTGGTCCTTGTCACTGGGGGAAGGAAAATTTATCAGAACTAGGTACACTGTGCGCCAAGATGAATTCTACAACAGGTCCTGTCCTGGCGTAAAATTTAGCTACAGCCTGCATAAGAATCCAGGTATACACAAATATGCCAGCCTGGGGTGGCACTGGACCAGCTGTTCACCACTCGCATGGGGGAAAGTGGTTTAAGGGAGGGGGAGGATTGTTGCAATTCCTACCCTTGCACCAGAAAATTGGCTGGTCCTCCTGTGTCTTTACCGGGTTGTCCTGTCTGTTAGGTCAGTATCCAAAGGGAATATATTCTTTATGCCGACCATAAATCCTGGAGTGATCAGTGTTCAGGTAACAGATCTTACAGTCATGTATAATCATTTGTGATGCTAGGGGTCACTGACTCATTCTGAGACTATAATCCTTCACTGAAGGGAAGGTATTGAGGAGGCAGGGACTTCTAGCCTCATAGAAAACTATAGATGACTGTGTTTTGGTCCCAAGCTAACACTTTGAAATATATAGGTGGATGCAAAAAATGTGGAGTGTGATTTCCTCAATGGATACCAGATAAAAAATAGGGACTTCTTCTGGCGCAGCCCAAGGAATCACAGCTATACATAAAGCTCTATCTTGACTCAATTTAATATTATAATCAGGATATGTACAGGTGTGTATTTTATCCTGATTATAGTGAAACACTAAAGGTGAGCGGAATACACATATGAATTCATAAACACTCAAAATAAATCACTTTTGTTTGCACTAGGCAGAGCCGTCTTGACTTTGAAACTAAACTTTGTATCATCTGTGTGACTTTTAAAATTATTTATTCTTGTGGATATCTGCTGCCTAACGTACTACTTTAACACACATAATGGATTTGTTATCAGCTCGCTGGACATATTTTAGAGAATTGTCTGCAGTTACACATTGCTATACTCCATCTGTGTAGGATGTTGGAGTGGATCTAAACAGGAAAGTTTTCATGCACTGACTGATATTCAAGACCTGGAAATTAAGACTTGATAAGTCCTGATTATAATGCATACAGACTCTTTCTCTACCGTGTGCATTGGCAGAAAGATCTGAAGCTTTGTACTGTTTGTTTGTCGATGAGAACCGGATTTTGACATATTTTTCACCTTTTCAGGAGTGGTGACTCTTCTGTCAGATTACGAGGTGTGTAAAGAGGGTGATGTCCTGACCCCTGAGCAGGCACGGATACTGGTGAGCTAACATTTGATTGGGGGGGGGGACAGTGTATTCATGGTGGCCATGTGGCTAACAACAATTCTCTTTTTGCAGAAACTCTTTGGCTATCAGATGGCAGAATTTAAAGTGTCCATTAGATCCATGTGGGTGGCAGAGACCGGAGAATTCCAGCAGTTTTCAGAGGGAGATGAAATGGAGGAAGGTGGTGGTGGTGATGATGATGATGACGATGCAGAATAAGCTTCACCTCTTTTAGATGGAGTGTTACAGTCTATATGAGGTAGCAGCTTTACCTCCAGCTCCTCGGCCGATGAAGTACAATGACTGACTGTTCAGAGGGGGCGTAACTGTGTTTTAACAGATGTATATAAACCTGTGCTGCAGGTTGGACTTATCCTTGTACATCCAAAGAATATACAATGAATACTATCAGGAATCCACTCCTTGTGCACAGGGGTTGCAGGAACCCATCAGCACCCACATTGAGCAGGTTTTTTTTAGTGAGCGCCTGACACTGTACTAGCAGGACATCTACCAACAGAATGAAAGACTGTATGCAAATGGGCCTGAGGGGCTCAAGGCTCCATTAACACCTATGGAGCCTGAAGCCCCTCAGGCTCATTTGCATACACTCCTTCATCCTGGTAGTAGATGCCCTTCAATATGTCAAATACAAGCACATTTTTACCTTGCAGCTTCTGGCCATCCTTCTACAGGTAACGTACCCTGTAAATTGTAAGAGTCTTAATCTAGTCCATATTACACCTGTACAATATCGCTGAGACCAGCTTCAGATGATCACATTTGACAGGGACTTGGTCCTGTACTGAAATCTTTATTACCATATAGGCCTCAAACATGTCTCTTAATACTGGGAGCATAATACTGTGATTTTTGGTCCAGAAATTAGGCCAATGTTTAGTTTATATACAGAGAGTGAACATATACTAAACCTTATGACAAAGTGGTTTTCCAAGTGTATTATTACACCCATTTGATACTGATGACTTATCCTAAGGATATACCAACGCTATAATAAACTTATACAGTCCCTTTAAATTAAGCTCCTCCTCTTTTAACTGCATTTCTAATAATCTCAATAATAAATTGGACTGTGTGGATTCAAAATGTTTTGTGGTTTTGCAACTTTTAAAATACAGGTAGTCCCCGGGTTATATACAGGATGGGTTCTGTAGGTTTATACTTGAGTTGAATTTGTATGTAAGTCTGAACTGTTTATATTTTATAATTGTAACCCTAGCCAACATTTTTTGGTCTCTTTGACAATTGGATTTTAAAACTTTTGGGTTGTGATAAGAAACAGGATTAACAATAAATCTGAATTGCAGACACCTTTAACTCTTACAGCTGATTAAATTACAGTAAATTAGCAACATCCAGAGGTGTGTCTGTAACTAGGGGTCATCTGTAAGTCGGGTGTTCTTAAGTAGGGGACTTAGTGCAAGTTCACACATATTGGTGAATTAAGAGCGATGATGAAATGGGAAGGGTAGGTCCATGACACCTGTCCAGATAGGATCCACACGGGTCACCAAATGAAACAAAACTACGTAGAAGACAGAGGGTTTACTCCTCATCAAAGAACCAGAAACCTATGAGTAGAATTGTATTCGATCACAATACAAAGCAGCAGATCTACTAGTGAGCCTCTGCTAAAAGATAATTACAGGACAGATAAAGTTCACTGTTTAGCGGAAATAGCTAGGGCAGTCGTGAGCGACCAGGTTCCAGGCTTCATCAAAGGCGGCGACTACAGGTGGAAGCAGGGAGCCACCCTCTGCTCCGTCCAAATTCTTCACTAGTTGTTCCATACTGGACATCCCCAGGATCACAGCATCACCCTGACTGCCCTGGAAGCAAAAGAAATGTATAACAGAAACATTTTTCAGTGTTTTTTTTTTTTTTTTTCTCCAAGTCCTAGGCAATGCCTGTGCTGCAGAATATTCTACCACTTCTACTTTGTAAGCCAAGTCGGTGACTCCGTTCTCACCCCGTGAATGAATCCCATAGTCAAAGATGATAATAACCCATACTCGCACCTGTAGTTTGGAGTGGTGATACATCCAGCGGAGAGCAGCAGACGTCAGGCTGGGTCTGTCCTTGCCATACGCCTCCTCCAAAGCCTTCTGTACAAGGTCAATTCCTTGAAAGTATTGCTTCTTCCAGTATCTGTATAAGGGGAGTACACACAGTCAGGAGACCCCATCAATGACTTTCCTAGTAATCTATTATAAATGTCCTGTATACTGACCTGCTTCTATATAAATCAGACCATTTGTTGCCAAAAAATCTGCTAGTTTCCTGCTCCTTATCCTTGTCCTCGTATCTGTATCTGCCGGTCAGCAGCCCCCCTGTACAGAACAATACAGCCATCACAATCCTAACAAAAATCATTATGAATATCACAGCCAAAATGGCCGCCCCGTGTGTCCTGACCACTGCACAAGTCAAAGCACTTACCGGCCAGCGGATTGTAGGCGTAAAAGCGGCATTGTACAAACCCTAGAGGGGAAGCGTATACCCCCTTTAGACTAATGTGCCCACCACATGGGCCCCTTTAGAGAGAAAAAGTCAAAGACCTTCCAATGCTCTGATGTGCTCAGGCCACTTATAAGTATAATGGGGCAGATTTATCAAGTGTCTGAAAGTCAGAATATTTCCAGTTGCCCATGGCAACCAATCACAGCTCAGCTTTCATTTTACCAGTGCTCATGAATATGTTAAAGGGAAGCTGTGATTGGTTGCCATGGGCAACTGGAAATATTCTGACTTTTAGACACCTGAGATCTGAGGGTTACAGGGCCGGAGCCTGAGGCTGCACTACTGCAGCATCGTTAAGACAACAGAGACGTGGGTGCAGTTGTTGGAAATTTCTGGTGAATCTTAATTGTCCATATCAACGTCATAATCAGGGTGTAGATGAGGATTTGGATCCACCTAGGTCTCTATGACACCACTGGACCTGCCATATGAGACCACCATGCTGCAGATGTGTCACTGACCCCCACACCGCTCTTTAAAGTACCTGGTAGACGGTCGGCAGCACCCAGTTCTTCTCTTTACAGATGCAGTAAATCTTCATCACCTCCCATGACACGTAGTTGGATAGACCCAGCTCCTTGAACTTTCCCTAGAAGGAAATAGCTGCTTATTATACAACAAATTGTTCTATTGATTATATTATATTGCAATTCCTCAGATTTTCAATATCTCTGCTTGATTTAAGTAAACAGCATTCTTTGTACATGTGAACCTGTCCTGATTTCACAGCTGAAGGTTTGTTACATTAGCAGTCAAACAGTTTAGCAATCTGAACTCCAGATTTTATCTGAACCACTGGGGCCAGCACCAATCTCGAAAATGGGGTGAGGGGGGGTTGCATGTCTTGAGCAGGACAGACATGATTTTACCTCCTGGTACAGCTCCTGGCAGGCGGCCAGTGTCTCCTCCAGGGGGGTCTGGTGGTCAGGTACATGCAGGTAGAATAGGTGGACACTGGGGGTCTTCAGCCGCTGCAATGAGGCTTCTAGCTGCTGATGCACGCTCTCTGCTGACAGGTTCTTCTTCCCCTCCAGAGGATTTGCTTTAGTTGCTATCTTCACTGCAGGATAATGACTCATTCATTTAAAGGGTTTTTAATTCTTATGCAGATTGGGCATTAGACATGAAGGGCCATTGTAGGACAACAATGAAAACTCATTCAGATGTTTTCAATATAAGCGATTACTCCCTGTTATCAGCCAGTATGGGGAAAGAGCATGTAGAACAGGTAAATGCAATCTTTTGCTCCCTGTTATCAGGCAGTGCAGGCTGGGGAGAGGGTGTCTAGAGGACTGGTAGGTATAGTCTGTTGTTGAACCAGGCCCAGGCTCAGAACACGTCTCCACTTACCTCCAGGGCCAAGCCCCATGTCCCCCAATATTCGCTCGCTCTCTCCATCAGCATAAATATGTGCAGTGTCCACCTCATTGTATCCGCGCCTGAGAAACTCCCTTAGCACCTCTTCACTGGATTTGGCGTCCATGCGGCGCCCAAACTCCATAGCACCCAGAACGGTGTGGGGAAGCCCCTGCAGCAGAGACATGGTGAAGTACAAGAGATGAGGACGGAGAGACAAGCCAACCTTCCACAGCCCCGACAAGGTGCAAGAGACCAGGCTCCTGGTCATATATTAACTCAACATGGCAGCGAGCCCAGGAATCATAAGTGTCATATGAACTGAGATAACAAAGAGGCCAGAACCTGAAAAACGCCCTAAATGATTAATAGCCCCTCCCTCTGATCCCTGCTGCAGGTTACATGCCATTGGCTGCATTCACATATTGCGTTTTGTTTGCATTTTGAAATGCAAACAGCGAAGGAGAGGTGATTCGCCTACTTACATGACTATTAACGCTTGCGTTTATAAAACGCAATGTAAACGTGAAAGTGAGCAAACGTGTATGTAAATAGTTAGGACGCGTTCGCACACAGGGGCACATTTACTAAGGATCCACACAGGTCGGGTTTCCTGACTATTACCGACTTGCGCCGCATTTAACAGGGGTTTTTGGCGCACGCGATCGGAATCTGCTCCACAGAGTTTGTATTTCATTTTAAAACACAATACAAATGCTGCAATAATGGGACTTGCCTAATGGCAGATGGCCAACCTTGCATGCCACTTGTGCATGTTGTGAATGGGGCAGGCAGTGGGCCGGTAGAGGTGTAAATGCCCATTTACTATAGTAGAAATCACCACCAGGTCACACTTAGTATAACTGGGACACCTGGAGGGAAGGGGAGGAGGAGTATAATGCTGGTGACACAAGTGGTGTTAGATTAGGAGTCCTTAGATTGTCAGGGTACAGGTTTATCTACACTTTAATTTGGCTTCTGAACATTCACTAGTATCTGACACATAGAAAGAGAGATGAGACAGATCAGAGATGAGATTATGAGATCCATGAGATGCATATTACACATGATCACACTCTCAGCTCTGCTCTATCACACTATCCCTCTCCCCGGATAAAGATCTGCCTGAAGCTTGTAGTTCTCCTCTCGCTGCTGTTGTTTGCAGTAGTTTGCTCGCGAACGAGCCAGCACAAAGAGTCAGCTCATTCACATGAACGACGTGAGCCGATGGCTCACTAAACCCTGCCCCTAAACGGCTCACCACGTCCCTTTTAACCCAATAAAATCGGGTTAAAAGTGGAGTGCTGTGGGGTGACTAACTGGCCTGCGGCTCCCTATTATATATTTAATAGGGAGCCGTTCAGGAGCTAAAAGAGCCGGCTCTTCTTAGTGAACGAAGCCTAATGAACCAGCTCACTAAGAAGAGCTGGAATTTCCATCACTAGTTTGCAGGCAGGAAGTGAGTGTGTATCAGTGTGAGCTCCGTCCTGGAATGCAGGGGTATGGCCGCTGCAGGGAGCAGAGGGAGAGAGAACCTCCACAGCGTCAGGCAAGGTGGCTGCCGACCCTAAAGTCAGAAGACCCAGGTTTGGCAATCAGGGCAACTGAAATGGTCAGATTCCTGTCCACTTGCGGTAAACATAGAAGCTTCCTATAGAATGACAGCAAGCAGAGATCTAGAAAACAGTCAGGAATTGATACATAAAGTATTTTGGAAAATTTTATCACTTTTTATAGTACAAACAATAACATTAATTTGCCGAAATAGGAGTACCCCTTAAAGGTGCCAAGAGATCAACCTAATCCATCTGATACTGATGTCTTCTTTTAAGGATAGACCAATGCTATTATAAACACATACAGTCCCTTAAAATTAAGCTCCTGCTCTTTCATCAAAGATCGACTGCATTTCTCCTTCTGTGTTTCTTCTCACCATTGTGCAGTGACTCAGTTCCGATACATGGGCTGGTAATAAATTCAATTTTGTGGAATCAAAATATTCAGTGTTTTCAACTTTTAATTAAGATATTTACTGCAACGTTATGGAGACTTAAGAGCGATAAGGAGAGGTCCATTACACAGCATCGGTCCAGATAGGATCCACACAGGTCACCAAACGGAGGGTCTACTCCTCACCAAAGAGCAGCCAGTAGAGTTGTATCAGATCATGATATGAAGCAGCAGATTTTGCTTATGAGAATCAGCAGGTAATTACAGGACAGATATGGTTTCCTGTCTACATGAAGTAGTTAGGACAGTCGTGAGCGACCAGGTTCCAGGTTTCTTCAAAGGCGGCGACTACAGGTGGAAGCAGGGGGCCACCTTCTGCTCCATCCAAATTCTTCACTAGTTGTTCCATACTGGACATCCCCAGGATCACAGCGTCACCCTGACTGCCCTGGAAGCAAATGAAATATACAACAATAAAATAAACACTAAAATACTCTGTGCTGCTGGTCCGACCGTGCACCATATTTATTACGGCCGTGCGACACAATTCATGTGCAGCATGAGCAAAGTGCACAAAAAAAAAATGCTCACTTCCCGAGCATTGCAGGGGAAGAAAAGGGTGCCAGTTTTGATGAATCTGGCGCCCCCTGCGCACTACACAGGCAAACTGCACGTAGTTTGATAAATGTGGGCCACAGTGCTGCATAAGATTCTGCCACTTCCAATATGTAAGGCAAGTCTGTGACCCCTTTCTCCCTCCAAGAATTAACCCCATAGCTATAGGTGATAACTCATGCTCGCACCTGTAGTTTGGAGTGGTGATACAGCCACCGGAGAGAAGCAGACGTCATGCTGGGTCTGTCCTTGCCATACGCCTCCTCCAATGCCTTCTGTACAAGGTCAATTCCTTGAAAGTATTCCTTCTTCCAGTATCTATGGTGGAGTACACACAGCCAGGAGACACCATCAGTGACTTCTCCAATAATCTATTATCAGACAATATCTCCTATATACTGACCTCTTCATGTGGTATTCAGACCATTTGTTGCCAAAAAATCTGCTAGGTTCCTGCTCCTTATCCTTGTCGTCATATCTGTATCTGCCGGTCAGCAGCCCCCCTGTACAGAACAATACAGCAGTCACAAACCTAACAAAAATCATTATGAATGTCACAGCCAAAATCGCTGCCCCCCGTGGCCTGACCACTGCACAAGTCAAAGCACTTACCGGCAAGCGGACCGTAGGCGTAGAAGCGAATTCCAAGTTGGCGCAGGCAGGGCAGCAGCTCCGTCTCTACTTTTCTGGAAGTGGCGTTGTACACACCCTAGAGGGGAAGCGCATACCCCCATTAGACCAATGTCCCCATCACATGGGCCCCTTTAGCCACAATAGGGAGACTATGTCACAAAGACCTTCCAATGCTCTGATGAGCGCAGGCCACGTATAAGTATAATGTGTAAACTGATCTATTCTAAGATCTTAGGGTTACAGCGCCGGAGCCTGAGGTCGCTCTACTGCGGTATCGTGACGACAACAGAACCTTTGGGAGCAACTGTAATGGAAATTTTAGGTTGATCTTAATCACCATCAATGTCCTAATCCGGGTGCCATATGAGACCACCATGCTGCAGATGTGTCACTGACCCCCACACCGCTCTATAAAGTACCTGGTAGACGGTCGGCAGCACCCAGTTCTTCTGTTTACAGATGCAGTAAATCTCCATCACCTCCCAGGACGCGTAGTTAGACAGACCCAGCTCCTTAAACTTTCCCTAGAAGGAAATAGCTGCTTATTACACAACAAGCTGTTCAGTGAACATACTACATTGCAGTTCCTCAGATTTTAAATATCTCTGCTTGCTTTTTAGTAAACAAGAACATTCTAATTACATTTGAACCCGTCTTGGTCTGATGCTTCTCATAGCTGACAACTGCACTCCAGATTTTATTGCCAACACAGGGGCCAGCACCAATCTGGAGAATTGGGGTCCCATATTTTAAGAAGGACAGAGACTACTTTACCTCCTGGTACAGCTCCTGGCAGGCGGCCAGTGTCTCCTCCAGGGGGGTCTGGTGGTCAGGTAAGTGCAGGTAGAAGATGTGGACGCTGGGGGTCTTCAGCCGCTGCAGAGATTCTTCTAGCTGCTGACGCACGGTTTCTGCTGACAGGTTCTTCTTCCCCTCCAGTGGATTTGCTTTAGTCGCTATCTTCACTGCAGGAAAATAATTGATTAATTTAAAAGGGGTTGATCACTTTGAACCCCCCCAAAAGCCACTGCAGACTGGGGAGGGTCTGGGGTCTCCAGTCCACATGCAGAACAACAATGGCAGCTTTCCATATGAAAATGATCAGTGCTCATTCACATGCATTCAATACAAGCAATTTCTCCTGTAACATCACCCACCGGCGCCTAGCCTTTTTCTGATTCGGAGGCTTCTGTTCCCTGCTACCCAGCACCACGACTGTGCAACACCCCTGCCAACGCAGTGTTGCAAAATCAAATCCACTCTCCATTCAATAGGGTTTTCTCGAAAGGCCTGATCAACCTAGGGAGCCCTCTAGTGTCTGGAAATGGTAATACAGCTGTTAATTATCCACCTGAGAAGGAATGTGTAATTTCTTGCAACCAATGAGATGCCTTATTGTTGTGGTATTGTAAAGAGAAAACCCTTACAAGGGGTTAATAAACCCCCTTGTGGCTGGAAAGTTCAAGTTCTTTTTCCACTGAGCTTCATAGTAGCACGTGTGCCTGTGACACGCTGCCCTGACACACTTGGCCTGTGGGGAGACCCAGGCCCACGCAGACCCCCACCTTCAAGAATCTGCATCATCCTATTGCTGAAGCAGCCAACTATCCTCTCCAGCCTGAAGCTACCTGTACCAGGCTGTGATTACCTCCTGTGGGACACTATCCAACCAGCCATTTCGACCCAGTTGAACTTACTGCTGTTTTGGCCGTAGCCAAATTCCAAATAAACGAAATGTAAGTTGAATGCTTGACATTCCCTGTTTCCGAGTAATCACTGTGTACGGCTGTTACCACCAAGGGTGCTCCATTAACCACCCCCAGGGATCACTAACTTTAGATTACGGTTTCCCCAGGGAAAAATGTCCGATTCCTTCAGCCTCCCTCCTTTTGTGTGCTTCCACCGGTCAGAGACCTGCCAGGTTGTGGACGAGGCCTCTGTCCCTTGGTACCCAGCACTGTGACCACAGACAAGCGCTAGGCCGCGCTCCACTCAGGTACCTAGGGATTCGGCTGCCTCCAAACCATGAAAAAGACTAGGCCCCGGTGGAGGATGTTAAAACTGCAGACAAGTGCTAGGCCGCGCTGTACACAGTGACTGCACCAGCAGCAGAATAGTGAGTGCAGCTCTGGAGTATAATACAGGATGTAACTCAGGATCAGTACAGGATAAGTAATGTCATGTATGTACACAGTGACTGCACCAGCAGCAGAATAGTGAGTGCAGCTCTGGGTTATAATAAAGGATGTAACAACAATTTATTCAAAACATTGGACCTACTGTTACGGCAGGGATTTGGAAACAATTATTTACACATAGAGCCACCCAAGGCAGCACAAAATTCGATCATGATATTAAAATGTTTATTAGTATTCAGGCGTACAAAATAGCAGTAGGGTCACTACTAACTGCTCAACTCGAGAAAAAAAATTTGTTAAAAACACAGGTGCCCAGAGCTAACAGGTATTTAGGTTAAAGAGCTAAGGTTTTGTAATAAGAGGAGCTATATCAGCAAAACCTAGCTGGGATGGGCTATGGATTCGGGCTGCACAATATGGGCCCTAAAGGCTAGACGATAGAAAGTGTCCTCAGTGGGCGAGTGTAATCCCTTATACACCAAGTCATGGTGCAGGGATATTACTTTAGACAAGCAGCGTGAGTAAATATATAGCTGTGATAAAATGTAAAGGGTTATTATCTTCTATACCCAATGCATTAATTGTATACAGAACCCTATCACTCTGCTTATAATATAAATATGATCACGCCTACTGACACAGATATAGATGGTGCCTGTCACTACCTAATCCTAGGCTAGTATCAGCATCACAGGTGCAGACAAGACCACAGGTCAGCCCAGCCACACCACACCACTAAATGGTTAACTCTGACAATGGAAAAGTTATCTAGATAAACTACAGTTGGCCTAGGCACACTGCACATTAAAAGTAAACACAGATTAGCCCCCCGACATGTTCCGTCGGAGAACCGGATTCATCAGGGGTCGGGCTAATAGTAAATGTCGGCAATGTTGGCTGCACCGACCTTTACTATTAGCCCAACCCCTTCTTTGAGATTTTTATGCTCATGTTTTTAAGAAAAAAAAGGGCTTTAAAAATGATGCAAATGAGTCTGAGGGGCTCCAGGCTCCATTTACTCCTATGGAGCCTGGAGCCCCACCGGCTCATTTGCATAATTTTTGTAAAAACCAGGGCATAAGAAGCTAAAAGAAGAGCAGATCCTGCCAGAGGGGGCACATACCAGTATGTCTGTGTGCTTGCTTTACAGTCCTTCATCCTGGGGATATATGTCCTTTAAATCATTCCTGTTGTTCAGACCCAACATCCCCATAGTGTTGTATTTCATAAATAATCTCGCCTCCTGGCATAATAAGGTCTCGGGACACAACTTTGGGGATCTACTTCTACCTTTTCCAGACCTGCGAACCTTAAAGGACATCTACCACCACATTTAAGGGTGGTCTACTGTCCCCCAATGTATGCTCATTACTTTAGGGGTGACTGAGGACTGCTGCTGTCATGCTTGAGGCCATCTTCTATACCGAAATATCTGCAGCGCTTTTCGCCGGCGCCAAGTAGTATATAGATGAGGGGGTGTGAATAAATCATGTTCCAATGGAGCCAGTAGACGCACAGCTAGCGAACGGTGAGCGCCTCCGGCTCATTTGCATAAACTTTATAAGTGCATATTTCGGTATAGATGACGGCCCGGAGCATGACAGCAGCAGTCCCCCCAAGGTAACCAGCATACGTTTGAAGACAGTCTACCACCCCTAAATGTGGGGGTAGACCTCCTTCAACAACTCGGGTTCCCCCCATGACTCTGACATGACTGATTAGCCTTGGACAAACTTTTCCTGTGCTAATCCAATTGTAATGTTCACGAAATCTAATGAACACATTTCTGATAGTTTTCCCTATGTAGTACTTCTCACATGGGCGTAATATAACGTATACTACAAAGGGGGACATACAGTTGAGGAATGATTTCACCTCCTGTTGAATTCCTCCCATTTTTATCACTCTAGTTTGTGTATTATAACAGCAGAAATTGCAGGAGCCACATTTGTCATTTCCTATTGGAATACATTTCTGTAATCTAGTATCGCTAGATGTAAAACAACAACTCGCGACAAACTGTGTCCTCAGTTTATGCGGTTGATAAGACACTTGTCCATCAAGTTACACCAAGGAAGGGAAGGGATTGGATGAATAAGGGATTTAGGGGAAACAATCCTATATAGCATAACAATCAATGTTATTTAGGTGTAAAAAGGCATCTAGACCCTTCTTGTAGCTCTCTGCTGTCCCTGCTGTGACCAGCGCCTGAGCTCGGCTATTCCATAGATTGACAGTTCTCATAGTAAAAAAGCCCTGTCGCCTCTGGTGATTAAACCTTGTTTTCTCCAGACGGTGACAGTGCCCCCTCGTCTTTTGATTTTAGCTTCTCTTGGAGGCTTGATTGATCCCAGTAATAATTCTGCAGCGAGACCCCGGCATTACTCAGCATGTTGGGGGTGAATTTATCAAGACGTGCGTTTTGAGTGCCTGTCTTAAAGTTCCTCCCATTGGGGGTCCTGCATTGATCTTCACTATGACGCTCTGGCCTCTTAGTGAATATAGGCACAAAATCTGTCAGTTTCCACCTGCAGACCAGATCAGAACTGGTGGAGTCTTTTGCTGAAGTCTCTCCCAGTTTTCCTTGCAGAGACTATGGTAGATGTGACGGGTTGGGCGTTCAGGACCTGGCCCGCCCTCCCTGCCTGGTCTTCAAATCGTCATGCCTATAGTGGTGTGCGGGTTGAAGAAGCCAAAACAGTGGAGGGGGAGATTAATATGCCATAGTAAATCTGGGACAAAAAGCACCCAGCGAGCTGCAATAGAGGTCACAGTGGGCAGAGAGGTCCGTCTGTAAGTTGAGTGTCCTGTAAGTTAAGTGGGACTGTCTGTATTCCTTACTAATCTAGTTTCCCTTTAAGTTTAAAAGGAAAACTACCATCAAAACTAGTCATGATAAACCAGGGACACTTTCCCTTAGATCGAGACCCTGTGACTGTGGTAACCTTCTTATATTTGTTATCCATGGTCTTCTTTCTTCTAAAATCAACTTTTAAAATTATGCTAAAAAACAAGAAGGACTCTGGGGGTTGTTACCAGATCCCCTCTGTGTTGCAGATTCACAGGCTGTAACACTGTGCTGAGGGGGATTAGAGACAGTGTAACAGCCTGTGAAGCTACAGCACGGAGCGGTTTAGGTAACGCCTCACACAGCCCTTCTGGGTCATTGGCATCATTTTGGAAGTTGATTTTAGAAGGAGCGAGGCCATGGATAACAAATATAAGATACCACAGTCCCGGTGCCTGGATCTTAGAGTAAGTGTCCCTGGTTTATCATGATGGATTTTGATGGTAAGTTTCCTTTAAAGCCCTCAAATGGGGAACAGAGGGCGCGCATGTTATAAGGTGAGGCACGAGACGTTGCGAAACCCCAGGGATGATAAATCCCATAGCTGGTTGCGTGACGGCCGTAATTGTTACAGCGCATTCTTATTGAACGTATGGAAAAGATGACTATTTGTCTTAATTTCCCGGACTCAGCATTAGGGGAATAGGGGGGACCTGCTCAGGACTATGTAATAATTCCGGGGGAGGGAAGTGCCCGGTATACAGGAGGAGGCCTGAGCTCTGCATCTCCCATTGGCTGTAGCAGCAGGTCTCACAGATGGTCCTGCATCCCCTACACTTGGAGATCAGGGTCCTACACGATGTCTGATACTGTAGGACACGGGGACATGGACCGCTGTGTGATCTGTAGGACTTTTTCCTACGTTGTGATGATTGAGGTTAGTTTAGTACATTGAGATTTAGTAGTGATCCATCCATGAGTATGGGGGAAGGGCAGTATATATAGGGGATGTGCCAAAAACAGATTCTGATCTTAGCTTTAACATAGGTGGGGGTCACCTGTTCAGAGTTATGGGCTGGTTTACCGGATTTTTCCATCAGTATCATCTTCTGGGATTTCCACTGATCCCAAAAATGGGTTTTCTTGATCACTAATTGGATGAAGCTGCAGGTGGGGTGTGTCCTGCCCTTACATTCGGTACTGTGAGCGCTGGGTCTTGCAGGATAACACTTGGCACTTTTCCCATTGTATTGAATGGAGCGGCTGGCTGAGCGTGCTCCCTGCTTCTCCATTCATTTTCTATGGCTGAATGCTGTGACGGGAGGAGGCAGACGCAGGCTCGGATCGCTGATCCTTTCCTTTGGGTGCTGGGAATTCTGTTCTCGTGTTCAGTGATGGTCCTAATATTCGGACCTCCTCCTGAATTGGATGTTTTGTAGATATTGGACAACCCCTTTGATGCGATCCATCTCTGCATCCAGTTTTCACCGCAGTTGGGAGCTCATCCCCCTCTTTGTACGGGAGATGTGCAGCCGACCAACAAGCATTAAAGATACAATCAGTTGTGGATGTTCTGCAGACTATTGCTGTGCGATACTCTGCGGCAGGATCTGCGTTGGAATTGGTGTCTGTATGTACACGTTTTTGCTGCAGCCTTCACACCAGGCGGGATTATGGGAAGCGTTAGGCCTCGTGTGTTGATTTTCCTGTCTTTTGTTCTCAGATGACGTGTATTAACCCCGTGGAGGCCGCCCGCCCTGTGCGGCTGGTTTCCCAGCTGTGGTTTTCTTCATCCAGGCCATGTAAGGGTAAAGGAGCACGCTCATTCCTCAGTTATTTCTGTGTAGAATAATCCAAATATAACTGCTCCTCCGTACACTGCCAAACAGCTGCGCCATGTTGACAAGTGAATAACAATTGCTGCTTCATTATATCCCTGATTTACTAACAAACATCAGGAAGGTTGGGGCTGGGAATAGACTATCCTGCCATAAACTGTGCTGCCTGCTCACCTGCATGTCAGCTGTATATTCCTGTATATAGGGGGTAGTATTATAGTAGTTTATTCTTGTACATAGGGGGCATTATTATAGTAGTTATATTCCTGTATATAGGGGGCAGTATTATAGTAGTTATATTCCTGTACATAGGGGGCAGTATTGTAGTAGTTATATTCTTGTACATAGGGGGCAGTATTATAGTAGTTATATTCTTGTACATAGGGGGCAGTATTATAGTAGTTATATTCCTTGAGAAAGAAAAAAAGAAAAAACTGGGTTCAGAATCCAGACCCCAGACAATAGAAGGGGAGGAAGAGGAAGGAGCAGGGGATCCAAGCTACACCGCAGGGAGGCCAGAAGACCTAAGGACCAGCACAGTGAGAAGAAGAAAGAAGAAGCCAATTCAGTTTACTCAGCTGCGGGGTGGGGGAAACCAAAAGGAGAAACGGGGGAACCAAAAGTCTCAGCATGAACACACAGCAAGCTTGCTTTATGATATATCAGTAAATGTTTTATCTATGTCCACAGAGACTGCACCAGCCAGCAGGATATGTTAGTGAGTGCAGCTCTGGGTATAATACAGGATGTTGGGTATAATACAGGATTGTAAATCAGGGGATCAATACAGGGAAAGTAAGTCATGTATGTAGGTACACAGTCGAATGCAACCAGCAGCCAGAATAGTGAGTTGCAGCTTGGAGTTATAATTTTACAGGATGAGTTGTTAAGAGTTGTGAATCAGGATCAAGTACAGGATAAGTAATGCCCGATGTATGTGTACACCAGTAGTGACTGCACCGCCAGCAGATAGTGAGTCAGCTCATGGCGTTTAATGCAGGAGGTAACTAGGATCAGTACAGGCTAATAATGTCTGTATGACAGTGACTGACCAGTCGCGAAGCAGCAGATAGTGAGTGCAGCTCTGGAGTAGTAATACACGGATGTAATCGGCTCAGTACAGGATAAGTAATGCCATGTTGTACACAGTGACGCACAGCGCCAGAAGGACCATTGCAGAGAAGACGATAGTGAGGTGGCTCTGGCGGTTACATACAGGATTAACCGGATCAGTCACGATCAAGTAGTAAGTGATAAGTATGTGTCGTGTATGTACATCAGTGACTGCACCAGCAGAATAGTGAGTGCAGCTCTGGGGTTATAATACAGGATTGTAACCTCGGCATCAGTACAGGGAAAGTAATGCCTGTTGTACACAGTGATGTCCCAGCAGCAGGAATAGCAATAGTGCAGCTCGGGTTGGGGATAATACGGATGTAATCAGGCGTCACAGGATAACGTATGTTCATGATGTAACACAGTGACTGCATCGCAGCGAGAAATAGTGCTAGTGCAGACTCTGCGGCGTATAATACGGATGTAACTCAGGATCAGTACAGGATAAGTACTGTCTGTAATGTATGTACACCAGTGACGCTCAGCAGCAGAATGTGAGTGCGCTCTGGGTTCTATAACAGGATGTAAATCAGGATCAGTACAGGATAAGTAATGTCATGGATGTACACAGTGACTGCACCAGCAGCAGATAGTGAGTGCAGCTCTGGGGTATAAGACAGGTTGTAACTCAGGATCAGTACCGGATAAGTTTCATGTATGTACACATGACTGCACCAGCAGCAGACGACAGAATAGTGAGTGCAAGCTCTGGTAAATACAGGATGTAACCTAAGGATCAGTACAGGTAAGTATGTCATGTATGTACACAGTGACGCATCAGCAGCAGAAATAGGCAGTGCGCTTGGGGTAAATACAGGATGTAACTCAGGATCCGTACGTACAGGGATAAGTAATGTTACTTGTCATGTACACAGTGACTGCACCGCAGCAGCAGAATAGTGAGTGCAGCTGATAGCTCGGGTGTATCTATACAGGATGTAACTCAGGTCAGTACAGGCTAAGTAAGTCAGTCTATGTACACAGTGATGCACCCGCAGCAGAAAGTGAGTGCAGCTCTGGGTCTCATATCAGGATGTAACTCGGATCAGTACAGGATAAGTAAGTCATGTATGTACACAGTGACTGCATCAGCACATATAGTGAGTGCAGCTCGGGGTATTAATACAGGATAGTTGTAATGTAACTCGGCATCAGTACAAGGATAATATAATGTAGGGATGTCACAGAGACTGCACCAAGCAGCAGAATATGTGAGTGCAGCTCTGGGTCGATAATACGGATGTAATACAGGATCAGTACCGGCATTAAAGTAATTAGTACTTGACCCGTGAGTGCTGCAGCTCAGTATGGGTCTAATACAGGTAAGTAATGTTTGTATGTAGGGACCGTAGACATGGCGGTTGCATTACCTTTTGGCTCTCCGTCACCCACATAAGCGGTCCTACTCGCCACGTCTGCACAGTCAGACGCTAGTCGACAGTATCGCCGTATCCTGAGGAATTTATTTTGCACACCTTTGGAAACTCGTACACAGCACTTCCAGACAAGATAAATCTGCCAGCTCGCCAGAGCCCCAAGTTAACAAGCGCTTCCAGGGGGGCCTGCGGGCGACGCGGGCAGGGAACCACAGAGAGCCGTGCACCGCTGGGTCGGGCGCCACACAAACGTGAACGCCAGAAGAAATGGACACCACAACCTCCCCCCAAAGCGTTAACCATGCCCTCTTCACAGACTACCAAAACATCGAGAACATTATGGCAATCCGAGCTTTAGAGGGCGCGTTGGAGGGAGCTGTAAAAACGACTACTATGGGTAAACTCATGGGTGTGGTGGTGCCTACACACTGCTGGGCTCTGTGCTACAACCTCTCTGACCATGCAGTAAATCAATCGCAAAAACCAATCCCACCTGATTGCTTTGGTGTCTCACACAAGCGGATGCCTTGCTTCAGGCGACGGGGGGGAGGGGAGGGGGGAGGATGTAAAGTGGTTCAATGCTGAGAGGATTAATAAGTGCCCAGCGATGTGAGGGACCACCCAACAAAAAAAAAATTTCGGCATTAGTCAGGCCCAAATTACCTTCTTTAAAATAACAGATCCCTTTAAAAAGTAGCATAAGGGACCGAAATCCTTTACGGGGGTTGAAGGGGCGCCCCCATTGTCGTGGCGGGCCAACATTGGGGGTCTGCATGAGTTGGAATAAGGAGGCTTTGAACTGTAGTGGTCGGAACTTCGACTGGGTCTCCATCCCCCCTGCATTGATAAGGGATTTATTTAACACGCAGCCTTTGTCCCACTCAGTCCGGGAGGGGGGGGGTGGGCGCACCAAACTCAAACACTGGCCGCCCCCATCCCTGCAGAGAATTAGATAATAAACTCTGTGCACGGTTATTCCCCCTCCTCTCTCCAGAACAGCCGCGCACTTTAACTCAGCCACCGTGCCACTCTTGTCTGGAGTCTGACGTGCACCATTTGAGGATACATAATACATAAGTCTCCTCTCCATATTACCTAGTGATGTAACTAGAAGCTGATGGGCCCCAGTGCAAAGTCTGTGTCGGGCCCCCGACTATAATGTATGGTTTATAGTAATAGTCTTCTCATATGGAAAAGTGACACCATAAGGGCCCCCTAAACCTCTTGGGCCCGGGTGCGACCGCAACCTCTGCACCCCTATAGGTACGGCCCTGATTACCGCAGTCCTTGCCATTCCTCATATCTCTCTAGTGTGATGAGGACTTTATACTGCGGGGGGAAGGAGGGCTTGTACTATATATACAATACACTATGTACAATATAATAGTATTGTGATTGGAGTTCTGCATTTTGGTTGAGTGCCAAAATTTAAGGGGAGGGACTTGCCCAATTGCAGGTACTTGGGAGGAATTTATTTTGACTCATTTTTAATACACATATTAAATATCTCAATATACTCCCTGGCGTCCCGAATCTAATGACCGATTACACACCCCTGCCCGCCCAGGGGTGCATCAGTTTGCATTATTTGTAGGCAAAGCATGTTAAATTTGTTCCAGAGTTCCGGAAATTTTGCAATGGAAATCCATTTGCGATTGGGCAAGCTCCTCTTTTAGCAGAATTTGCGATGCACTTCATAATGCAACACAAATGTTTTCAGTTTGGTACACCTCCATCTTCTTCCCTTCCGGTGTCAGGATACTAGATACATTTTTTTATTTTTAACTGTTTATAGCTGTTTATAGTTATTGTAGGGGGTGTATATAGTTATAACAGGAGGACTATATATAGTTAGTTATAATAGGGGGCTGTTTATAGTTATTATAGGGGGGCTGTATATAGTTGTTATAGGGGGACTGTATATAGTTAGTTATAGGCGGCTGCATATACCGTTGTTATTACAGGGGGCAGTATATAGTTAACTCTGTGGGACTGTATAAAGTCAATTCTGGGGGCTGTATATAGTTAATGCTAGGGGGCTGTATAAATTTATTATAGGTGTATTGTATATAGTTATTGTGGGGGGTGTTTATAGTTATAATAGGGGGACTGTATATAGTTATAATATGAGAATGTATATAGTTAGTTATTATAGGGGGCTGTATATAGTTAATATATGGGAGTTGTATATAGTTGTTATTGGGGGACTGTATATAGTTAGTTATTATAGGCTGCTGCATATAGTTATTATAGGAGGCTGAATATACCATAGTTATTACAGGAGGCTGTATATAGTTATAGGGGTCTGTCTATAGTTATAGGTGGTCTGTCTATAGTTAATGCTTTGGGACTGTATAAAGTTAATACTGGGGGGCTGTATATAGTTAATGATGGGGGGCTGTATATATATTATAGGGGGATTTTATGTAGTTATAATACAGGGACTGTAACTAGTTATTATAAGGCTCTGTATATAGTTATTATAGGGGTCTGTATATAGTTATTATAGGGGTCTGTATATAGTTATTATAGGGGGCTGTATATAGTTATTATAGGGGGTTTTTGTATAGTATTTATAGGGGTTTGTATATAGTTATAGGGGGACTGTATGTAGTTAGTTATAATGGGCGGCTGTATATAGTTATTATAGGGGACTGCATATAGTTATTATAGGTGACTGTATATAGTTATTATAGAGGGCTGAATGAATTTAATGGTGTGGGACTGTATATAGTTAATGCTGGGGGGCTTTATATAGTTGAGGCTGGAGTAAAGGACTAATTTCGCAAGCTCTGTGAAGCGCTGCGAAATCTGTGTGTGCGCTATATAAATAAAGGAATTATTATTTATTGCTGGGTGCTGTATATAGTTAGTGCTGGGGGGCTGTATACAGTGATTACTGGGGGCTGTATACAGTGATTGCTGGGTGAGCTGTATATAGTGATTACTGGGGGAGCTGTATATAGTGATTACTGGGGGAGCTGTATATAGTGATTACTGGGGGAGCTGTATATAGTGATTACTGGGGGAGCTGTATATAGTGATTGCTGGGGGAGCTGTATATAGTGATTGCTGGGGGAGCTGTATATAGTGATTGATGTTCCCAGTCTAGACTTTATTCAATGCGGGCCCCCACCAGAGTTTGTGTCCAGGGCCCCCACCAACCTCAATCCGGCCCTGCGTACAGTCCATCATACAAAAAGTTAAATCTTGTGCATTTTTAGACTGTGTAGTGTAAATTGTGTGGAGTTCCTTGTGTTGTATCCATCGACCAGTCTATATGTGACCTAAGAGTGCGTTCACACTTTCAGATGCAGTTTTTGAAGCCAAAAGCAGGTGTGAATGATAAGGAATGACAACATATCATTGTGAGGGGCGCTCACCCCTCTACCCGATTGTATACTGCGACCAGCCGGTGGGAAAGCAGCCTAAGGGTAATGTCACACATGGCGTTTTTGGTCCGTTTTTGGCTGTTTACAACCTGTTTATCTATTAAGATTATTGGGAAAAATGGACCAAAAACGCCATGTGAGGCATAACCCTAAGGGTGCTACTATACAGTGCGTTCTTGAACCATTTGGGTCTGTTTTTAAACGGACTGAAAACGCATCCTTTGTTATACGCATGCTTTTTTGTATGTTTACCATGTGTTTGGCAGGTTTTAATCTGTTTCACAGCTGCCCACACTTCTAGAAATTAAGATAAACAGTTTCAAACCCGCCAAACGCATGGTGAACATACAAAAACGCATGCGTATAAAAAAAGCATGCGTTTTCAGTCCGTCTAAAACTGGTCCAAGAATGCCCTGTGCGGCAGCACCCCAACCCGTAACACTCTGGGTGCTATAGATTTTGGGTGCCGCATGGACACCAAATCCAGTGAACAGGCGCAGCGGGAGTTCACTGGAAACGCACATGCGATCAGGCCAATGACATGCGCTAGTGCAACATCCCCCACCCGGGCCTAGCCTTTTTGGGCTTGGGGGCGTCTGGATTCCCTTTGGTACCCGTGTGGCTGGCTGGGCGTGGCCTAGCTCTCATCTGGGTCACGTTGCTGGGTATCGGAGGAACAGGCCTCGTCCACGCCTGGCAGATGTTCCGCAGGTAGATTGGACGAAAAGGAGGAAGATGCTGCAGATGAATGATAGTTCTCCCTGGGGCAACCATGATGTAGGTGTAGAGATCCTTGGGTGGATGGTAAATGGGGAGCCCTTGACGTTAGCAACTTCGTGCCTGGATCACGCGGGGACAAGCAATGTCAACCATAAACTAACTGCAACGGCAGATAACGATTCAACTGGTTCATGTTCGCTGGTTGGATGTGTTCTCACCAGGCTCTTAGAGGTAGAGACCTGCTGGCCCAAGGGTGAAGACACACGTGGCGTTTTTAGGCCGTTTTTAGTTAGTGCGTTTTCAGATCGTAAAAAACGTGGAAAATGCATGCGTTAAAAAAAGCACTAACGCACTAACTAAAAACGGCCCAAAAACGCCCTAAAAACTCCACGTGTGTCTTCACCCTAAGTTGTAGGCCGTGTGTCTGGGCAGAGGGCCTTAGACACATGTGCTTTTTATGAAGTTTATGAAGAACCCAAAACTTTCCACCCTGAGGCTGTGTTGACGTGAGTGTTAACATTTGCGTTTTGTAAACACATTATTAACAGCTGTTTATTTAGGCAAATCTCTCTCCAGCGGTTGCAATGCGTTTTTAAACGCATGCATTAGACGCAACTTGTGACCGCACCCTTAGGGGGTGGAGATTGGGCGATTTTCTGGTACCGGCATCTTTGTTATCAGAGTTGACCTGCCACTTATGATGACTGGGCTCGCTGCCATGTTGAGTTAATATGTGACCGAGCGCCTGGTCTCTTGCACCTTGCCAGGTTGGGAAAGATTACCTTTCTGTTCGTTGTCCTCATCTCTTGTACTTCACCATGTCTCTGCCGCAGGGGGTTCCCCGCACCATTTTGGGTGCTATGGAGTTTGGGGACCGCATGGACGCCAAATCCAGTAAACAGGTGCTCCGGGAGTTCCTGAGGCGCGGATACAATGAGGTGGACACTGCGCATTTTTATAATGGAGGCGAGAGTGAGCGAATACTGGGAGACATGGGGCTTGGCCCTGGAGGTAAGTGGAGACGTGTACTGGGACCCTGCAATTCACAATGCGCACCATGCTCTTAGACAATTCTTGGAACGTTGTTGGTGCGTTTTTAGGCCAGTGACAGACGTGGAGTTTTTGTTGCATTCCTGCTGTGATTTCGGAGGCCTTGAAAATGCACGTGTTTTCACAAATGTTTACTTGCGTTTGCAATGCTTGATGTGCGTTAATTGCATGCAGCTGTGTCTCTTTTAATTTGTAAAAACGGAGTGATCTTCTCCCTGCTGTTTGTGCATGTAATCACATGCGTTTCAAAACGCAGACCACAATGCAACAAAAAACGCACCTCAAAAAATGCAGACAAATGGAGAAAACGCCAAATTAAGACACTTTAACCTAAAACTCATTGAAAAAACCAGTATGGAAAGATGATGCATTTTTCCAGGATGTAAAAACGCAATGAAAAAAAACTAAGCAAAAAAGCCATGTGTGTCACCGGTACTAAACACACTGAAAACACACCTGAGTGAATTTCCCCCCACCTTGTTTAGGATGAACTGGTAAAAATTAAACCTAGTGACACTTCACTGGTTTGATCACCAGGGGGAGCTAGCAAACACATTGGGGGACATTTACATAAAGTGTTGGTGTCTGCATTGGCTTTGTTACCGACCTGCTCTCGGAAAGAAGACGCACATTTAATATTGTGGAGCTGTGCAGATTCATTTCTGGCGCCGAGACCATTTTCTGTCCCTGGGACCAAAATCTGTCCCGAGAACCAGAAATGTGTCCAGCAGTCAGAGAACAGGCAACAGTGCAATAGCACTGTTTTGTGTCCCTGCTAGACCAAATTTCTTTTGGTCTACTTTACGCCAGTTTACAGCGTCCAAAAATGGCTGTGACACATATTAATTGTGTCTGAGTTTCCACTCCGCCAAAGCCACGCCCCTTTTCAGAGAAGAGTCGGAGCAGACGGAAAAAGTCATTTTTTCCTGTCCCCGACAGCTAATAAATAGGTAGGAGAGCAGAATATGCGGTGAGAGCGCCACAAAACTGGCGGAAACACCATAGTAAATGTCCCCCATTGTACTTTGGAAGAACTGAACTCTGATGACCTCTGCAAAAAAGTATGAATGTATTAAAAATGATAGCGGCACAAACGAAAATTTCTGCTGCACAAACCAGCACAAAGTAGCACAAACGTTTGACACCAATTTTGCTTGATTTGAAACACATGCGTTTTTGCCGCGGTCACGCGTTACGTTATGAACGCGAAGCGCACAGGGGGCGGGCCTAGGTCCAATCGCATATGCGTTTCCAGAGAAAGGTCAGGTTATCAATAGCATGCATTTCTCTGGAAATGCATATGCGATTGGGCCAAGGTCCGTCCCTTGTGCGCTAGCATCGCGTTATGAATGCAACGCTAGCGTAACATGTGACCGCGGCCGAAGATAAATCAATAAATGCTAATGCGTCAATACTGCGTTTTGTAAGCGCAAATGTCGGCAGTAATGTAATTAGGCAAATCACCTCTCCTCAGCTGTTGTAATGCATTTCAAAACGCAATGAAAACGCAACAAAAATGCAATGATTGAATGCGCCCTAAAAAATACCCAAATACCTAATGTGAGATGTCAAAAAAAAGTGCTAGGCCGCTCTCAGCCAGCTGCTCGGGTACCTTAGGCCGGCGCCACACGTGGCGCTTTTGTCTGCGCTTGCAAACGCAAACAAAGTCGCGCCCACCGGGGCGTGCCTCGGCCCGATCGCATCGGCGGTCCGGAGGTCTCTGGGATATAATGTATGTGTATATGATGTGTCCGGGGGTCTCTGGGATGTAATGTATGTGTATATGATGTGTCCGGGGGTCTCTGGGATATAATGTATGTGTATATGATGTGTCCGGAGGTCTCTGGGATGTAATGTATGTGTGAATGATGTGTCCGGGGGTCTCTGGGATGTAATGTATGTGTATATGATGTGTCCGGGGGTCTCTGGGATATAATGTATGTGTATATGATGTGTCCGGGGGTCTCTGGGATGTAATGTATGTGTATATCATGTGCCCGGGGGTCTCTGGGATACAATGTATTGGAAATATGATGTGTCCGGGGGTCTCTGGGATACAATGTATATGATGGGTCCATACATTGTTTCTGCTTGTTATGTGGATATTTGGGGGAGGGGGAGTAGATCCTGCAGGATGTCCTGTACTGAACAGCTGTCAGATCACACATCAGGTGACGCCTGGGGGCAGAGGTCAGGTGTGAACACGTACCTGTAGCCGGGGTTTAGTTGATGTGTTTTTGTTTATCCCTCTCGCTGGGGATGACTGGGGCCCGGTACGGTCCAGGGGGAGGTTCTGATGTACAATGTACATATGGATCGGCTGTATGTATGTGCCCACATCCTGTGATCCTGAATATCCACATGTGGTACCTAGATAGGGGTAGATACTTGTTATTCCGTTCAGGGAGGGGCAGAGGTCGATCATAGCTGCTTCATTTTTCTGGTTATTAATTTTGGAGGTGACATGATGGTGTGAACGGGAAGAACGAGTTTCCGCGGATCCCTTCCATCTTCTCGGAATTCTCACTACACATGAAAACATCGGCGACATTCCTCACGCATTACCCAGCGCATATTACCTGCTCCAGTCACAGATAAAGCTGCAATTGCATTTCTGCTAGTGTCGTGTGCAGTCATATAATCACATTCAGTTCTCAGGTTTTTCCCAAAAAAATTACTCTGGGTGAGACACTGGGATTTAGAGGGAAAGTAGCTCAATTATAACCGCAGCTTTGGCTGTGATTGGAGGATAAGTTATGATTTTACTGAGCTGTATTACATTTACACATATGTAACTGTGTCACCCTATGATCTGTCCCGTGTCACCCATGTCTCCTCTCTGCTCATATGTAACTGTGTGACCCCTGACCTATCCCAGTGTCACCTGCTCCAGTCACAGATAAAGCTGCATTCACATTTCTGCTAGTGCCGTGTGCAGTCACATAATCACATTCAGTTCTCAGGTTTTTCCCAAAAAAATTACTCGGTGAGACACTGGGATTTAGAGGGAAAGTAGCTCAATTGTAACCGCTGCTTTGGATGCGATTGGAGGATAAGTTCTGAGCTGTATTACATTTACTATCTATTTTATTTTAGGGGTGCAGCATGTTCAGTGTGGGGAGCCCTTCTCCACCCAAGAACTTTTCGGACTGCGCCAATGGCACGGCCTGGGTGTGGAACGTGTTCAATGAGTGCGCGGCGGACGGCTGGGACCTTGCCAGCGTCATCCTGGGCCTCTTCTCCATCTTGTGTTTTGTGGCTGCTTCCTTCCCGTGAGTACATCTTCCCTCTCCCGGGGGTCAGCTCTTCCCCCCACGTGCGGAGGATGTGGGGTTTGTGCTGACGACATGGCTGACTCATGTGCTGAGGTGACGATTGTCAGACCACAGACGCGTCCTGCACACACACTGACCCGTGACACGACTTCTCCAAGATGCCGAGGCTGCAGGATGCTAATCTCATGTGCAGGAATACAATACCAGTGCCACAGTGCAGACTGACACTCAATGGCAATGCTAATGAATAAGGGGAAATCCTCTGGGTCTGTGTGACCCCCTGCTGCTTCTGTATTGTGATGATAAAAGGGACGCGTCCGTCTTGTAGGATGTAGATTGCGGGGGGAGGGGGGAAATACTGGTCCAGCTGCTTGTGAGTCCTAAACATAAATTACATAGATCCAGAAGTGACCGGACCCATATTACTACTCACAGATCCTGTTTGTCTCCCTAAACCGTGTACAAATTTATGTCATTCAGGGTCTGTGGAAAGATGGGTGACCCGGTCCCCACCCCATTGTCACTCAGTATCTGATTCTTTTTTTCAGACAATATTACAAATCCTGTAAGACGGGGAACATGGACCAGGCGCTGTCCATCTGGTTCCTGATGGGGTGGCTGGCGGGAGACTCCTGTAACTTTGTGGGGGCTTTTCTGTCCCATCAGCTGCCCATACAGGTAATGTCTGCTCATGTCTCCTCATCATATGTAACCGTGTCACCCCTGACCTTTCCCGTGTCACCTGTGTATCCTCTCTGCTCATTTGTAACATTGTAATTGCGTAATATGTCCCCTCTTCCCATATGTAACTGTGTCACCCATGACTTTTCCCCTGCGTCACCCATGTTTCCTCTCTTCTTCACCCGTGCCACCCCTGACCTTTCCCCTGAGTCACATGTTTCCTCTCTTCTCATTTGTAACTTTGTCATTGTGTGATATATCCCCTTTTCCCATATGTAAATGTGTCAACCATGACCTGTCCCCTCCTCATATGTAAATTTGTCACCCAGTCACCCATGCCTCCTATTCTCATATGCAAATCCCCCATGTTTCTTTTCCTCTCATGTAACCGTGTCACCCCATGACCTATCCCCTATATCACCCTTTTCTCTCATATGTAACTCTGTGACCCCATGACCTATCCCCTATATCACCCTTTTCTCTCATATGTAACTCTGTGACCCCATGACCTATCCCCTATATCGCCCTTTTCTCTCATATGTAACTCTGTGACCCCATGACCTATCCCCAGTGTCACCTGTGTCTCATTTCTTGTCATATATAACTGTGTGACCCCTGACCTATCCCCAGTGTCATCTGTGTCTCATCTGTTGTCATATATAACTGTGTGACCCCTGACGTCACCC
This sequence comes from Engystomops pustulosus, assembly GCA_019512145.1. NCBI lineage: Eukaryota > Metazoa > Chordata > Amphibia > Anura > Leptodactylidae > Engystomops > Engystomops pustulosus. Next base: position 162,209,059 of record CM033646.1, on the reverse strand, counting down.
GTGTCTCCTCTCTTCCATAGACGTACACTGCAGTGTATTACGTGCTGGCGGACCTCTTCATGTGCGCTCTCTATGTGTACTACAAGTACCGCAACCAGGGGTCCAGAGGTGAGTAATATGGGTGCTACATGTTTAAAGGGGAAGTCTACCCCAAGGCAGTGATGATGATGCGATTACCATGTTTGTCCTTCCTCCATGCGCAGCGACTCTCAGTATAAACGCAGTCTGTGGATTCGCTCTCTTTGGTTCTGTCGCTCTGCTGCCTGTGCTGAGGAGTTCAGGTCCGGCCGCGGCAGACGTCTCCACCGTAGTCAGAACCAGACATCTGCTCTCCACCGACGACAGCGAGGTGAGTGCTGGATAAAAGCAAGATACTTAAAGGGGCTTTCCACCAAATACATATGCATCAGATTGGTGCTGGTCCAATACTCCGGACCCCACTGGTCACATAATTCAGCTTCTGGTGAGAGGACAGCTCTGTTCTCTGCTTAGTGGTCAGGTTGTGTAACTGCAGCTCTGCTCCCATTTATTTGAATTGACACAAAGCTGCAGTTACCTGACCCGGCCACTACATGGTGACAAGAGCTGTTTATTGTTGCTTCTGACTTCCTTCATGTTGTACCCCCACCCCTACCCTGTGCACAAAGTTAAAGGGGTGATCGTATTGATACTTGTATATTTCAGCCTTTTACCACCCAGGAAATTATCGGATGTGCGATCGGATCAGTCTCCTCCATGTTCTACCTCTGCTCCCGGCTTCCTCAGATCGTCACTAATGTAAGAATATGGGGGCTCATAGCCTGGGGGGGGGTATACATTTTTAGTCCAGGAGACTTTAATCCTTCTTGTGGATTCCTCAGATTAAAGTAAATAATGAAAAAATAGGTCATACTAACTTCTGTTTTCAAGACCTCTGCTTGCTGGCAGTTAATAGGAATTTTCTTGTTACTATGGGAAAAATAAAAACAGGAAACAAATTCAAATGACTGTGACTGCTCACAGCAGAGGGTTTGTTATAATTGTATCAAGTCATGAGAACTCCAGTTCTGTACATTTTACCTGCACTGATACATTGTAACAAACTATCATCACCAGGGAACTATTGGTGCTGCTTATCTCACAGAGGACACAACTGAGGGTTTGTTACAGTGTAAGAAGTATAAGAGCAGGACAGGTTGCAGCCTCTGAATGTAAACAAGATTATCTCCACTCACTGACAGCAAGCAGAGATTGCACATTTTAGTAATAAGTCAAGTTTCAGAACTTTTCATTGGGCGGCAATAATCCTTATACTGATGTAATCAGAGACTCCTCCTCTATCTGTCTTTGTGTAGTTTCGGAGAAGATCCACGGAGGGTCTTGCTTTGTCCCTCTTCTTCATGGTCATTTTGGGTAACCTGACGTACGGCCTCAGCATCCTCCTGAAGAACCCGGACCAGGGCCAGTCCGAGGCCGACTACATCGAGCACCACCTGCCATGGCTGATTGGGAGTCTGGGGGTCATGAGTCTGGATGTTATTGTATCCTTTGTTCTATCTGCAGGGGGCACTTACCTGGGCTCCTATATACCTAAAGTTTGGTAACCACTGCTGTACCATATCTTTCCTTTATCTTCCCAAACACGTTCCTCTCTCTGCCACTAGAGGGCGATCCATATAAGAGCAGCACAAAGAGCGCCATCTAGTGGATCTAATTGAAATAGCAAAAGTTCTAATTTTTCCAAAGTTCTCTGAAAAATGTATCAAATTTTCATTCTTTATTTCTTAACTTCTGAGCAGATAATCTCCCAGTTCTTTATATTCGGTGCTAAAGGATCAAGAGACACTATAGTGGAAGAAAGTGATCCGCTGCTGCCATAGCTCCACCTCCTGAAAGGATCGGCATATATAACTCCACCCCCAGGGAGGATTGGCATATATAACTCCACCCCCAGGGAGGATCGGGATATATAACTCCACCCCCAGGGAGGATTGGGAGATACAGCTCCACCCCCAGGGAGGATCGGGCAATTTCCATGGTTCCAGCCTAAAAGACATCACCTCCCTTTACTGGACTTTTAACCCGTTCACTGTCACATTCGCTGGAGCCTCCAGTTCGAAAAACTTAAGCAATTTCTTTAACTTAATTATGGACTTTTATAACAAAGTTAGTTGTAAATATTTTTTTTTAATATATGTTGGGATATTGACCTCTGAGGTCACAAGGGATATTTAGTCTTAATAACATTTTATGGATCTATGGGACGACCTTGTTAAAGGGAAAGTGACTATTTTATGCGATGCTGCTCCTCACCAGGACACTAATTATGGTTCATTTAAAGGGATTTAATCTTAATTAAAATGAAAAAAAAAAAAACTAAATTATGAAAACAATGTGTAACATACAGGTTGTAATAAATTTACATTTACAATGAAATCGCTGAATGGATCTACTGATACAAATCCTGTGAATTCTGTTCCATAGACCCGTGTTCAGACGTGGAGTAAATACTGGCATAACCCTTGACGTACCGGGACATAGTTTTCTGTGATTTTGTATTTCATTCCCCATTTTTAAAATTCCGTAACGTTTATTTTTTCGTTTACAAAGCCTTATGGGGGCTTGTTTTTTGCCTAAGAATCTGTATTTCCTAGTGCCGGCGTTTCATATTTTTGCCGGTTATTTGGGAGCTGGAAAAAAAGATCCAAAAGCAATTAAATTATAGGGGGAAAAAACGCATTTGCGCCATTTTCTCGTGGACACATTTTATACGTCTTTCATTGTGCACAACAAATGACACCTCTACTTTATTCCTTGGGGCAGTACAATCGTAAGAAAACTAATTTTATATAGGTTTTAAAGGGCATCTACCACCAGGATGAAGGTGTGTATGCAAATGAGCCTGAGGGGTTCCATTAACAACTATGGAGCCCCTCAGGCTCATTTGCATACAAACCTGGTGGTAGATGCCCTTTAAAAAAAATGAAAACCTTTTGTACAAAACCTCTTCAGGCACCAATAACTTTTTCACACAACCTGTGAAAGGGGATTTTGCAGGACACAATGAGGTTTTCATTGCTAAAATTTTGGGGACTGTACAACCTTATGATCAATTTTTATTACATTTATGTGTTGCAAAGTGGAAAAAAAAGGTGATGTTTTGGACATTTGGGCGCAATTTTCTGTTACGGGTTCAACCACAGGATTAAGTTTTTACATTTTGGTGGATCTGAACTTTTGGGAGGTGGCGATATCAGACATGTTTATGATTGTATTTGTTTATTTACTTTTTATATCCTTTCTCAGCATTTACTTGCTTTTGGTGGTAATTGTTGGCATAATGCGACCAATGCCCTTCTTATATGAAGAAGGCTCAGCCCTTGAGCCCTTTGCATACACCCTTAACAGCATTATGACATATATGTATGTCATACTATGTTAAGGGGTTACAACTACAACTCATAAGCGATGGATCCCATTCTTCAGACCCAAGAGCCATTAAACAGACATTTAGAAGATCACAGAGACTGCACTGATACACTGTAACAAACTCCTCTTTGTAAGACCAGGTCAGGACCTTCTGGTCGTAAACCAGGTTGTTTCTACTTATGGTGATCAAGGAGACAACTGTAAAACGGAGAGGAATTGAATTAAGACGTTTAGAAAGTAACAGAACTTTCCAAACTTCAACCAGGAAAATATTTTTAAAAAGGGCAGAACCCAATTTCTCTGCCCTGCGGCCATTTTTTTTCATGCTGCAACTTGTTCATGGAAGGTAAGGACAGGGCTGGTATTACAGGAATGGGTCGCCCTCCACCTATATTTAGGAGATGGGTTTGTTCTCAGCTTGAAGCTTAGGGCGTGTTCACACGTTCAGTTTTTCAGATGCAGTTTCTGATGCCCAAACCAGGAGTGGAGGAAAAACAAGAGGAGGCGCAGCACCTCTCAATGATAAGTCCTCACCCACTATGATCCACACCCGGTTTTGGATCCAAAAACTGCATCTAAAAAACTGAACGTGTGAACATACCCCTAGTGATCAGTTCTTAAAGGAACACCCCAGTCACCGCTGATACACTGAATTATTCCTGGTGCCGGGCGTTATGGGAGGAGCAAGTTCTACAATACAATGCTCCTCCCTCCAGACTTTGACTGGAGCGTTCGTTTAAGAAGCTGCTAATTGTTTACTAAAAAGAGTTTTCTGATGATTGTATGAACGCTGATGAATATCAGTGGTGGTCCTATTCCTGACAATCCAACGATAATCTGCTACAGAGCTAGCACAGCGCCATACATTGTATAGTGGCTGTACAAAGTATTGCAACTCATCCCCATTCACTGGATGGATGTGATGTCCTTAGAGGCTGGATGGTGGTGCTCACAGCAATACGCACAGGTAACAGGTGTCAGACTATCCAGCAGGGGTCCTATTGCGCACTCACATTGTAAGTGAGCCTGAATATACGATACTAGTGTGATACAGGTAACTCATCACACTTGTGCGTGGACATCAGGCCTTAGTATTGTAATTCCAGGAAACCCCTTTAAAATGGAGGCGAGAGAACTGGGTCTCCTTTCTCCAAAATGTCTGGGTGCCGTCCCCGATTCCCCTACCTATACAGATAATAATGCAGGCATTAGAGTCCAGGGTAGAGCCTGAGTCCTAACACTGTCTTTCATATCTTCAGTGCAGTATAAGAAGGGAACCAGCAGGTGGCAGCAAACACATACATCATCCTACAAACAGATCACAATTAAAGGGGTTGTACCAAACTTTATTGTCTGGTGGATAAGGGATAACAATCTGATTGGTGGTGGTGGGGGGGGGGGGGGGGGGGTCTGACTGCTAGGACCCCCCACTCATCAAAAGTAGAGATGAACAGACCTCATGGTTGGGTTCGGCCACATGCCACGGACATATTGCCGAATATATCTTGTGTCCCCCTGGCCAATCATAGCCCCCAGTGTGTCCAAGACAGGCGACCAGACCCAACCATCAGGTCCGCACATCTCTAATCACAGCTTTCCCCAATACTATCCCCATTCACCGTCTAGGAGAGTGCAAGAGATATCCCAGCGCTGTGCTCAGCCATTTCCAACACTCCCATAGTACTGAATCGAGTGACACACACTTAAACCTGTCGCTCCCACCCATTGGTGAGAACAGGACCCCAGTTCTCATGATTGCCAGTTGTACCCTCACCAATCAGATTGTTATCTCCCAATCCAGTTTTAGATATCCCCTTCTATCTTGCAGCTCTGGATGTGACTGTAGTAGAAGCCACACCCATTAGTAATCCATAAAGTAAGGAGACTCGGGGTCTCAGACCTCACACACACGGGGGGCTGGATATTTAGAATCATTTTATTGTTAGTACAGGAAGGCTCATATAGAAGACTTAAAGCTTTACAAAAAATATATATATAACAAAACCAAACAAAAAAAAGGGAGGAGAATAATAACATACCCTACGCATTCCCCAGACAATCACCAGGAAAAAATGAGAATCGGGGGCAGAAGTCGGGGGGCCACGGGGATCCCATGATGAAAACATCAAGTCTCTTCTTCCACCCTGGGTGCAGATCCATGTAATCTCCGATAGGAGTAACCATTGCTGGCGCTGCGGAGGGTGGAGGGGGCTGTGCAGTATGTAACGGGGTAACGCCAGGGCCCGGGCAGTAAGTGGGGGGCAGGAGGAGCTGGAGAAACGAGCCCCAGACTGTGACGGGTTCATACAGCTTTATTGGATAGGAGCAGACGGTGCTGAATGGCTATGTAAGTGATGCAGACAAGAGACGGGACAACAAACGGATGGGGGAGGGGGGCAAAAAGAAACAAAAAATAGAGAGGGGGGAGGGGGGGGGGGTCCAGGACTGAACGGGAGACATTATAAGAAATTAAAAGGAAAGGGGAGAGGGGACATTTAACTTTGCTGCTTTCTCTTCAGAGCCTCCACTAAGTCGTTCTTCAAAGCCTCCTGTTTCGATTTGTCTGCAAGCGTTTGGACGGACCTGCAGGGGGCGAGAGAGAGAGAGAGGGGGGGTATTAGACATGGGGGGCGCTGTGACATCCGCCTGATGGGAAAGCCGACGTAGAAGTCAATGGACAGGTCAAAAGACAATGGACGTCCACTGAATTTTATGGAGTGAGCACTGTGATACAATGCATCCCCCCTGTAGGGGGCAGTAGTGTCCGTCCCGTCACACATCCTTGTGCCACTCAATCTGTGTGTTGTGACGGCTTTACCTGCAGCTGCCTGACACTACACGCACTTGTGGATCCTTCTTTCCCGGGTTATGTAATAGATGATCCCATCTCACTGTTCTGCAGCTCAGTCCTCCAGGTATCCCCTCAGCCTTCGGGGGCGCTGTGAGCTATACGCCGGTCACCACGCATTGCTCACGTCCTGTCACTCAGTAAGGAGGCGGAATACCAGGAGACGATGAAATGGTGGTGAATATGATGATTTTGGTAGTGGCCGGGGCTGTACTGTTTGGTGGTTGCCAGCAGAGGGCACTGTATAAGGGTAGATCTGTACACTTGGGGTATATGCCCCCGTGCTGCCCCCTCCCCACACACTAAACATTGTTAAGTTTCATGCATCTTGAACTCCACATCGGGATTAGTCACTCCATGCAGCCCCCGTAGTCCCAGCGACTTCGCCCGCCCTGTGTGTGAATCGGTACCCATCACCCTGGCGCAGTACTGCATAGCGGGCACGAGAAGCTGCGGATACCAGGGCTATCCTATAGGAGGGCACAGGTGGCGGCATGATCTCATGGCATGCACAACACTGGGAGGGGCTGGTGCTTCGCCAGGCGCCCGCTGCCATGCACTGCGCGGCTCTGTGGTGAGGACTCCCCTCCGGGCACACCATGCAGAGACCACCCGCTCCTGGCTCATAGGAACCGGGATGGACGGACAAGTGGGTACCTGGACTAGTTATCTGGCTGCAGGTAGATCTGGCGTTGTGTCAGCACCTGAGACAGCTCCCTCTGGAGTTGCCTAAATTTAACGTTGTCGGGGATTGCATCTATTGATCTATAATGTCCGGGGGGTAGGAGAGAGAGAAGCGAGAAGAAGCCGGCATGAGACTGTGATAAACATGGGACAGGAGGGGGAGGGGGTGGAGGAGGAGGGGAAACGGGACCAAGGAGGGGGTGGAGGAGGAGGGGAAACGGGACCCAGGCTTCTTCAACGTTGCCACCCATGACCCTCCCATGACGTCACATGTTTCCTCATTTCTCATTTGTAACTTTTGTCATTGTGTGAGATTATCCCCTTTCCCATATGTGAAATGTGTCAACATAGACCTCCGTCCCCTCCTCATCGTAAATTGTCACCCAGTCACATATGCCTCCTATTCTCAATGCAAATTCCCCCATGTTTCTTTCCTCTCAGTAACACGTGTGTGTCATTTTTTTGTTTTTTTCACCCCATGACATCTATCCACTTTACCCTTTTTCTCACTATGTAACTATGTGACCCCATGACCTATCCTATATACCTCTTTTTCTCATATGTAATTGTGACCCCATGACTATACCCCTATATCGCCCTTTTCATATGTAACTCTGTGCAATGACTACCCAGTTGTCTGGTTCTTCTTGTCATATATAAATGTGTGACCCCTGAACTATCCCCAGTGTCATCTGTGTCTCATCTGTTGTATATAAACTGTGTGACCCTGACGTAACCCGGGTCTCCTCTTTCATAGACGTACACTGCAGTGTATACGTGCTGGCGGACCCTTCCAATGCGGATCTCTATGTGACTACAAGTACGCAACCAGGGGTCAAGAGGTGAGTAATATAGGTGTGCTGTGCAATGTTTTTAAAGGGGAAAGTCTATCCCAACAGCGCCACAGTGCAGTGATGATGAGAGATCGCGATTACATGTTTGTCTCCCTCCATGCGCAGCGACCTACAGTATACCAGAGTAGTTCTGTGGATTCGTCTCTTTGGTTTGTCGCTCTGTGCTGCCTGTGATGAGGAGTTCAGGTCTCGGCCGCGGGCAGACGTCTCCACCGTAGTCAGAACAGACATCTGTCTCCACCGACGACAGCGAGGTGGAGTGCTGGTAAAAGCAAGATACTTAAAGGGGCTTTCCCCAATACATATGCATCAGATGTGGCTCGGTCCAATACTCACGGACCCCCTGGTCACATAATTCAGCTTCTGGTGAGAGACGCCTGTTCTCTGTTATGGTCAGTTGTGTACTGCAGCTTGCTCCCTTATTGAATGGACACAAAGGCAGTGTACTGGAACGGCCACGACTGTGCAAGAGCGTTTTATGTGTGATTCTACTTCCTTCATGTTGTACCCCACCCCTACCCTGTGCACCAAAGTAAAGGGTCTGGACGTATATGAAATTGTAATTTCAGCTTTACCACCCGGATACGGGATGTGCGATCGGCATCAGTCTCTCATGTTTACCTCTGACTTCCGCGTCTTTTTTACTCAGATCGGTCACTAATTAAATATGGGGTTGGGCTAATAGCATCCGGATGCTGAGGGGCGGTAGTTTGGGGTGTTTATTTGGGGTTATTGGGTATACATTTTAGTCCAGGAGACTTTAATCCTTTTTGTGGATTCGCAGATTAAGTAAAAATGAAATGAAAAATAGGTCATACTAATATCTTGTTTTCAGACGCTTGCTTGCTGGCAGTTAAGTAATAGGAATTTTCTTGGACTATGGGAAAAATAAAAACAGGAAAAACAAATGTGCAAATGACATGTGACTAGAGATCAAAGAAGTGAGGGGTCTGAAATTGAGAACAGAAGTCGAAAATCAGTCTGGCAAATGTGACGCAGATAAATGAATTATAAGGCGAGGCGAAATTTGTGATTGATATCACAGAGGACACAATGAGGGTTTGTTACAGGGTAAGAAGTATAAGACAGGACAGGGTTGCAGCCTCTGAATGTAAACAAACTTATCTCCACATGACAGCAAGCGAGATTGCACATTGTTAGTAATAAGTCAAGTTTCAGGACTTTTATTGGGCGGCTAATAATCTTATACTGAGTAATCAGAGAACTCCTCCTATCTGTCTTTGTGTGTTCGGAGAAGATCCACGGAGGGTCTGCTGTGTCCCTTTCTTCATGGTCATTTTGGGTAACCTGACGTACGGCCTCAGCCATCCTCCTGAAGAACCCGGACCAGGGCCAGTCCGAGGCCGACTACATCGAGACACATGCATGGAGATTGGGAGTCGGGGGGTCATGAGGTCTGGATGTATTGTTACTTTGTTCTATCTGCAGGGGGCAATTACTTGGGCCTATATACCTAAAGTTTGGTAACATGCTGTACCATCTTTCCTTTATTTCCCAAAACACGGCCTCTCTCTGCCACTAGGGGGCGATCCATATAAGAGCAGCACAAAGAGCGCCATCTAGTGGATATCAATTGAAATAGCAAAGTTCTAATTTTCAAAAGTTCTCTGAAAAATGTATCAAAATTTCCTTCTTTATTTCTTAACTTCTGAGCAGTAATCTCCCAGTCTTTATATTCGGGTGCTAAAGGATCAGAGAACACTATAGTGAAGAAAGGCGATCCGCTGCTGCCATACCACCTCCTGAAAGGATCGGCATATTAAAAACTCCACACCCCACGGAGAGATGGCATATATAACTCCACCCCAGGGAGGATCGGGATATATAACTCCACCCCCCAGGGAGGATTGGGAGATAAAGCTCTCACCCCCAGGGAGGATCGGGGCAATTCAGGTTCAGTAAAGACAATTCCAGCCCAAAATACATCACCCCCTTTACTGGACTTTTAACCCGTTCACTGTCAAATCGCTGGACCTCCAGTTCGAAAAAATTAAGCAATTTCTTTAACTTAATTATGGACTTCTAACAAAAAAGTTGTTGTAATATTTTTTTTAATATATGTTGGATATTGACCTCTGAGGTCACAAGGGAGATATTTAGTCTTAATAACATTTATGGATCTATGGGACGACCTTGTTAAAGGGAAAGTGACTATTTTATGCGATGCTGCTCCTCCCAGGACACGATTATGGTTCATTTAAAGGGATTTAATCTAATTAAAATCTGAAAAAAAAAAAACTAAATTATGAAAACATGGTAACATACAGGTTTGTAATAAATTACATTTACAAATGAAATCGCTGAATGGATCTACTGATGACAAATCCTGTGAATTCTGTTCCATAGACCGTGTTCAGACGTGCGAGTAAATAATGGCATAAACCCTTGACGTACCGGGACAAGTTTTCTGTGATTTTGTATTTCATTCCATTTTTAAAATTCCAGTAACGTTTATTTTTTCGTTTTACAAAGCCTTATGGGGGCTTGTTTTGCCTAAGAATCTGTATTTCCTAGTGCCAGCGTTTCAATTTTTGCCGGTTATTTGGGAGCTGGAAAAAAGATCCAAAAGCAATTAATTATTAGGGGGAAAAAAACGGCATTGCGCCATTTTCTCGTGGACAAATTTTATACGTCTTTCATTGTGCACAACAATGACACCTCACTTATCCTGGGGCCTACAATCGTAAGAAACTATTTTATATAGGTTTAAAGGGCAATACACCAGGTGAGTGTGTTATGCCAATGAGCCTGAGGGGTTCCCTTAACAACTATGGAGCCCCTCAGGCCTTTGCATACAAACCTGGGTGGTAGATGCCTTTAAAAAAAATGAAAACCTTTTGTACAAACTCTTCAGGCACCAATAACTTTTTCACACAACCTGTGAAAGGGATTTTGCAGCGGACACATGGGGTTTTCATTGCTAAAATTGGGGGACGTTACAACCTTATGATAAATTTTTATTACATTTAGGTGTTGCAAAGTGGAAAAAAAAGGTGATTGTTTTGGACATTTGGGCGCAATTTTCTGTTACGGGTTCAACCAAGGATTAAGTTTTTACATTTTGGTGGATCTGAATTTGGGAGGTGGGGCGATATCAGACATGTTTATGATTGTATTTGTTATTACTTTTATATCTTTTCAGGATTTACTTGCTTTTGGTGGTAATTGTTGGCATAATGCGACCAATGCCCTTCTATATGAAGAAGGCTCAGCCCTTGAGCCCTTTGCATACACCCTTAACAGCATTATGACATATATGTAGTCCTACTATGTTAAGGGGTTACTACTACAATCATAAGCGATGGATCCCATTCTTCAGACCCAAGAGCCATTAAACAGACATTAGAAGATCCAGAGACTGCACTGGACACTGTAAACAAACTCCTCTTTGTAAGAACAGGTCAGGACCTTCTGGTCGTAAACCAGGTTGTTTCTATTATGGTGATCAAGGAGAAACTGTAAAACGGAGAGGAATTGAATTAAGACGTTTAGAAAGTAACAGAACTTTCCAAACTTCACCAGGAAAATATTTTTTTAAAAAGGGCAGAACCCATTTCTCTGCCCTGCGGCCATTTTTTTTCATGCTGCAACTTGTTTCATGGAAGGTAAGGACAGGGCTGGTTATTAAAGGAAGGGTCGCCCTCACCTATATTTAGGAGATGGGTTTGTTCTCAGCTTGAGGCTTAGGGCGTGTTCAAACGTTCAGTTTTTCAGAGGCAGTTTCTGATGCCCAAACCGGAGTGGAGGAAAAACAAGAGAGGCCGGCCAGCACCTCTCAATGATAAGTCCTACCCCCTATGTCCACACCGGTTTTGGTCCAAAACTGCATCTCTAAAAACCTGAACGTGTGAACACAACCTCGTGATAGTTCTTAAAAGGACACCCCCGTACCGCTGATTACACTGAATTATTCCCTGGTTGCAGGCGCGTTCTGGGAGGAGCAAGTTCTACAAACAATGCTCCTCCTTCCCAGACTTTGACTGGGAGTTCGTGTTTAAGAAGCTGCTAATTGTTTACTAAAAAGAGTTTTCTGATGATTGTATGAACGCTGATGATATCAGTGGTGGTCTCCTATCCTGACAATCAACGATAATCTGCTACAGAGCTAGCACAGCGCCATAACATTGTTAGTGGCGTTACAAAGTATTGCAACTCATTCCCCATTCACTGGATGGATGTGATGTCCTTAGAGGATGGTGGTGGTGCTCCAGCAATAAGCACAGGTAAACGGTTGTCAGACTATCCAGCAGGGGTCCTATTGCGCAATCACATTGTAAGTGAGCCTGAATATACAGACTAGTGTGATACCCGGTAACTCATCACACTGTGGTGGACATCAGGCCTTAGTATTGTAATATCCAGGAAACCCGCTTTAAAATGGAGGCGAGAGAACTGGGTCTCCTTTCTCCAAATGTCTGGGTGCCGTCCCCGATTCCCCTACCCTACAGATAATAATGCAGGCATTAGAGTCCAGGGTAGAGAATGATCCTAACACTGTCTTTCATATCTTCAGTGCAGTATGAGAAGGGAAACCAGCAGTGGCAGCACAAAACTACAACACTACAAACAGATCACAATTAAGGTTGTACCAAACTTTATTGTCTGGTGGTGATTAAGGGATAACAATCTGTTGGTGGTGGGGGGGGGGGGGGGGGGGTCTGACTGTAGGACCCCCACTCATCAAAGTAGAGATGAATAAAGACTCATGGTTGGGTTCGGCAAATGCCACGGAATATGCCGATATATCTGTGTCCCCCGGGCAATCAATACGCCCCAGGTGTCCAAGACAGGCGACCAGACCCAACCATCAGGTGAGCACATCTCTAATAAGCTTTCCCCAATACTATCCCCATTCACCGTCTAGGAGAGTGCAAGAGATATCCAGCGCTGTGCTCAGACATTTCCAAACACTCCCATCATAGTACTGAATCGAGTGACCACACACCTTAACACTGTCGCTCCCACCCATTGGTGAGAACAGGGACCCCAGCTCTCATGATCCAGTTGTACCCTCACATCAGATTGTTATCTCCCAATCCATGTTTAGATATCCCCTTCTATCTGCAGCTCTGGATGTGACTGTGTAGAAGCCACACCCATTAGGAATCCATAAAGTAAGGAGACTCCGGGGTCTCAGACTCACACACACACGGGGGGGGGATATTTAGAATCATTTTTTGTTCTACCCCAGGAAGGCTCATATAGAAGACTCTAAAGCTTTACACAAAACTATATATATAACCACATAACCAAACAAAAAAAAGGGAGGAGGCATAAAACATTACCCTATAGCATTCCCCAGACACCACCAGGAAAAAATGAGAATCGGGGCAGAAGTCGGGGGGCCACGGGGACCCATGTGAAAACATCAAGTCTCTTCTTCACCCTGGGTGCAGATCCATGTAATCTCCGATAGGAGTACCATTGCTGGCGCTGCGGAGGGTGGAGGGGGCTGTGGCAGATGTAACGGGGTTGGGGGGGTGGTAGGGTGGTTGGTAACCCAGGGCCCGGGCAGTAAGTGGGGGGGCAGGAGGAGCTGGATGAAACGAAAGCCCCGACTGTGAGGGTTCATACAGCTTTTAATTGGATAGGAGCAGACGGTGTGAATGGCTTGTAAGTGATGCAGACAAGAGACGGGACAACAAACGGATGGGGGAGGGGGCAAAAAGAAACAAAAAATAGACGGGGAGGGAGGGGGGGGGGGGGGTCCAGGACTGAACGGGAGACATTATAAGAAATTAAAAGGAAAGGGGGGAGAGAGGGACATTTAACTTGCTGCTTCTCTTCAGAGTCCACTAAGTCGTTCTTCAAAGCCTCCTGTTTCGATGTCTGCAAGCGTTGGACGGACGCAGGGGGCGAGAGAGAGAGAGAGAGGGGGGGGGTATTAGAAAATGGGGGGGCTGTCTCCTTGTGACATCCGCATGAGGGAAAGCCGACGTAAGAAGTCAGGACAGGTCAAAAGACAATGGACGTCCCACTGAATTTTATGTGAGTGAGCACTGTGTACAATGCATCCCCCCCTTTAGGGGGCAGTAGTGTCGTCGCTACACATCCTGTGCCACTCAATTGTGTGTTGTGACGGCTTTACCTGCTTCGCCCGACACTACACGCACTTGGGATCCTTCTTTCCGGGTTGGTAATAGATATCCCATCTCACTGTTCTGCAGTCAGTCCTCCAGGTTCCCTCAGCCTTCGGGGGCGCTGTGAGATATACGCCGGTCACCACGCATGCTCACGTCCTGTCAATCAGGTAAGGAGGCGGGAATACCAGAGACGATGAATGGTGGTGAATATGATGATTTTGGTAGTGGACGGGGGTTGTAAGTTGGTGGTGCCAGAGAGGGCACTGTAAAGGTAGATCTGTACACTTGGGGTAATTCCCCGTGCGCCCCCTCCCCACACACTAAAACATTGTTAAGTTTCATGCATCTGAACTCCACATCGGGATTAGTCACTCCATGCAGCCCCGTAGTCCCAGCGACTCGCGCCCCGCCCTGTGTGGAAGCGGTACCCCATCCAACCTGGGCCGAAGTCTGCATAGAGGGCACGAGAAGCTGCACGCGGATACCAGGGCTATCCTATAGGAGGGCAACAGGTGGCGGAATGATCTCTCATGGCATGCACAACACTGGGAGGGGCTGGTGCTTCGCCAGGCGACGCTGCCATGCACTTGCGGGCTCTGTGGTGAGGACTCCCCTCCGGGACACCATGCAGAGACCACCCGCTCCGGTCTAGCGAACCGCGGATGGACGGACAAGTGGGGGTACCTGGACTAGGTATCTGGCTGCAGGTAGATCTGGGTTGTGTCAGCACCTGAGACAGCTCCCTTGGAGTTGCCAAATTTAACGTTTGTCGGGGATTGCATCTATTGTCTATAATGTCCGCGGGGGTAGGAGAAGTGAGAAGCAGAGAGAGAAAGGAGAAGAAGCCGGCATGAGACTGTGATAAACATGGGACGAGGGAGGGGGTGGGGAGGAGGGGAGAAACGGGACCAAGGAGGGGGTGGCAGGAGGAGGGGAAAAGGGACCAAGGAGCGGGGTGGATGGTGGAGGGGAGGGGAAAGGACAAAGGACCGTGGAGGGGAAGGGGAACCAGGAGGGGGTGGAAGGAGGAGGGGAAACGGGGGGGGGGGGGACCAGGAGGGTGGAGGGGAGGGGAAACGGGGACCCAGGAGGGGTGGAGGAGGAGGGGGGAAGGTAAACGGGACCAGGAGGGGGTGGAGTAGGATGGGGAAAACGGGAAAACCAGGAGGGGGTGGTAGGAGGAGGGAGGAAACGGGAAATTAGTGGGAAATGGGACCGAGGAGGCAGTAGTGGAGGGTAGTACGAGAAGGAGGGAAGGAGAAACGTGATTGAGGAGGCAGGGGGGGTACGGATGTTAACAGGGTATAATGGATATGAAGTATGAGGACAGGCTCGCAGCTGGAGGGCCCCGGCACCATGTGCACCACAATACCATACTCAGCCCGTGACTAGTCCTTGGTTTTGCCAAGTAAATCTCATTGAGAGTGCTCCTGATTTTGTTCTCCATGTCCTGAAAAATTAAAACAGATTATTAAGGAAGAAAAGCCCATAAAAAACCCACACTATACAGCAGTCTTAGGATCTCACAGAAGCCCCTCTATGGGCACAGTAACTGCCCCTCAGTCACTAGACATTACCTCTACCAGCCGTCCGAATTTGCTATGTGTGGGGAGGAGTCGCTCACAGTCTCATCCTTTTCCACTAAAAGAGGAAGAAAACAAATTCTGTAAATATTTTTGTCATTTTTGAATGGCCCAATGGTGTGCCACAGGCAGAGCCACTTACCTGCCGGGTTAGGCTTCCGCCCAGGTTCATTGTGCCTGAGCCGCTCTTGTTTGTCTGCAGCCACAAATGCGGTGGAGGGTCAGCTTGTAGTGAGCGGTGGGACGCTCGACTTCTTCCTGCGAACACAGAGACATCAGGGATGAGAAAGTCACCCCAGGGTCTACCCTCATCTGCACTCCCATCACACGGCCACAGGGGGAGCTGTTACCTGCACCTCCACCACATGGATGGAGTCCCAGCATCCTTGATCTTCTTTGAACCGTCTCCAGCTTTTGATAAGGATCACTCCGGCGAATCCGTGGTCCAGATCCAGAGATAGACGGGGAGGAACGCCACCTTCAAAGTACCTGCGGGTGCAAGAGAAGGGATCAAAGACACGAAAACAAAATCGCAATATCAAGGCAGAAACCACATAAGATGGATATTATAGAGTAGGGTCACGGCTTCCTAAACCTCCTGAATCCCTTGTGCCGCACGGACCAGCATGGTGTGACCCTTCATGGTTGTATGTAATATAGGGGAGGCTGAACCTGAATGTGGGCGCGGGGGTGTGGGTGCGGCGCCTGCACGGCCTGCCTGCCAAGGGACGCATAACCACGCAGCTCCCGCAGGAACGGCTGCAGCGCTGGTCCTACCTTTCATCATTTGGAACAACATGAGAGGCGCGGGGGAGAGGCGGGGACAGCGGCGCGGGTCTGATGTGTCGCCGACTGATGAGTTTTTACATAACGGCTTTTGTGGGTATTCGAGGAAGTGCTAAAGCGATGTCTGAAACGACAAAGGCCCCGGAGAGAGACGGGACCAGACCCCTAACAGCAACCACATGGCAGAGCCGACACTGCGCCGCATCATACCCTTCACTGCTGGAACGCCACAGTAAACACAGGGGCGAACGGGAAGGGGTCCCAGAACCCCCAGCAACTTTTAATTAACCTATAAAAAAACAAAACAAAAAACAAATATAAGAGTAACAGTAAAAAGATTCAATCAATCCCATCAAACCCAGCATTATATAACAGGGGGTTACCACTCCATTAAGAGTGAACCGTAAGTGTCAGCGTGTCCTGTCCTGTCCCCCAATCAGTGTCAGCGTTGTCCCTGCACTGTCCCCCCAAGTGTAGCGTGTCCCGCCTGTCCAACACCCAGTGTCAGCCGTCGTGCCCTGCCTGCCCCCCCAAGTGTCAGCGTGTCCCTGCCATGTCCCCCAAAGTGTCAGCGAGTCCTGCCCTGTCCCCCAGTGTCGCGTCCCCTGCCCTTCCCCCCAAGTGTCAGCGTGTCCCTGCACTGTCCCCCCAAGTGTCAGCGTGTCCCTGCCCTGTCCCCCCAAGTGTCAGCGTGTCCCTGCCCTGTCCCCCAAGTGTCAGCGTGTTTCTATCGGTCACCACTAGCAGTAGTGAGTTGTCAGTCTTCTCTTATCCCTGCTCAGTGCCAGCATATCCATTATTGAATGCAGACAGAGCCCGGCTACAGCATGTAATTCCCCTAAGGTCAGGATGCATTAGGTACTTCCCCCTCTAGCAGCTACTACTAAGAACAGCCCTTATCAGGTAATAGCAATGAAATTATATCAGGGCAGCGCAGGTGCAGCTCCCATACACCCCCACAGACAACATGACAAGGACAGAGAGAGCAAAGGCCAAACACCTGCACATCCGAGCAAGACAGGAAAAACGAAACTGAAGCAGCCGACTACAACCACGTAAATCTACACGCTCTTGTATGTCTATATACAAAAGGTACACCAGAAAAGTCATATCATGGATCCCCAGAGCGCACTAATCACTATTCTGCTGGTGGAGTCACGTGAGACATAACTGTAAGTTACTTATCCGTACTGATCATGAGTTACATCCGTATTATCACCCGGAGCTGGCGCTCAACTATGTCTGCTTGTGCGTCCTGGTGTACATACAGACAGTACGTATGCCGCACTGATTCCTGACACATCCGGGTATTATACTCCAGACTGAACTCATATTCTGTGATGCGTGGGCAAGTCACTGTGTACATCATGACATAATTATCCGGTACGTGATCCGAGTGGCCTGTACTTAATCAGACTGGCACTCACTATAGCTGCTGCTGGCGCAGTCACGGTCTTCTAATAGAATATTACTTCTACTGTACTGATCCTGGAGTTACTCCTGATTATGACCCCAGAGCTGCACCTCATCTGGGCTTGGTGGCAGCACTGTGTCATACATGACATACTTATGGTAATATTCCTGTACCGAGCCTGGAGTTACCCTGTAATTAGATCAGAGCTGCACTCACTATTCGCTGAATCGGGTGCAATCACTGGTCCAACTGACTAGATGTCTGTAGCTGAGCTGAGGTTAGACACATCAGGTACAACTCAAACGGCACTCACACTCTGCTGCTGGTTCAGTCACTGTGGACATACAGGCATTAGTATCCGTGATGATCCTGAGTAAATCTGTATTGACTCAGAGCTGCAAGCACTATCTGAAGCTGGGTGACAGTACACGTGCATACATGACAACGTCTCCAGTAGGATCTGAGTTACATGAGTAATTACCCAGAGCTTACTCACTATTCTGCGATGGGCAGTCACCGGTGCATAATGAAATATCTCCGTCAAGACCTAGTACTCCTGTATTTATACTCAAGAGCTGCACAATATTATGGATTGTGCAGTAACTGCTGTAATACATTTCATAACTATTCATGGTGACTGATCCTGAGTCTAAACATGTACTATACTCCAGAGGGGGGAAATGGGACCGAGGAGGCAGTAGTGGAGGGTAGTACTGAGAAGGAGGGAAAGGAGAAACGTGATTGAGGAGGCAGGGGGGGTACGGATGTTACAGGGTATAATGGATATGAAGTATGAGGACAGGCTCGCAGCTGGAGGGCCCCGGCACCATGTGCACCACAATACCATACCTCAGCCCGTTGACTATGTCCTTGGTTTTGCCGAAGTAAATCTCATTGAGAGTGCTCCTGATTTTGTTCTCCATGTCCTGAAAAATTAAAACAGATTATTAAGGAAGAAGCCCATAAAAAACCCACATCTATACAGCAGTCTTAGGATCTCACAGAAGCCCCTCTATGGGCACAGTAACTGCCCCTCAGTCACTAGACACTTACCTCTACCAGCCGTCCGATATTTGCTATGTGTGGGGAGGAGTCGCTCACAGTCTCATCCTTTTCCATCTAAAAGAGGGAAGAAACAAATTCTGTAAATATTTTTGTCATATTTTTGAATGGCCAATGGTGCCACAGGCAGAGCCACTTACCTGCCGGGTGAGGCTTCCGCCCAGGTTCATTGTGCCTGAGCCGCTCTTGTTTGTCTGCAGCCACAACATGACGGTGGAGGTCAGCTTGTAGTGAGCGGTGCGGCCGCTCGACTTCTCCTGCGAACACAGAGACATCAGGGATGAGAAAGTCACCCCAGGGTCTACCCTCATCTGCACTCCCATCACACGGCCACAGGGGGGAGCTGTTACCTGCACCTCCACCACATGGATGGAGTCCCAGCATCCCTTGATCTTCTTTGAACCGTCTCCAGCTTTTTTGATAAGGATCACTCCGGCGAATCCGTGGTCCAGATCCCAGAGATAGACGGAGGAGACGCCACCTTCAAAGTACCTGCGGGTGCAAGAGAAGGGATCAAAGACACGAAAACAAAATCGCAATATCAAGGCAGAAACACATAAGATGGATATTATCAGAGTAGGGTCCACGGCTTCCATCAAACCTCCTGAATCCCCCTTGCTGCCGCACGGACCAGCATGGTGTGACCCTTCATGGTGTAATATAGGGGAGGCTGAACCTGAAGTGTGGGCGCGGGGTGTGGTGCGGCGCCTGCACGGCCTCCGCCTGCCAAGGGACGCATTACACGCAGCTCCCAGCAGGAACGGCTGCAGCGCTGGTCCTACCTTTCATCATTTGGAACAACATGAGAGGCGCGGGGGAGAGGCGGGGACAGCGGCGCGGGTCTGATGTGGTCGCCGCTGATGAGTTTTTACATAACGGCTTTTGTGGGTATTCGAGGAATGTGCTAAAGCGATGTCTGAAACCGCACAAAGCCCCCGGAGAGAGACCGGGACCAGACCTAACAGCAACCACATGGCAGAGCCGACACTGCGCCGCATCAACCCCTTCACTGCTGGAACGCCACATAACACAGGGGCGAACGGGAAGGGGTCCCCAGAACCCCAGCAACTTTTTAATTAACCATTATAAAAAAACAAAACAAAAAACAAATATAAGAGTAACAGTAGAAAAAGATTCAATCAATCCCATCAACCCCAGCATTTATATAACAGGGGGTTACCACTCCATTAAGAGTGAACCTTAAGTGTCAGCGTGTCCCTGTCCTGTCCCCCCAAGTGTCAGCGTGTCCCTGCCCTGTCCCCCCCATAATAGTGTCAGCGTGTCCTGCCATGTCCCCCCAAAGTGGTCAGCGTGTCCCTCCTGCCACTGTCCCCCCATGGTCAGCGGTAGCCCTCTGCCCTGATCCCCCGCCAAGTGTCCGCGTGCCCCTTGACCCTGTCCCCCCCCAATGTCAAGCGTGTCCCTGCACTGTCCCCCAATGTCAGCGTTGTCCCTGCTGCCCGTGTCAGCGTGTCCCTCGTCCAGTGGTCAGCGGTGTGTTGATCTATCGGTCACCTACGCAGTATGAGGTTGTCAGTCTTCTCTTATCCCTGCTCAGTTCCCAAGCAGATCATATTGAAGTGCAGACAGAGCTGATACAGCATGTATTCCCCCCTAAGTCAGGATGCATTAGTGTACTTCCCCCCTCTAGCAGCTACTAACACAGAACAATCCCTTATCAGGTAACTAGCAATTATTAGTATCAGGGCAGCGTCGGTGCGCTCCTCATACACACCCCATAGACAACATAACAAGGACGAGAGAGCAAAGGCCAAACCCCCTGCACATCTCGAGCAAGACTGAAAAACGAACCTAGCAGCCGACTTCACAACCACGTAATCCTACACCTCTGTATGCATATACACAAAGGTTACAACCAAAAGATCAGTATCATGTGCCCCAGACTGCACTGTCACTATTCTGCTGGTGCAGTCACTGTGACATACTGACATTACTTATCCTGTACTGTGATCGTGAGTTACATCCAGTTTATCCCCGGAGCTGGCGCTCAACTATTCCTGCTTGTGGATCCCTGTGTACATCAGGACAGTACGTATCCCTGCACTGATTCCTGACTTACATCCTGATTATACTCCCGACTGCACTCACTATTCTGGGCGTGGGCAGTCACTGTGTACATCATGACAGTACTTTCCGGTACCGTGATCCGAGTGCGCCTGTATTAGACTCGACGGCACGCACTAGCTGCGGCTCGGCGCAGGTCACGGTAGTAACATATTACATTACCGTATCCTGTACTGATCCGGAGTTACTCCTGTATTAGAACCCCCAGAGCTGCACCCATTCTGCGGCTTGGGGCAGTCCGGTGGTCATACAGACATGACTTAGCCTGGTAATAAATTCCTGTACCGAGGCCGGAGTGACATCCTGTATTAGACTCAGAGCTGCACTCCACTTATTCGCGACGGGTGCATTCACGGTGGACCAACTGACTGACTATCCTGTCAGCTGAAGCTGAAGGTGACACATCAGGTACTATACTCCAACGGCACTCACTATTCGGCTGTCGGGGTGCAGGCACTGGGCGACAGAACATGACATGACTTATCCTGGACTGACCGGAGTGAACCTCCCCGGTATTACGCCGAGCGCACGCACCTGATTCTCGGCGGCGGGGGCAGGCCCGTGTACAGACAGAGAGGACTGATCCTGTACTGATCCGGAGTACATCCGGTATGAGGCGCGCAGAGCGAACGCACTAGGCTGGCGCGGGTGGCAGGCATGGGGTGCATACAGGACATGAGACGGAGCCGGACTAGGGCCGGAGGTGTACAGCGGGAGTATACGCAGCGGCACTCACTATTCTGCTGGCTTGGCAGTCACGGTGTACAGACAGGGTCAGATGTACTTGCCGGTAACGCGCCGGAGGTACAGCAGGGACTAGAGCTCCAACGCACTCACGAGGCGGCATGCTGGGGCGAGCACAGGAACAGGACAGACAGGACATTACGTTATCCGGGACGGGATCCGGAGGTACAACGCCTGGAAGTTAGACTCCAGAAGCGGCACGCCTAAAGGGGCGGGGGACGACCTGAAAGGTAACGGGGAGGGGGGGATCAACTGAAAATGGAGCAGACGTGGCAGTAACGAAATCCTGGGGCTGGATCCGGTGAGGAAATTGTACACGCCATGTGTAAGTAATCGCACAAACACGTGCGCGTCCGGAATACGTTGCGGGCTGCAATTGGGCAGGGGTAACTGGTCTGCCGAAACGATGAATTAATTACCTGTACTGACGTGGGCCTTGTGGAACATGCAAGACACACGGTGGTATTTACGCGCAACGGTACTCACGTAGTCGGCTGCTTGGGTGAACGGATCAGGGGGCGGTTGGATGTGGTGGCGGGACACACAAACATGACATTACTCTGATGGCTATATGACGGTACGGGGGGGCGACTGAGTACAGAATCACTGGTCATATATATCTTCGCAGTGGGCGTGCACTCACACACTGCTGCGGCTGGATGCTCGCGTCGCCTGGCGAACCTAAGTGACAATATGCAGTGTCAGTACTTGACTCTTCCTGTAGACATGATTTCTGCGGCATTTTCATCCTTACTAGACACCCCCAGAGCGCACTCACTATAGCTGAGTGCAGTCACTAGTGTACATAACTGGTCATTTACTTATCCTGAATAGACCTGGCTACACTCGTATTACTCCAGAGCTGCCACGCACTCTAGTCTGCACGCTGCTGCGTGCAAGTCACGTAGTACATACCATGTACTAGCTTCTGTACTGATCCTGAGTACATCCTGTATTACGTCCGAGCGCACTCCACTTAGCATCTGCTGGTGCAGCACACTGTGACATACATAACATTACTTATCCGGTATCTGATCCTGAGTACATCATGTCTATACTCCAGAGCGGCACTCACTTATGCTGCGCGTGCGATGGTGCGTCACTAGTGTCATACATGACTATACTTATCCTGTACTGATCCGAGTTACATCCTGTATGTATACTCCAGAGCTGCACCACTATTCTGCTCGCGTTGGCAGTCACTGTGTACATACATGGCATTACTTTCCGTACTGATCCTGAGTTCCATCCGTGTACTCCATAGCTGCCAGCACTATTCTGCTGCTGGTGCAGTCACTGTGTACATACATGACATTACTTATCCCCTGTATGATCCTGAGTTACATCCGGTATTATGACCGAGCTGCGTCACTATTCTGCTGCTGGTGCAGTCACCTGTGTACATACATGACATTACTTATCCTGTACTGATCCTGAGTTAATCCTGTATTATACTCCAGAGCTGACTCACTATTCTGCTGGGTGCAGTCACTGTGCATACATGAATATACTTATCTGTATGATCCTGAGTTACATCCTGTTTATACTCCAGAGCTGCACTCACTATTCTGTGCTGGTGCAGCTCACTGTGTACATACATGTCTTACTTATCCTGTACTGATCCTGAGTTAGAACATCCTGTACTAATACCAGAGCTGCACTCACGATCTGCTGGGCAGTCACTGTGTATATACATTACTTATCCTGTACTGATCCGGTGTGTATATGTGTATATGTATAATATATATATATATATATATATATATATATATATATATATATATATATATATACACACACACACACATATACATACATACATATACAGTGGGTAAAAGAAGTACTGAAAAAGTCTCCAACTTTTATACACTATCTATAAATGACGTGTAACAATGAGAAATAACACAGGAAAGAAGCATTGAACACATTACTGAAATGTATGTATAAGTGAAACCTCTCCAGAAGACTCTTCAGAAAAGATGGTTATTGTTCGGTGTCTGATTAGCATTTTTCCATTATCCTCTATGGAATTGGCGCCCCCTAGGAGCAGACCAGCTGTATGTGCAATAGTGGGACATCTGCTCATAGAGGTGTCACTGTACTTTGTACAGTAACCTTTGTTGGTGATGAAGCTTCCAGACGTCTCCTGTATGGAGAGACCAGTCCTGTGCATTGCTCAGGTGCAATTCTTGGTCCATTTGTTTAACCGACCATCTTCACAATGCCATCAGCATAATAATAATAATCTTTACTTATATAGCGCCATCATATTCCATAGCGCTCAGCCTAAGTTGCGACAAGGTTGTCAATCTCTCTGGTTTACCCATCATGAGATGTCTCTTGCGCGGCATCTTGGTAACGAGACACCTCTTTATAGGCCGTCAGCTGATATTTTTCAGTTATTTCATTTTTTTTATTGCTTTCTAATTACTTACAGATTTCGGCTGGTGTCATGACTTTCCATGGATTATTGCTCCGCACTTTCTTCACGTGTTCAATACTTTTTTCCCCTTCGTGTCATTCCTTATTTTCATACAAATCTATGATTTTAATTATTTGCCGGTGCAGATTGGATGGATCTTACTGACATCCGGTGAGACTTGCATGTGGATCACTCATTTATAGATCACGCACATTACTAATACTACTGACAATAGGTTAACTAATACTCCTGGTGTAGGTCCTGCCTCCAGCTGAATAGAGCAATGCTGTGAGAAGGCAAGTATTTGGGGGTACATGATCCCCCCCCCCCCTGCTGTGAGAAGGCAAGTATTTGGGGGTACATGATCCCCCCCCCCCCCATTCCCCTTGTGTCATTCCCATAGCTGTGGCCTGAGGACCCTGGACAGGCCGAGCACAGGACCCTGGACAGGCCGAGCACAGAGTGTGTACAAAGGGAAGGGCCTGCAAAAAAAACTCAGAACATGAGGGGACTAAACTAGAGCTGGACAGGTGGAGCACATGGCTTTATCCAGAACTTGGAAATGTGGAGACCAACTACACCAAAGACAGATGGTGCAAAGGGCAAGGTCCAGGGTCCAGCAACAGGATGGGTGGAGCAATGGACCGGAACCATAACCGGGTTATAACCAGACCTTGGAGCAGTGGATCTGAATATAGGATAATATACAGAGAGAAACCTTCTTACCAAGTCAATGAGGTCACTGAGGTTCTTCTCAATCTGTTGGGGAGGGAGACGCCTCATTAAATCCAAGGCACAGTCCAACTGTTGGTCACTCTGAAACACAAAAATGAAAAAATATTAATTACTTAATAACAAAAAGTCATAAAAGTCCCCCAATACTATCACCCCACACACAATGGGAGCCCCTGACGGCAGGAAGTGCAGCTGCGCCCCCCGTACATCACACAGATCTGGCCATCACTTCTGCTGGATGGCCACGTCATGAGCGCTGCCCCTGTAGCCCGTTGATCTGGGGTAAATAGTAAAATCAATGGAGGTTTGCCATCTGGAAAGATTTGGGGAGTGGGGGGGGGGGGGGGTTTGACCTCCTCCTCAGCACCAGAGATAAGACTGGGATAGTCTGGAGTCAGCACTTGCTGTAGATGACCCCGGGGCCTGGCAGCGGGAGCCCTCAGACCTGCCAAGTGCACAGCCAGAGATATGTGCCCCCTCCGCTGCCGCCACTTATGTCATTCCTGGACGATTTCTTCTAATCTCACAGCCATCGTGTGGACACAGGAACAAAGCAGCACCGAGGAGCGGATCCGACCCGATAATCATATAAAGGGAATGCACCAGAGAGACCCGTGAAAGTGCAGCCCCCAACACCGCCTGTACAGCAATATGCCCCAACAACTATGCACCGCCCACACCTATACACAGCCCATACACCTCTATAGTACAGCGCCCACACCTATACACAGCCCATACACCTCTATAGTACAGCTCCCACACCCTATACACAGCCCATACACCCGTATAGTACAGCGCCCACACACATCTATAGTACAGCTCCCACACCTATACACAGCCCATACACCTCTATAGTACAGCTCCCACACCCTATACACAGCCCATACACCTCTATAGTACAGCGCCCACACCTATACACAGTCCATACACCTCTATAGTACAGCTCCCACACCTATACACAGCCCATACACCTCTATAGTACAGCTCCCACACCTATACACAGCCCATACACCTCTATAGTACATTGTCCATAAATGTTTATATACAGGACAGGAGAAGTGGTACTGTGCACTGTCCATAAATGTATATATACAGGACAGGAGAAGTGGTACTGTGCACTGTCCATATATAACCGGGAGCAGGGCCGTATACAGGGGAGCAGATACCGGGAGCAGGGCTGTATACAGGGGAGCAGATATCGGGAGCAGGGCCGTATACAGGGGGGCTGATACCGGGAGCAGGGCTGTATACAGGGGGGGCACATACTGAGAGCAGGGCTGTATACAGGGGAGCAGATACCGGGAGCAGGGCTGTATACAGGGGGGCAGATACTGAGAGCAGGTCAGGGCAGAAGGAGGGGGTGTCAGCGGCGCCCCCTGCCTCATGCACGTGTGGCGAGCGATTACAGCGCCATGTTTATCTTACGGACGGGATGTTTATATCTCTAAAGCATCATTTTTCTCCCCTAGTTAAGGGCAGTGAGGAAATCTGCCTTCCCCTTTCATCGGCTGCCAGCACTCCCCTCCGTGCTGAGGTCGGCAGGACGCCTCGCTGCGAGCAATATGCGTTCTGGACGATTTTCGGAATCCTGGCTGGACGCGCTCGCCTCTGTCAGCAGCTGGGAAACATTCACCAGTGACGCCAGACGTTCCCCCTATTGTCACGCACAGAAACAACGACCCTGCTGCTCTCCCTGCAGTATGTGGAATAATTTCATCCCGACTTCTTCAGTCACATCCAGAGCTGCGCCACTCATTTACCTCGATTTAAACAGAATCTGCTGTAAAACAGCGCAAGACAGAGAGCTGAGAGCACAGCAGTGTGAGGATACGCCCCTAGTACAGTGCTACTACTATCCCAGCATATCAATCCATATACCACTGCTGTGCTGCTACAGACAAAACACATCGATCCATGGAGCACAGAGCACACCAGTGCGAGGACACACCCGCAGTTGTACAATATTGTAATATAAATCTATATTTCACAGTCCTGCTGCTACTAACAAACAAAAAGTACGGTTAAACATCTGTCCAGGGCCAATACATAACACTGCTTGCACAGAGCACAGCAGTGTGAGGACACATCCCCCCTCAAACTACCCCAGTTTTAACAATCCTGGAAGAGAAATCCATACATTACAGTCCTGCTGTTTCCTTTAAATGGCTGATAACAGAGAATACTAGGTTAGTTACAGTCTGCCGAGTAGAAATGAAATAAGTGAATGCAAACCTGCAGCTCTGTGACTATCCCATCTCATTGGGGGCATAAGAGGGGTCCCTGGATGTACGCAGGGGATAACAAACAGAGTTATGTGTTTAGCATCTGCACAGTCTCTGCTTGCGTTGAACAGAGACAAACTGCTTTCTCACAGCTGAGGGTTTGTTACAGTTGTATTCTCTGTGAGCTCAACAGAACGTGTAACTGGCAGACAACAGACTATTAAAATGGACTTATATTGTGGGGTTTATGGTTGATAGGGCGAGTTCTGAACTGCTCATAAATTATACATTAAAGGGTTCCCCAAAGTCAGCGCTATACACCCCACTCCGGGAGAGAGGGTCACATCCATCTCCCCAATACACTCTCGCAGTAGTAGGAGGTCAAGGCCGTGATGTGAGGAGCTGGAGCCGCCCTTTAAGGCTGGTACCACCCCGGGCTCCCTGCGGTGCCTCCCCCTCGGCCTTGGATGCAGGAATGTGCTGATGCTGGGAATAGCAGAGCCGGTCAGGTATCAGGTTGTCCCTGCAGCTCTGGACAGCAGTGAAAGCTGAGAGGCGACAGCTCCGCGGTATGTGCCCGGGTATGTGGATGTGAAAGCAACGGTGCCCGCCATGGCCAGCAGTGCACAGGGGCTGCCCCTCCATAACCCTGAGCCTCACAGCAAGACCATGAGCCCCCTACAGCAGCAAGGAGGCCATCTCTTCTGGTGCTGTACCCCACCATCATTAGCCTCAGCTTCCCCCCCAAGTTGCTTCACTCCCAGGCCCCCAATGTAGTAGCCATCGTCCCTCAACCTCTGATTCAGGAGACCGATCAATCGATAACTCACATCATTCATATAATTAATAAAAATAACCCAAATCTTATGGGAGCTGGAGAACTGGAGCAAGTGAGGGATGTGGGAGATGTGTGGAATGTCAGAGAGCCCGAGGGTCCGCAGCGGGGCCACTCCTTCCGTCTCCTCTACCTCTATGTTCCCAGCGCTCCCCCCCCTTCTGGGGGAACAGCCGGCAACTAATGGAGCGGATCTGATGATAAATGCAGAGCTGGCGGACTTAGGGTGGTAATCCCATCAAGGCCCCTCTTCTCATGGGGGGTCACTGTCCGCCCACGTGGCCTATAACATGGCGTAAATCATGTGACTGACCACTACTGGGGAAGACCTTCTGCTAGGGAGTAATCACACACCCTGGAGGGGGGCCCAGGCTCTGAGATCTACCATCACAATCCAGGGACACTCATAGATCCAGGCACTGAGACTGTGGAGTCTTTCCTTTTGAATATCAACTTTTAAAATTATATTAATGACACACAAGGGCTCTGGGGACGTTACCACTCTGTGCTGCAGATTCACAGGCTGTTACACTCCTCGCCCCTCCCTCTGCCTGCAGTAAACTTTCACAGTGCACTCCTGCACAGTGTAGCTGCCTGAAAAGCTCTGGTAAGGCCTGCCCCCCCCCCCCCCCAAAGCCCTTCAGGCTCATTAGCATCATTTTGGAAGTTGATTTTAGAAGGAAGGAAGCCATGGATAACAAATGTCAGAAGATTACCACAGTCACGGTGCCTGGATCCATCAATAAGTGTCCCTGATTTATGGTTCTAGATCACCTTTAAATCTATCGTTCTCTGTTATCAGCCATGTCTACTGTATCTCCAGGGATGAGATGCCCGCATTCTTTTATTACGAAATCCCGACACTCCGCTTATAGCGGCTCCAGAAGAATGTGAGGGCTACTGCGGCACATGGAAACCGGTGCCACAGGCTTTTCCATCTGTGCGTTACGTAACCCAGGACCCGCAGGTTCTTACAATGTTCCCCTATTTACTAGAACTTCACCCTATACTGGGCCTGAACATGTGGAATGTCACTATATGGGATATAGGGACAGAAGGGGGCGACACTTAGGTAGATTATGTAATACATGGGGAACACATATCTCCCACAATGCACTGTGCAACAATCAACCAGCAGGGGTCAGCACTGAGATGTTGTATCACAGATGTATCACAGAATTATAATAATTATAAATGCAGCTTTGGGGGTGACTGGAGTAGAAGAAATTCTGGTGTCAACACTTCATCTCCCATAATAAGTTGCAGAAGACAAAAAGGCAGCAAGGAATAGCAGGGGGCTATTAAATCTATGAACGCAGCTCTGGAGGCGACTAGAGTAGAAGACATAATGTCACTGAATACTATATTCAATGGTACATGAAGTGCACATTACATTTCCCAAGCAGGGGTCAGAAGTGGTAGATTAGGTCCTGTAACCTCAGAGCAAATAGGTAGCCATAGGAATACAGCTCTGGAGGTGACTGGAGTAGAAACAATTCAGTAGACACTACATCTCTCACCTCTCACAGAGGTATTAAAATTCTGAATGCAGCTCTGGAGGTGACTAGAGTTGAAGACCCAATGTCACCAAAGACGATATTCTACGAGCATCTCCCACAATGAACTTTGACCCAAGGGGCCAACACTGACATGTTAACCCTGCAAACAGGAAACTAGAAATGCCAGTGCAGCTTTGGAGGTGACTAGAGTAGCAGTAGACAATAACAGTAGTACAGAGTTCAGCAAATTAATTCATGATGAGTCACAAGAAGGAGGCAGTGCCCCTCACAGGTGCATCGGGTACCTCCATATTAGGAGGCCGCCACCAGTCACATCTAAAGCTGCGGCTGACAATCACCAGCTCACTGCCCTTCAATACTGAGAAAAAGCAGAAGAGGAAATGACCCTGCGGCGAATGGGGAAACACTGCAAAACCTGAAAATACATGTCCCTCCGTGATCTAGATACCGATCATCTAGAAAAATCGGATAATCCGGCACAGTCCTATTCCCAAACTCTCTGGTTGCACTTGTACAGGCCCCGCCCGGCGCACGTCACCTTTCCGTAACGCGTCTATTTTTGTCTGGTCAGAATGGAAAGTGGCAGGAAGCTGGCGAGAGCGGAGACTCCGGGGTATAGGGTTACGGCAGATGTGAAAGCACTAATGTGATGGAATGTGGAGGGCGACGCCACCCTGCGCACCCAGACCACACCGGGCACCGGAATGTCTATATAACCTTATATATCCCAACAATACAGCCCCCCCCCCAAGCTCAAGGGGTCACACCTGATGACTGGATACCGCACAGTCCGGTGACTCACCCCATTCACTACCTCTAGAGTGACCCCTGTGGGGAAAGTCATGTGACTGACTGCACAAGAATCATGTGACCGCCAAAAACTTAACCTGCGACCAGGGCCCTCATTGCTATTGTCCTCTTTTGTCTGTACAGCGCTACGGAATATGATGGCGCTATAGAAATAATTATTCGGAATGTATAAGTCCATAACAGTTTGTTACAGTGGATCAGACGCCAGGCTTGTATAACCGTACTGCAGGGATACATTGTAACAAACTAACAACGCAGGAGATTGGCATTCATAATAATAATCTTATAATAATCTTTTGTCATACAGCGCCATCGTATTCTGCAGTGCTGTACAGATCATGGGGGACATATACCAAGAAAATAAGAGATTACAAAGCTAAAGCATTGGCATATGAAACGATAGGAAGCGAGGGACCTGCTCGCAAGAGCTTACAATCCATATGCTGATACACTGATGTAAATTAGGGGACGACCTGGATCTATAGGCTATTGGGTGTGACCCCAGCGCCCCAGGACTCTAAATGGTTAACATGCACATGTTATGAGCGAGCGGGTTTCCTAGCTGATCATACAAGAGAGATCTTGTATCTAATTATGTTCCGGCCTGTCCTAGCTCACTGATCAGGTCATGTGACGTCATGTAATTTGGCGCAGATCCTCATGTGAACCTGTATAGAGGATTGCATAGGGTTACTGTACATACTGTATATACTGTACTGCTGCCAGTGCTGGTTATTCTCACTGTGTACTCATACAGTTATGTTAGTAGCAGGATACGCTGATGCCCCTAATTTTACCACAAAAAAAAAAATTGGAAAACGTATTGACTCAAGTATAAGCCTAGTGTGGGAAATGCAGACGCTACTCTAATGGCCCCCTCATTAGTATAATGCCCAGCAGAGTGCCCCCCCATTAGTATATACAGTATATCCCTGGATTGTAGCTTCTCCTCACACTGCTGTGCTCTTAGCTCACTGCTGTGCCTGCGTGTGATGCAACTCATTGCACAGAGAACAGCAGTGTAAGGACACATCCCTGTGTATGTCTACCGCTGAGAGAGGAGTGATTAGGTCATGAGACCATAATAAGAGGCACGCAGAAGGAAGGTCCTGCACATAGGCGGGGGCTGTGAGGGCAGGAGCAGACATGCAGCTCTGACTGCAGGACTCGGCCTTGCTCTGCCCCAGCATGTTCTAGGAGGAAGCACAGCGCCCGGCCCTACCAGCATCCCCCATTGCAGGAAGTTACCGTATAGGATTCCTCATAATGTACAGCAACACAACATTTAAAGTGCCCTGCACCCATATACATACAAGACACTCTTCTACCAGACAACCAATCACAGGAGCCATGCACGCATATACACACCACACGGGATAACTACACGGAACACCAAATCCAGAGCCAATGCACGCAAACACACACTACCTACTACACGGACACACCAATCACACGGAGCCATGGCATGCAAATAACAACACACTCCTACTACACGCAAACAATCAACAGGGAGCCTATGCACGCATATACACCCCCCACTACTAACAACACGACAACCAATCACAGGAGCCATGCATGCATATACAACACAACTCCTAACTCAACACGACAACCAATCACAGGAGCCATGCACGCATATACCACACACGACTACTACACGACAACCAATCACAGGAGCCATGCACGCATATACACACACGACTACTACACGACAACCAATCACAGGAGCCATGCACGCATATACACACACGACTACTACACGACAACCAATCACAGAGCCATGCACGCATATACACACACTCCTACTACACGACAACCAATCACAGGAGCCATGCACGCATATACACACACTCCTACTACACGACAACCAATCACGGAGCCATGCATGCATATACACACACTCCTACTACCACCAGACAACCAATCACAGGAGCCTGCACGCATATACACACCATCCTACTACACGAGACAACCAATCCAGGAGTCATGCACGCATTTACACAACACTCCTACTCCACAGACAAACCATCACAGGAGGCCAGCACGCATATACACCCCTACTACACGACAACCAATCACAGGAGCCATGCATGCATTACACCACCCCCTACTACACAGACAACCATCACAGGAGCCATGCAAGCATATACACACACTCCTACTTACACGACAACCAATCACAGGAGCCATGCATGCATTACACACACTCTACTACACGACAACCAATCACAGAGCCATGCAACGCAAATATACACACACTCCTTACTACACGAACAACACATCACAGAGACCCATGCACTCAACACACCTACTACCACCCAGAACAACAATCACAGGGGCCTGCACGCTATACACACACTCCTACTTACACGAACAACAACCATCACAGAGCCATGGCACGCAATATACACACACTACTACAACCAGACAACCAATCACAGGAGCCATGCATGCATATACACACACTCTACTACCACGAACCAATCACAGAGCCATGCACGCATATCATACACACCTCCTACTACACCACAAACCAATCAGGAGGCCATTGCAACGCATATATACACACGTCCTACTACAACGACAAACAATCACAAGGAGCCATGCAGCATATACACACAACTCCTACTACACAGACAACCATCCCACGGAGCCATGCAGCATATACACACTCCTACTAACACGCCACACCAATCACAGGAGCCATGCACGTCATATCCACACACTCCTACTACACGACAACAATCACAGGAGCCATGCAGCATATACACACACTCCTACTACACCAGACAACCAATCACAGGAAGCCATGCACGCATATACACACACTACTACCACCAGACAACCAATACAGAGCCCTGCACGATATACACACACTCCTACTACCACGCACAACCATACACGCAAGTTCCAGCACGCATATATATACACCACCTACTACCACCAGACAACCAATCACCAGGAGGCCATGCACGCCCATATTACACCCACACCAGACAAAACCATATCATTAACAGTCTGCACCGGCTATACACAAAACACTAAGCAAGACCAACCAATCCCAGAGGCCCTGGCAAACCACTCATGAAAACTATTAGATTACATGAGGCTGTGCTCTACAAAATCTACAATTCCCATCTCACAAAAAAAAATCGGAAGATCTTGCTTGCTGTAAATGAAACAGAGGGCATTGTTTTACACAGTTGACGCGGGATACGTTACATAGATAGCAGGTTGTTATCATGTATCATTGATGAATGAAGAAGCATTATTGGCAAACCTTTATCCTGTCCGGAGAGAAGAAGAGAAACATTGTATCAGTCCTGTGAAAAATGTGCAATTAATCCTGGCACAATTTTGTAACAACACTGTGGCGGAGTTGCAGCACGTATCTAGTTTTCACAATCCTCTGTGCACTAAACACAGTCCAGACTGATGACTTTTTCCCTGCTCAGATACATTGCAGCAAAACTACACTCTACAGTTTGACTTAGATCATTTAGGTGGATGCAACTGTACAACAAACCTTCAGCCAGGAACAAGGTGGCAAACAAAGACAACAAAGTCCTAAGAACAGCAATGAAGAGACAACATGTCACATTAAACCAACGCCAAGAACAAGGAATGTAGCAACCAGTGGAGAGAGATCCTGACACACTGTGACGAAACGTTTAGCCGGCCACTACCTGCCTGATAGTAACATATAAAGCATTATGGAGGCAGGTAAATCCAGAGCAGATGCCAACTGAAGTTTCAACTAGTGGGGAGTGGGAAGGTAAGCTGAGGGTTTGTTAAATTATCAAGTGACCCTCCAACGCTTGATGAGTGTCAGCTCCACCTGTCACACCGTGAACCTCAGCTGCCTAGTGTGACCCAAAAGCACAGGGGTGAAGGTGGCATGTGGGGCACAGGGGTTATATTACACCCCCTGCCCGGTGAGGTGACCACACAGTCTTGCTCACCTCTCTCTGTATACAGAGGTCCTGCAACTTTAAAAAGGGCCAGGATAGTGTACAGGTGTATTATGGGAGGTCCTGATCTCTATAGAGAAGAAGGCTGGGCATTATACAGAAGGTCCTGATCTCATATAGGACATGGGGTTGTACCAAGGCCATTATATCTATAAAAAAAGCCAGGATGATGTACACGAGTGTTATACAGAGACCTGATCTCTACATAATATCTCAATTGGGCCAGGTTGCAGTGCACAGTGTTTTCAGAGGTCCTGAATTATATAGAGGATAGACAGGGAATTACATTGGGTGTAATAACAGAAGAAGGAGGGCTTGGTTGTATACTGGGAGTTATACAGAGGTCATGGTCACTATAAAGGGAGGAGGAAAGCTGGAACAATGATTACATGGGTCCCAGTGAGGAAGACGTTATAGAGATAATGATTTTTACATAGGGACAGCGTGCAGTACAGAGGGAGGAAGGGGGTGTACAAAGCTCCCCATCTCTACAGAGGAGGAGGCACAGCTTAATGCATACGTGTCCGCATCTCTACAGAGGAGGCGCAGGAGCTTGATAAAGATTCCTGGATTCTACGAGAGGAGCGGAGGCAGGGCTAATACAGAGGTCCCTGTCATCTACAGAGGAGAAGGGGCAGGGCTAATACGTAAGGTTCCTGATCTTTACAGAGGAGGAGGAAGGGCTAATAAAGGTCCTGATCTCTACAGAGGAGGCAGGGCTCAGGGCAATACCAGTCCATGACTCTACGAAGAAAGAACGGGGGGGGGGGGGGCTCTTAACTGCGCCTTTCTTCACAGAGAAAGAGTCCGGCTATACGAGTCTCTCTACAAGACAGGAGGGCGGGTTCTAATACAGAGGGTCCCTTATCTCTACGAAGAGGGCTGCAGAGGGTACTAAACAGAGGGCCTGATCCCTCACCGAGGAGGAAGGCAGGGGCAGCTTAATACAAGGTACTGATCTTCTACAGAGGAGCCGAGGCAGGTAATTACAGAGAGGGTTTCCTGATCTCTAAGACAAGGCCAGGGTGGGCAGGGTAATACAAGGTACTAATTTCATACAGAGAGGACGGAAAGCTCAGGATTCTGTCGACCTAGAAACGAGCGGCTCACTATCCGATTCTATTTAGAGGGCGGCGGCAAGGATAATTACAGAGTTCCTGAGCTCTACAGAGCGGATTGGATGGCAGGGTGGTAATAATTACAAAGGTGTCCCGATCTCTACGAAGAGGAGGCAGGGTAATTACAGAGGCCTGCTCTCTACAGAGGAGGGGCGAGGCTAATCCAAGGTCTGATCTCTCAGAGGGAAGAGGTGCAGGGCTAATCAGAGTCATAATCTCTACAGAGCGAGGGACAAGGGTAATACAGAGGGTCCTTGATCTCTAGGAGCAGGGAGGCGGGGATGTTAACACGGTCATTTACAGGAGGGCGACAGAGTCCTGTCTCACAGAAGAGGAGGCAGGGTACAGAGCCGACTACAGAGTCGGACAGGGTTACAGAGTCCTGATCTCTCAGGGATAGGAGGCAGGGCTCTGATAACAGAGGTCCTGATCTCTACAGAGGAGGAGGCAGGGCTAATACAGAGGTCCTGATCTCTACAGAGGAGGCAGCAGGGGTAATACAGAGGTGCTGATCTGTACAGGGGAGGCGGCCGGGCGTCATATAGAGATATGACCGTTGTACACACGCAGATGTTATGATACGAGTCTGCGGCTCCTCCAGCGCCCCCTATAACGCGCCCTGGATCCCCTGTGTCGTCATGTTGCCCGCAGGGTGACGTCACGGGCGCAGCGTGACAGCCAGATCCCGGGCTCTCTCCCGCGGGCGTTCCCCCTTCCCCCCGCTAGAGGGCGTCCCCTGCAGTTACCATGGCTGCGGTGGGTGAGGGCCGGGCTCTCCGGTGCGGTTACGGTTCGGTATCGCTGTGCCCCGTAGGCCCGGCGGCGCCTCCACTTCCTCAGGACCTAGGAGTGAACATCCGGGTCAGCGGCTCCCAGCTCTGGACACGCCTACAGCACGGCCCAGACAGCCAATCAGAGCGTCTCCTCCCAGCCATCACCAAGTATGGAGAGCGTGACGTAACCTGACAGGGAGGCGGGGCCTAGCGGCTGAGCGGGAGAGGGGCGGGGCTCAGACTCCTCATAGTAATAAGAGAGACTGACAGCAGCAACTCTAATCATCCCCGGCATTGTAATTATAATGTAATACCAACAACACAATAACCACTACAATAATATATGCGAGGGCAGGGAATAATTATACTCTATACAATAATAATGAGCAGGAAATAAACAAATAATATATGTCATCATTATAATGTATCAATAACATCATAATAACCACTAAATCAATATGAGAGGGGCAGGGTATAATTATACTCTATACAATAATAATAAGCAGGAAATAAATAATATAAAATAATATATGTCATTATTATAATGTATCAATAACATCATAATCACTAAAATAATGTTGTAATAATCAATTAGGAGAGGGACAGCAATCATAATATAATATAAAATTAAAAATAATATAAATTTAAATATCTGCTAGCCATACTAGAAGATATCATAATATTCACCGTAAAATATTGACTCTCACAATAATAATCGTGGTACCTCGCGGAGAAACAAAATAATATAATGAAGGTGTCATGATGATAATAGCATTTATATCATCGTCATGGCCATGAGGGAGACTGAGGATCAAAAAAGTGGTAAATCATTATACGAATTATAATCTAACTATTTATATAAGAATTATATACATTAACTATAATGTAACATGAGAGGTCCGATGTGAATAATAATGTTATAATATTGAGAGGAGAGTCAGGGGTTAATGATAATGCTCATCATAATAATAATAATTCTTTATTTATATAGCGCACACAGATTATGCAGCGCTGCACAAAGCATGTCAAATTGTTCCCTGTCCCCAATGGGGCTCACAATCTAAACATCCTAACAGTATGATTTTGGAGTGTGGGAAGAAACTGGAGGACCCGGAGAAAACCCACGCAAACACGGAGAGAACATACAAACTCTTTGCAGATGTTGACCTGGGTGGGATTCGAAGCCAGGACTCCAGCGCTGCAAGGCAGAAGTGCTACCCACTCATTAATAATAATAATAATTCTTTATTTATATAGCGCACACAGATTACGCAGCGCTGCACAAGCATGTCAAATTGGTCATTGAATAGTTATGTAACATGCAGGACCTACAAGGCATGAAAAAGTCACAATTCCTGGATCACCAACTAGAAATTGTGACTTTTTGCCCCTCACACCTCTTGTAAAGGAAAGTGGATGTATGGGGGTGTATCTAGTGCAGCGTGTGAACTCGGTCCTGTAAATGATGCACAGTCATAGCACGGCACAATCAAGAGGAAGTAGGACACAGGGTTCACACTTATCTTTAGGTTGAGTGAACGCAAGAGAAGAAAATACATTGAGTACTTCCTGGAGGAGGGTGGTGGCAGGGTAGGTCGATATGATTAAGCCAAGAGCCCAGAATTGGTATATAGGGCACCAGTCTTTTCTCAACATGTTGGTTGTGAAAAAGCTCATATGCAGAAAATATTCTCAATTCCTCATACCCCCAGAATATGCAAAAGAAAAACTCTATACAATGCTGTATACACATATATTAACACATCCAGGAGGCTCCCAGAGACCCAGAAGAGAGAGCAGATCCCCCCCAGCACCATCGGATGATCCCACATCCTTCTGGATTGTTGGAAATTTACTATGTGACACCTTATGTGCTGGTTATATTATTATGTGGTCAGCATGCTGTGTGCCCCAAAAGAGGTTGTGGTTTACAAATTGTGTGGTCGCATTCATGTAAAATGACACAACCCGCTCTCTCTGTACCCTGCACTTCCTCTTAACAGGCTTTCTAAAGTTGCCACATATAATGTGTCGAGACTCGGGAAGAGACACCCTATGGGTCGCCCAAGACTTCTTGGCCAATGTAAAAATGTGCCCCCTACACCCCTCAAGTTACACTCCTGCTATTTCCCTACTCTGTTCAGGACCCCTTCCTTGCGCTACTTGTACCCCCTTTTACTACCCTAAACTGACACTGATGTGCTTAAAGTGAACCTATCACCAGGAATGTAATTTTTAGCTGCTGACAGGTTCCAATAGCCTTTGCTATGCTGATTTTAATAATGTCTGTGTCAGTATTATGACTCAATCCAGTATTTTATATAAATTTAATTCACATTACTTGGCTCCCTGCCAGCAGAATGTGGTGAGTCCCTAGAAATGAGGGGGCAGCTGCAGCCTGTGTGTGCCTGTGTCAGTCTCCTCCTCTCAACACTCATCCAGCTCCCTCCCTCCCCTTCCTGTCATATACATTGTAGTGATGGTATTCCGGCTCTTCTTAGTGAGTTGGCTTAATAGGCTCCGCTCACTAAGAAGAGCCGGCTGTTCTGGCTCCTGAAAGGCACCCTATTAAATATATAATAGGGAGCCGCAGGCCAGCCAGTCACCGGACACCCCTTCACTTTTAACCCGATTGTATCGGGTTAAAGGGGGCGTGGTGAGCGGTTAGGGGCAGGATTAAGTGAGCCATCAGCTCACTGAGGAGAGCCAGCTCTTTGTGCCGGCTCATTCGGAAATGACCCATCACTAATGCATTGAGCAGGCAGGGTAGCGAGGGGATTGGTCTGTAGAAGAGAAATAATGCATGAGGAGACACAGGCATAATATATCCCTGTTATAAAACCCCTACCGCTATATTAACTAATTTACTGTACAGTGTTGGGCGCCACTTTTGCAACTTCAAATAACCCTTCCACTCTATTCCACAGGCTTCACCCCCATTACCACTGCTTCCACTTCCTTCTGTCCCTGTGCCAGACCAGAAGCATTCAGTCTCCATCACATGTTGAAGAACAGTGTTATGTCATCTGATCACAGGAAACTCACCAAAAGTGAAAGGGGCCACAATGATTGACAGGAGCGTAAGGAATAGGTGAGAATGCCTTTTTGTTTGTTTTCGTTTTACATCTTCCCCAGCCGGTAAAGAGTTTTTGGTAAAACCAAGTCCGTTTTGACAACCATAATATGTGTACATTTAAGCCCATATTACTGGTGCTCCACTTGGCTCCCCTTAGGCTGCGGTCACACGTGGCGTTTTGAACCCATTTTTGGCCGTTTTGAAGCAGTCCCTCAAAAAATGCATGCGTTAAAAAACGCATGCATTTTTCAAAAACGCATTTTTTTACGCATGCGTTTTTTAACAGACTGCTTAACAACGGGCCAAAAATGGGTTAAAAACGCCACGTGTGACCGCAGCATAAGGGTCATATGAACCAGTTTCCCTTTGAAACTGTGTGGCAGCAGACTCAGGGCGCGTTCACACGTTCCGCTAGCATCACGTTCATAACGGAGTGATTGCATATGCGTTTCCAGAGACGCTAGCGGAACGTGTGAACGTGCCCTCAGAGTACCTGATCACAGGAGGTAAATCTTGCCCAAAACTCCAAGTCCACATTTAACACATAAAGATTTTGTCGGGGATTATTGGGTATTTCTCCTCTCGTGTAGATATGTTCAATCTCCAATGTCTCATAGATTGTAAGCTCTTGCGAGCAGGGCCCTCATTCCTATTGTTTTACATAACAATGTTTTACTCTGTAATGTCTTATTTTGTATGTAATATCTGTAAAGCGCTGCAGAATCTAAATAAAGATTTATTATCATCATTATTATTAAATTCACCCAAAATAGATTTCCCATTGATTGAAATGTTTTGTCCGCTTTCAACAAATAAATGTTATTGTATGTATAATGAAAATTATTCAAATTTTCAATATACTTTCTGTATCAATTTCTCACTGCTTTCTAGATCTCTGCTTGCTGTCATTTAACAGGAAGCTCCATTGTTTATTTCCTGTGGATAAAAACTAGTCCCTGTTCATGTCATGTAATTGCACACAGGTGTGCGGCTTGTTATATAACACATAAGGCCGGCGGCAGAAGTGGCGTTTTGAACCGTTTTTGGTCAGTTTTTTAGCGGTCTATCTGTTTCTGACCCGTTTTAATTAAGATAATTAGTAAAACCGGTCAAAAACATGCGTTTTCAAAAAATTGATGCGTTTTTTAATTGACTGCTTAATAATGGCACAAAAATGGGTTCAAAACACCACACGTGCCGCCGGCCTTACTCTCTGTAACACTCTGGATACTGTCACACGATAGCGCTTTGATTCTGTTTAGAAATGGAATCAAAGCGCTCAGGGTTGTGCCACAGCCGATCATATACGTGTTTGTATACAAACGCATGAGATCAATAACCAGCAGCTTGTGTTTTGCATTTAGACAATACAAGGCACCGTGTGCTGGTCGTGTACGTATGCAAAGAAACGCATATGCGATCAGCCATGGCTCTCTCCCATGTGCTTCTATTCGGTTTCTAAATTGAATCAACTTGTGACAGCATCCTCTCCGTGCACCTATGTGACATCACATGACCAGGAATGTAAGGAGCCACTACGCCTGTGTGACATCACATGACCAAGGACTGGTTTTTATCTACCGGAAGTAAACAGTGAAGCTTCCTATGAAATGACAGCAAGCAGAGGTCTAGAAAACCGTGATAAAATTGATAAAAGAAGGTATATTGGCAATTTGTATGACTTTTTATTGCACAAACAATTTGCTAAATTTAGAATTATTTGCTGAAATTGTACAACCCCTTTTAAAAAGCTGGCGGAAAAAAGCTTTCATGATAAAAGAGAGATCTTAACTGCTGCAGAATCTTTCATTTTTTATTCTGTATAACATGTGTGAATGTTCCCTTACAAAGCTGTGAGGAAAATCCACTACACATCCGAAACTGAAATGGCCTCCCCATGGACATGTTAATAATTTTTTTTTAAATAACTTCAACAAAATATGTACAATTATTTGTGGTATCTCCACAGAGAAGTTGGATCTGGATATTGACTAAAAACGCACCAGTGTAAACAAATGTGTATTCACTTTAAAGGTCACAGTAGAAACGAACGCCTGACTGTAATAACACATCCTCCATCATGTTATGTATCAGGGTGTGCCTACAAGGAAGGATTGTCACATCCTGTCACTCGCAATAAAGTTATTGAAACTTCCAAGGTCAAGACCACGTGGTGAGCATGGTGGCAGGTAACCTTGACTACGGGAGGAAGCGCCAGGCTCTTCAGCCTGTTCTCGCGAGATCTCTGCCCCGTAATTAGACGGTCTGGCGGTTGTTCTCGCGAGATTTGTGTGACACCCTCCCGGGCCCGCATACACTCTCCGCTAGGTCAAGATGTCGGAGTCTGAGCTCGGAAGGAAGTGGGACCGGTGTCTGGCAGATGCAGCCGTCAAATTCGGTAAAGTTCAACAGGAGAGAGACGGAAAGATGTGGCCATGATTACAATAAGTACAGACATACTGGAGGACAAGACATGGCTGTCACCTGTGTCCTGTCACCCCTGTCATGTCCGCATGTAGAGGAGACACCGTGCTCATAACATGTCACAGGAACGTCTATGTGCTGCTGTGCTTACCATATTTACTCCATATCATACATTACACTGACTGAAAGACTGCACCACCAGCAGCAGAATATTGAGTGCAGCTCTGGGGTATAATACAGGATGTAACTCAGGATCAGTACAGGATAAGTAATGCCATGTATGTACACAGTGACTGCACCAGCAGCAGAATAGTGAGTGCAGCTCTGGAGTATAATACAGGATGTAACTCAGGATCAGTACAGGATAAGTAATGTCATGTATGTACATAGTGACTGCACCCGCAGGAGAGTAGTGAGTTTGATACCCCAATAAACAATGGTCCTTCTTACGATACACTGGATGTAAGCACCTGGCTCTGCGGCTGGAGGGGGGGGGGGGGGGGGGGGGGGGTTACACTTGGGTGGGCTGTAGATCACGTCCAGGTCATGTATGAGTGTTGTGTGTGGACAGATCGGCTATCAGCGCTGGGAGAATGGGTGGTAGAGGGTACAGAAATCTGTGGAGGGCGCGGAGGAGGGGGGGGGGGGGGGGGTAACAATGAAACTTCAGAAAGTCTTTAGGGGACATTCAAAGAGGTGGATCACAAAGAGAAGACAAATTGAAAGAAGTTAATGAGATTCTGATAGCCGTGTGTGGAACAAGGTTTCTCTTGTGGTACCTGGAGCCGCGGCCCCCTCCCCGCATCACTCTATCAGGTATCTGAACAAAACTTAATTAAACTTAACCACTTCCAAACCGACTGTACAAGACTGCGGCCATTGTCCGGGGAGAAACCAGATACCTGCAGAGATGGGGAGCCGGGATATGGAGCAAGAGGGAAATGAAAGCATCCAAGCGGTCCCGGCTGACAGGTGGGAAGTGCAGCGAGGGCTCAGACACGGATCCTTACATCTCCTTACAATGGAGCCCCTGAGGTTTCTTACAATCGCTCTCCTCCTACAACATTTAAGTACATCATTGATGGATGAAGGGAACATGTGAAGAGGGAACGTGGACCCCCCTCGTGTACTACATGAAGAGGAAATGCGGGTAATGGACGGACAGCTCCACAGTGGTCAGGAAAAAGGAGGAAAAGGGGCCAGAGGGAAGAGGGAGACGCAAGAGGGGGGTCCGGCGGGAAGAGGGAGACGCAAGAGGGGGGTCTGGCAGGAAGATGAAAAAGGGAGTGAGGGGTCAAGCAGGAAAAGTGGAACGAGAGGGGTCAAGATGGAAAAGGGGAACGAGAGGGGTCAAGAAGGAAAAAAGGAACCAGAGGGGTCAAGAAGGAAAGCTCTGGCCTTAGTGAATGATAGGCACAAAATCGTCAGTTTTCCCCTTGCAGCCAAATCTAAACTGGTGGAAGTCTTTGCTGAGATCTCTCCCCAGTTTGTCACTTCGCAGAGACGATGGTAATTGTACGGGTTGGGCGATAGATACTGCACCGTGGCCACAGCCCTCCCTGCCTGGTCTTACAAATCGTCATGCCTATATGGTGGTGGCGGGTTGAGACAGCCACAAACAGTGGAGGGGGATATTAATTGCTCATGATAGATAATGCTGTGGGACAAAGGCCACCCGAGCAGCTGGCAAGTAGGATCAGTGGGCAGAGAGTTCCGTCTGTAGTTGAGTGTCCCTCTAAGTTTTGGACGGTCACTGTCTGTTTTCTTTACTAACTATTTCCCTTTAAGGTTGAAAAAAGGAAACTGCCATCAAAACTAGTATCATGATAAACCAAGGGGCCATATTTCCCATTAGAATCAGAGACCCTGTTACTTGGTAAAACCTCTTATACTATATGTTTATCCATGTCTTCGTATTTCTAAAACATCAACTTTTAAAATTCTATGCTAAAAACCAAGAAGGACTCTGGGGGTTGTTAACCAGTCCCCTTGTGTTAGCAGATTGCATGCACTTAACGCTTACGAGGGGATGAACATGAGAGGCCGTTTAGAACGGTGTACCAGCCTATCTACGAGCAGGTTAGTACCAGCCTCACACAAAGCACCATTCTGGGTCATTACATAAGTTTTGATAAGTGTCTATTTGTAGAAGGACGAAGCCATGGATACAAATATCAGATACCACAGTTCCCGTTGGCCATGGATCTAGAGTAGTTGTCCCTGGTTTATCATGTGGATATTGATTGGTAAGTTTCCTTTAAGCCCTCAATATGGAACAGAGGCGGCGCATGTTATAAGGTGAGGCACGAGACGTTGCGAACCGCCAGGGATGAAAATCCCATAGCCTGGTTGCGTGACGGCCGTAATTGTTACAAACAAAAGCGCATTCTTAATTGAACTTATGGAAAAAGATGACTATTTGTCTTAATTTCCTCCGGACTCAGCATTAGGGGAATAGGGGGAACCTGCTCAGGACTACTGAAAATAATTCCGGGAGGGAATGGTGCCCGGTATACAGAGGAGGCCTGAGCTCTGCATCTCCCATTGGCTGATACAGCAGGTGTCTCACATATGGTCCTGCATCCCTACACACTTGGAGATCAGGTCCTACACATGTCTGATACTGTAGGACACGGGACCCATGGACCTCTGTGTGATCTGGTAGACTTTTTCCTACGTTGTGATGATTGAAGGTTTAGTTTGTACATTGAAGATTTAGTATTGGCCATCCATAGTATGGGAAGGGCATATATATAGGAGGATGTGCCAAAAACAAATTCTGATCTTAGCTTTAACATAGTGGGGGCACCTGTTCAGAGTTGATGGGCTGGTTTACCGGAGTTGTCCATCGTATCACATCTTCTGGATTTCCACTGATCCCAAAAATTGGGGTTTACATTGATACACTAATTGGATGAAGCTGTCAGGTGGGGGTGTGTCCTGCCCTTGACATTCGGTACTGCTGATCACGCTGGGTCTTGCAGGATACACTTGGCACTTTTCCCATTGTATTGAATGGAGCGGCTGGCTGACCGTGCGCCCTGCTTCTCCATCATTTTCTCTATGCTGAATGCTGTGACGGAGGAGCCAGACGCAGCTCGGATCGCTGATCCTTTTCCTGGGTGGTGCTGGGAATTCTGTTCTCGTGTTCATGATGGTCCTAATATCGGACCTCCTCCTGAATTGGATGTTTTGTAGATATTGGACAACCCCTTTGATGCGTCCATACTCTGCATCCGTTTTCCACCGCAGTTGGGAGCTCATCCCCTCTTTTACGGGAGAGGTGCCGAGCCGACCACAAGCATTAAAGATACAATCAGTTGTGGTTGTCTGCAGACTATTGCTG
This sequence comes from Engystomops pustulosus, assembly GCA_019512145.1. Taxonomy (NCBI): domain Eukaryota; kingdom Metazoa; phylum Chordata; class Amphibia; order Anura; family Leptodactylidae; genus Engystomops; species Engystomops pustulosus. Next base: position 162,164,235 of record CM033646.1, on the reverse strand, counting down.
TGCGTACTCTGCGGCACAGGATCTGCGTTGGAATTGGTGTCTGTATGTAACGTCATTTTTGCTGCAGACCTGCACACCAGGCGGGATTATGGGAAGCGTTAGGCCTCGTGTGTTGATTTTGCCTGTCTGTTGTCTCAGATGACGTGTATTAACACCCCGGGAGGCCGCCCGCCCTGTGCGGCTGGTTCCCAGCTGTGGTTTTCTTCATCAAGGCCATGTAAGGGTAAGGAGCACGCTCATTCCTCAGTTATTTGTCTGTGTGAAGAATAATCCAAATATAACTGCTTCCTCCGTACACTGCCAAACACTCGCCATGTTGACAAAGTTAATACACTTGCTGCTTCATTATATCCCTGATTTACTAACAAACATCAGGAAGGTTGGGGCTGGATAGACGAAGAGACCTCCATACACCTGTGCGCCTGCTCACCTGCATGTGCAGCTGTTATTTCCTGTATATAGGGGTAGTATTATAGTAGTATTTCTTGTACATAGGGGGGCATGTATAGTAGTAGTTTATTCCTAGTAGTGGGGCCGTATTAATAGATTCCTGTCCATAGGGGCTAGTGGTAGTAGTCAATCTTGTACATAGGGGGCAGTATTATAGTAGTTATATTCTTGTACTAGGGGGCAGTATTAATAGTAGTGTATTTCTTGATATAGGGGCAATATTAATAATTATATTTCTAGTATATAGGGGCAGTTTATAGTATATTCTATTCGTACATGTGGGCAGTAATTATAGTAGTTATTTCTTGTACATAGGGGGCAGTATTAGAGTAGTTATATCTTGACATAGAGTAGGCAATAGTAGTTATATTCTTGTCCTAGGGGGCAGTAATTATAGTATTTATCTTTGACTTTAAGGTGGCAGTATTATGGTGTTTATATTTTGTACTAGGGGGCAGTATTATATTAGTTATATTCTTGACATAGGGGGCAGTATTATAGTAGTTTATTTCCTGTACATCGGGGCAGTATTATAGTAGTTATCTTCTTGTACATAGGGAGCAGTATAGTAGTTATATCTGTACATAGGGGGCCGTATTATGGTTATATCTGTACATGGACAGGCAGTATTATAGTAGTATATTCTTGTACATAGGGGGCCAGTATTTATATAGTATATCTTGTACATAGGGGGGCAGTATTATATAGTTATATTCTTGTACATAGAGGGCAGTATATAGTATATTTATATTTCTTGTACATAGGGGGCATATTATGTATTATATCTTGTCGTAAGGGGGCAGTATTAGTAGTTTATATTTCTGTACGTAGGGGTGCATATTAGTAGTGATTTACTTTGGTACGTAGGGGCAGTATTATAGTAGTTATATTCTTGGTACCGGTAGGGGTCAGATATATGTATTATGTAGTCTTACGTAGCGGCATTTTATAGTATATATTCTTGACGTAGGGGGCGTTTTATAGTAGTTATATTCTTGTCACGTAGGGGCAGTATTATAGTAGTTATTCGTACATATGGCATATATGTATTTATATTCTTGTACATGGTGCCAGTATTATAGTAGTTAATCTGTACATAGGTGGCGTATTAAGTAGGTTATAATCTTGTACATAGGGGCAGTATATAGTAGTTATATTCCTGTACTAGGGGGCAGTAATTAAGTAGTTATATCTTTTGTACATAGGGCAAGTATATTAGTATGAATTCTTGTAATAGGGGGCAGTATTATAGTAGTTTATTCTTGTACATAGGGCAGTATTAGTTATATTTCTTGTACCCATAGGGGGGCAGTATATGTTTCTTGAGGGAGGTAGTATAGTCCTGTACATAGGGGCACATAAATAGTTATATTTCTTGGTACATCGGGGCAGTATTATAGTAGTTATATTTCCTGTACATAGGGGCAGATTTGTGTTATACCTGTACATAGGGGGCAGTATATAAGTAGTTATATTTCTTATCACTAGGATCATGATTATAGTAGTTAATTCCTTGTACACAGGGGCGTGTTTATAGTAGTAGTAAGTTCTGTACATAGAAGCGTATTTAGTAGTTATATTCCGTACATAGGGGCAGTATTAGTAGTTATATTCTTTGCCATAGGGGGGCAGTATGATATATTGGTTATCTATATTCTGTTACATTGGGGCCAGTTTGAGTAGGTAATATCTTGTACTAGGTAGCAGTATTATATTAGTTAGTTCTTGTACATAGGGAGCATTATTATGTAGAGTGTATCTTGCTTGATCATAGGGGGCATGATTATAGTAGATATATCTTGTACATAGGGGTGGGGCAGGTATTTATAGTAGTTATATTCTTGTTACAAAAAAAATAGGGGCAAGTATTTAAAATTGGCAATATAAATGGTAAAATTGGTGAATCTGATCTCCTGAGATTGTGATGTAATACTTGGTGTAAAAACTACAAAAATTCTTAAGGAATCTTAAGAAAAATTATATTTGTGCAAGTGCATTTCAAGGGCACAAGACACCGCCCCTAAAGGAACAGAGGGGTCAAGAAGGAAAAGGGTAACACTACAACAAACTCCCATCAAGTTATTAAGTATGGCAGGTCATCAGTGAACACCGGAGCTGCAATGCTGGAAGAGGAGAGTTAAAATGTCATTTTAATTAAGGACGGAAAGTTACATGACTGGTGTCAGGAGCAGAGAAACCTGGGCACAGCTGGAGCAGGGGGTGCACTGGGGGCATTTTACATCAGACTGTGGAAGGCAAGCGGTTAATGGGGCAGATGAGTCTGTGAAGGCAATGTAGAGGCCATGGCACTTGCAGGAATTATCCATAGATCTGTTCATGTGTATAGAAAAGGCCACATAAGCCATTAGGACATGTCATGGCGCATGTAATCAGGTCACGGTTGGGGGTCCTCCCCAACTCCTCGCAGCTTCATTAAGAGGATCTGAGTGAGCGCTCAGGCTTAATTCCAGTCTGTCTCGCTCTGGCCCCTGCCCGAGCCGACGTGTGACTGACAGGGCGACTAATGTGATCTAATTATCAGCGATGGGATCGCGATGGCAGCAGCGCCAGGAGGCTCCGCTAATGATGCGCAACAGTCTGGGAATACGGCGCGGGGGGTGCGGCTCATATAGTATTACAGGCTTTTCACCGTGTTCTTGAAATAGGTGGACTACAAAGCCCTGCCTGATGGGGGCAGCAGAGAGAAGACCCTACTGGAAGAACCTGGTTAGTAGAACAATGAATAGGACTGCAATATAAAGAAACAAGAGGCCTGGACAGGCCGAGCACAGGACCCTGGACAGGCCGAGCACAGGACCCTGGACAGGCCGAGCACAGACCTGGACAGGCGAGCCACAGGACCCTGGAAGGCCGAGCACAGGACCTGGACAGGCCGAGACAGGACCTGGACAGGGCCGAGCACAGGACCTTGGGACAGGGCCGAGCACAGGACTGGACAGGCCGAGAACAGGAACCTGGACAGGCCGAGCACAGGACCTGGACAGGCCGAGCACAGGACCCTGGACAGGCCGAGCACAGGACCCTGGACAGGCCGAGCACAGGACCCTGGACAGGCCGAGCACAGGACCCTGGACAGGCCGAGCACAGGACCCTGGACAGGCCGAGCACAGGACCCTGGACAGGCCGAGCACAGGACCCTGGACAGGCCGAGCACAGGAGTAGTGTGTACAAAGGGAGGGCCTGCAAAAAAAACTCAGAACATGGGGGACTCCTAAAACTAGAGCTGGGAAGGTGGAGCACAGGGTGGCTTATCCAGAACTTGGAAATGTGGAGACCAACTACACCAAAGACAGATGGTGCAAAGGGCCAAGGTGCAGGGTCCAGCAACAGGCTGGGTGGAGCAATGGAACGGACATAACCGGTTATAACCAGACCTTGGAGCAGTGATCTGATATAGGATAATATACAGAGAAACCTTCTTACCAAGTCAATGAGGTCCACGAGGTTCTTCTCAATCTGTTGGGGAGGGGAGAAGCCTCAATTAAAAATACAAGGCCACAGTCCAACTGTTGGTCACTCGAAACACAAAAATGAAAAAATATTAAGTTACTAATAACAAAAAGTCATAAAAGTCCCCCAAGACGATCACCCCACACACAATGGAGCCCCTGTACGGCAGGAAGTGCAGCTGCGCCCCCGTACTCACAACAGATCTGGCCAAAATTTTCACTTTCATGTGGATGGCACGCCATGAGCGCTGCACTGTAGCCGTGATCGGGGGTTAACATAGTAAAAATCAATGGGGTTTGCCATCTGGAAGATTTGGGGAGTGGGGGGGGGGGGGGGTTTGAACCTTTCTCCTCAGCACCAGAGATAAGACCTGGGATAGTCTGGAGCAGCACTGCCTGTAGATGAACCCGGGGCTGGCCGGGGAGCCCTCAGGACCTTGCCAAGTGCCACAGCCAGAAGATATGTGCCCCCTCCGTGCCGCCACTTATGTCATTCCTGGACGATTTTCTTCTTCTAATCTCACAGCATCGTGTGGACACAGGAACAAGCAGCACCGAGGAGCGGGGATCCGACCCCGGGATATCATATAAAGGGAAAGCACCGAGAGACGACCCGTGAAAGTGCAGCCAACACCGCCTGTACAGGCAATATTGCCACGCCCAAAAACTATGCACCGCCCACACCTATACACAGCCCATACACCTCTATAGTACGCGCCCACACCTATACACGCCCATCCATACACCTCTATAGTACAGCGCCAACACCCTATACACAGCCCATACACCTCTTAGTACAGCTCCACACCCTATACACAGCCCCATACACCCGTTAGTACAGCGCCCACACACATTCTTAGTACAGCTCACCACACCTATCACAAAGCCCATACACCTCTATGTACAGCGCCACCACATTACACAGCCATACACCTCGATAGTACAGATCCACCACCATTATACAAGCCCAACACCTCTCTAGATACCAGCTCCCACACCCTATACACAGCCCATACACCGTAGAGTACAGCGCCCACACACATCTATAGTACAGCGCCCACACACATCTATAGTACAGCGCCCACACCTCTATAGTACAGCGCCCACACCCTATACACAGCCCATACACCTCTATAGTACAGCACCCACACCCTATACACACCATACACCTGTATAGTACAGCTCCCACACCTATACACGTCCATACACATCTATTAGTATACAGCGCCCACACCTATACACAGCCCATACACATCTATAGTACAGTCCCACACCCTATACAACAGGGCCCATACACCGTATAGTACAGCGCCCACACACATCTATAGTACAGCGCCCACACACATATATAGTACAGCGCCCACACACATCTATAGTACAGCGCCCCCCCCCCACACCACATCTAAGACAGCGCCACACCACACATCTATAGTACAGACGACCACACCTATATATGGTACAGCGACCACACCCTATACACAGCCCATTACACCTCTAATAGTACAGCACAACCCTATACACAGCCCATCCACCTGTATAGTCCAGCTCCCACACATATACACAGTCCATAACCTCTATAGTACAGCTCACCACACCATACCCAGCCATTACACCTTCTATAGTACAGCTCCCACACCTATACAAAGCAACACTCTTATAGTAAAGCTCCCACACCTATTACACAGTCCATGACACCTCTATAGTACAGCTCCCACACCTATACACAGTCCATACACCTCTATAGTACAGCTCCAACCTATACACAGACCATGACAACCTATACACAGCCCATAACCTATATAGTACAGCTCCCCACACCTATACACAGCCCATACTCCTCTATAGTTACAGCGCCCACCCCCCTATACACCGCCCATACACCTCTATAGTAAGCTGCCCCACACCGATACAAAGCCCATACACCTCTATAGTACAGATCATACACCTCTATAGCACAGCCCCGCCACAACCTATTACACCGCCATAACACCTCTATAGTACAGCCTCCACACCATATACAAAGCCCATAAACCTCTATCGTACAGACCCCAAACACCCTATAAACAGCCAAATACACCTCTATAGTACAGCTCCCACACCTATACACAGCCCAGACACTCTATAGTACAGCCACAACCCTATACACAGCCCATACACTCGAAGTACAGCTCCCACACCTATACACCGCCCACACACCCTCTATAGTACAGCTCCACACACCCTATTACACAGCCCATACACCTCATAGGAAGCTCCCACACCTATACCAGCCCATACACATCTATAGTACAGCTCCCACAACTATACACCGGCACCATACACCTCTATTAGACAGCTCCACACCTTATACACAGTCCATTACACCTCTATAGTACAGGCTTCCACACCCTATACACCGCCCTACACCTCTATAGTACAGCGCCCAACCTATACACAGCCATAAACCTCTATAGTAAGCTCCCACACCATAAAACAGCCCATACACCTCTAAGTACAGCTCCAACACCCCCGATACACAGCCCTACACCTCTATAGTACAGATCCCACACCATTACACAGCCCATACACCTCTATAGTACAGCTCCCCAACACAGATACACAGCCCATACCCTCTATAGTACAGTCCCACCTATACACAGCCCATACACCTCTAAAGTACAGGCTACCACACCCTATACACAGCCCCCATACACCCTATATAGTACAGCTCCCACACCTATACACAAGCCCATTACAACCTCTATAGTACAGCTCCCACACCTATAAACAGCCCATACACCTCTATAGACAGCTCCCAAACATAGACACAGCCCATACCACCTCTATAGTACAGGCTCCCACACCTATACACAGCCCATACACCTCTATAGTACAGCGCCCACACCTATACACAGACCAGTTACACCATAGATAGTTACAGGCCCCACACCTATACACAGCCCATACACCTATACACAGCCCATACACCTCTATAGTACAGCTCCCACACCTATACACAGCCCATACACCTCTATAGTACAGCTCCCACACCCTATACACAGCCCATACACCTCTATAGTACCAGCTCCCACACCCTATACACAGCCCATACACCTCTATAGTACAGCGCCCACACCCTATACACAGCCCATACACCTCTATAGTACAGCTCCCACACCCTATAAACAGCCCATACACCTCTATAGTACAGCTCCCACACCTATACACAGCCCAAAACTCTTATAGTACGCTACCACACCTACACACAGCCCATACACCTCTCTAGTACAGCTCCCACACCTATACACAGCCCATACACTCTATAGTACAGCTCCCCACCCCCTATACAACGCCCAGACCACCCTATCGTACAGAGCCCACAACTATACACAGTCCATACACTTATAGTACAGCGCCCCCAAACCATACACAGCCCATAACACCTATATAGGACAGCTCCCAAACCTATAAAAGCCACCATACACCTCTAAAGTACAGCTCCCACACCCTATACACACGCCCATACACCTCTATAGTAAAGCTCCCACACACTAGTACCAACAGGCCCCATACACCTCTATAGTACAGCTCCCACACCTATACACAGGCCCATAAACCTCTATAGTACAGCTCCAACACCTATACACCGCCTCATACACCTCTAAGGTACAGCTCACACCCTAGACACAGCACCAGACACCTCTATAGTACAGATCCCACACCTATACAACGCAATACAACTCTATAGTACAGCGCCCACACCTATTACACAGCCCATACCCTCTATAGTCAAAAGCTCCCACACACATAAACAGCCCAATACACCTCTATAGAAAGCTCACACACCTTATAAACAGCCCATACACCTCTATTTACAGCGCTGTCCACACCTATACACGGCCCATACACCTCGATAGTACAGCGCCCACACCTATACACAGCCCATACACCTCATACACAGCCCATACACCTCTTATAGTACAGCTCCCACACCTATACACAGCCCATACACCTCTATAGTACAGCTCCAACACCCTATTTACACAGGCCAGACACTTCGTATAGTACAGCTCCCACACCAATATAACACAGCCCATACACCTCGATAGTACAGCTCCCACACCATACACGCCCATACACATCTATAGTACAGATCCCACACACCTTACAACGCCCATACACCTTATAGTACAGCTCCCAACATAAAACAGCCCATACAAACTCTATTAGTACAGCTCCCACACAATACACAGCCCATACACCTCATAGGACAGCTCCCAACCACACCGATACACAGCCCATACCACCTCTATAGTACAGCTATTACACCTCGATAGACAGATCCACACATATACACAGACCAGAAAAATGGAAGCGATCTTCAGGCATGGATACAAATGAAGCATTTGTAGTCCATCATTTGTATCCATGCCTGAAGAAGGGGCCTGTGTGCCCTGAAAGCTTGCACCAAATATCATTTTTCTGGTTAGCCAATAAAGGTATCATTCCTTAAGAATTTTTGTAGTTTTTACACAAAAGTATTTACATCAGATTTTTCCTGGCTAACACGGTACATCAACAATTTTCTCAACATACTCCTGAGATTGTCTAAGTTGTGAATGCAGGGTTACTCACCCCACCATTTCCCTGTTTGTATAACACAGCCCCCTCTTTCTGGTGGTTGTTTGTGTTTGGGTCCGGGTTCCTAGATATGAGTGTTCTGCCTCCTGGACTGATGTGGATTATACCATGATTTTAGCATTTGTTTGGATGAATCATAGTGAGGCAAACAACACAAGTTTGTTTTTAATCTACCCAAACCCCCCCCCCCCCCCCCCCCTTCCCCGCCTCGCTTTGTTCCCAATGATAATCTAGAGCAGAAAGTCCACTCTCCATGCTGGGAATTAAAGGGCAAATTGAATTAATTTTGGACGAGTGGCCAAGCCGTACCCTTCCCTCTTCTGATTAAAGTGAGATTTTTGCTATTTCTGTGGGATGAGTCACTGCAGAGTTATTACACTTGGGAGATCTGTGTTTTGCTGTAAATTCGGGATGTGTTGTACGACATCGATACCGGGCAGACATCCCTGCAGTAGATGTCAGAGGGTCAACCAAAATCTTTATGGACAGGTTGGATTATGGGCACCCTGGAAGATGTAATATGTCCTAGTGGAAAGCCCGCTCTGTCCGATTCTGGCCAACCCACTGACCCAAGGTTGGTCACGTGTAGCTGCCCTAAAGCAGGTTGACCTGGATAATAATTCTTTATTTATATAGCGCACACAGATTACGCAGTGCTGCACAAAGCATGACAAATTGGTTCCTGTCCCCATGGGGCTTACAATCTAAACAACCTAACAGTATATTTTGGAGTGTGGGAGGAAACTGGAGGACCCGGAGGAAACCCACGCAGACACGGAGAGAACATACAAACTCTTTGCAGATGTTGACCTTGGTGGGATTCGAACCGAGGACCCCAGCGCTGCAAGGCAGAAGTGCTACCCACTCAGCCAATGCGCCGGTGTATGAAACTTCACCTCCCAAAATGCATTGTGTTAGTCACTTGCACTACTGTATATTATCTCCAACAAGGGGCGTGGCTGTCTACAGCTTGCTGTCAGATTACTACAGCATAAGATTAAAGACCGTACTAATCGAACACAGAATGTGGATTATGTATAAGCGCCGGTAAAAGAGATGTAATAAGGTTTTGCCGCGCTTGAAAGCAAATGTCAGTGGGGTTGATGGATATTCGCAGGTACTGGACTGAGTACAAAGTTGAGTTCTGTAGACAGCCCTGTAATAAATTGGGGTGAGTCACGTCCGGATGATTTGGGTCTATACTGCACCTCTAAATGTGGAGGAGGGAGTGAGGTCATCCAACTGTCCACTCACTGCTGTGCAAATAAAGGCCATAGCAACTCCGGCGAGTCTCGGCCTCACAATTTCCACATTGATTGATTAATGACTCCGTCTAATACACAGCGGCCCCGGGCGTCACATGACTCTTGTTGCACATGGATCACATTCACCGCTTCTTGGAATGAACGCCTTACTGGCAAGACGTATACTTATTCTAATAAAACAGGAATTTGTACTCTGGTTACATAGACGAAAAATGTTAAAGGGGGTCTCTGGGATTTGAGTCAAACTGTCCATGAAATAAAGAAATAACGTGTGCCTTAAAGGGGTTTACTGTTATTAGTTTTCTTTGTTTTCTGGTGCTCTCTGCAGCCTCTAGTAGTGCTCTCTGGTGGGCTCCCTAGATTTCATTGGTCGTTCTTCAGTCTCTGGTGGGCTCTTTCGGTTCCATCAGTGGTTTTCTGGTGGGCTCCCTAGATTCCATTGGTCGTTCTCCTTTTCTGATGGGCTCCTTAGGTTCCATCGGTGGTTCTCGGGTCTCTGATGGGCTCCTTAGGTTCCATCGGCGGTTCTCCTTTTCTGATGGGCTCCTTAGGTTTCCATCCGGCTTCGCTCCTTTTCTGATGGGCTCCTTAGGTTCCATCGGCGGTTCTCCTTTTCTGATGGGCTCCTTAGGTTCCATCGGCGGTTCTCCTTTTCTGATGGGCTCCTTAGGTTCCATCGGCGTTCTCTCTCTTTCTGATGGGCTCCTTAGGTTCCTCGGCGGTTCTCCTTTTCTGATGGGCCTCCTTAGGTTCCATCGGCGGTTTTCTCCTTTTCTTGATGCTCCTTAGGTTCCAGCGGCGTTCTCCTTTTCTGATGGGCTCCTTAGGTTCCATCGGCGGTTCTCCTTTTCGATGGCTCCTTAGGTTCCATCGGCGGTTCTCTCCTTTTGCTGATGGGCTCCTTAGGTTCCATCGCGGTTCTCCTTTTCTGATGGGCTCCTTAGTTCCATCGGCGGTTCTCCTTTTCTGATGGGCTCCTTAGGTTCCATCGGCTGGTCTCCTTTTCTGATGGCTCCTTAGGTTCCACTCGGCGGTTTCTCCTCCTTTTCTGATGGGCTCCTTAGGTTCCATCGGCGGTCCTCCTTTTCTGATGGGCTCCTTATGTTCCATCGTGGTTCTCCCGGGTCTCTGATGGGCTCCTTAGATTCCATTGGTCGTTCTCCGGACTCTGGTGGGCTCCTTATGTTCCATCGTGGTTCTCTTCGGAGCTCTGGGGGCTCCTTATGTTCCATCAGCGTTCTCGGGGGTCTCTGGTGGGCCCTTAGATTCCATTGGTAGTTCTCTGATCTCTTTGGTGGGCTCCTAAGTTCGTGACCATTCTTGGGTTTCTGAAGAGTTTGCATCTGCTTTCTGTTGGGTACCCTAGGTTCCTGTGCTGTTCTCCAGCTCTGAAGGGCACCTTAGGTTTCTGTGTCAGGTCCATCTCTGGAGATCCTTTGGTTCCAGCGGGCGCCATTCATTCAGAGCCCAGGCATTGGCATAAGCGATTACTGGGACAATGCCCATGACCTCATCTGACGAGAGGATCGATCACAACCACTGGAAAAAAGGGATCCCTCTGGAAATGATGTTTCCTTACTCCTATCTTATACGTTCTTCACCCCAAAGTGATAAACATTTGGGAAAACCCCTTTCAAGAGAATTTCCTGCCAGATTTTGGATAGGGTAAGAGGGTCACATTTTCTGGGGTCAGCCACTGGAACCCCCAGCGTCTGGGGAATGTGACTGTCAGAAAGTGTTAAACAGGTTTTCCATCTGAATGAAACCTTGGCCTGTATTTTAGTGGTGATCACCTCTGTAGGGAGTTGATCTTGCCCACCTCAGGAGATGTATTGTGCCCTGTTCACACATGTATACTTGCAGCTCCGGATGTGGATGGAGCTAGCATACGGCCGCCATAGACGTGTGTGTGCTGACGCGATATGCGAGAACACCCGCTGTGTTCTATGATGTTGCTGCCAAATAGCGCGGTTCCATCTTGGTGGGGAGATTTCAGTGTAGCACTGCTTGCTAGGAGAGGAGGGGTGAGCTGCACTCATCCCTCCACCTCTCCAACTGAACACTTCACCCGTGAAAACAGCTTTATACAGGATCTTGGGATGTGTAGGTCCGGAAGAGTGTGCTGTGCTCTTTAATACTCGGCTGTGGCCGAATCGCTAACACCGGATTCCCGCTGGGGATTTGGTGAATTTGAAAATGGATTTACTAGGAAGGTCTTTTTATGTTTCTCCTCTGGCTGACAATGATTAAACCAGCGCCAGGCTCTGCTTAATCCCAGGTGCTCAGGACGCATCTGCTCCCTGGAGACTCTGGCACCGTAGCCGAGGTATCATCTTTATGGGTCCGGAAGGATTGAAAATCCTTCTCTGGGATGATTTACTTTTGGGAAGGTTGTATGCCACCTTCCCGTGCTTCCTCTGCTCCAGGGATTTAGGAGAAAGTGATAAAGTAGCATTATAGCAGTTTGTATTCTTGTACATAGGGGGTAGTATTGATGGTTGTTATATTCCTTGTACATAGGGGGCAGTATTACTAGTAGTTATTTCCTGTACATAGGGGGCAGTATTATAGTAGTTTATTCTTGTACATAGGGCAATTATAGTAGTATATATCTTATACATAGGGGGCATATGATAGAAGTTAATTCTTGTACAAGGGGGCTGTATTATAGTAGTTTATATTCTTGTACAGAGGCTATTATGTAGTTTATTCCTGTACATAGGGGGCAGTATTATAGTAGTTATATTCTTGTACATAGGGGGCAGTATATAGTATGATAATTCTTGTACATGGGGGGCATTATTATAGTAGTTACTTTCCGGACAGGGGGCAGTATTATAGTAGTTATATTCGTGTACATAGGGGCAGTATTATAGTAGTTTATATTCTTGTCATAGGGGGTTACTATAAGTTCTGATATGAATGGGTTTTCCATGTGTAGTGATATAGCTATAAGCTCGGTTGGTCTCCTCGTGTGCAGGGTGTAGATGTGCCATTACCTTGGTTATTGCTGTTCCCCTTGATGTGTCAGTGTATTATTCTGGATGATTGGTGGAGGCTTTGGTCCGGCTCGGTGCTTTCTTTCCTTTTTTCTCACCGTCTTGTAAGTTTAGGGAAGAGCTTAGATCCGGATGAGACCGGGGAGACTTTGTAGCCTTCCAGGGTCTTTTATTTCCGATTTCTTAAATCCGCTTCACTATGTTGGAATAAGTCGTCATGAAGCTCCTGCGACGGTTTTGCCAGAATTAAGACCTTTCTTTGTGCGTTGATTCCGGAAAAACAGCTGCATGGAATTTGACACGATGGCAGGTTATGGCGCGAAAACTTTCACCTGTGTAGCCGAGCTTGGGGCGACTTTCAAAGGTCTCCGCCTCCCGACACCTATAAATGAAATAAATGAACTTCCTGCACGCCGGCCGCCCTGGTGTTATCTATCAGTCCTTGCCTAAATTTTGTATCTTGGCGCCGGCCCTTCCTCTCTCTCTTTTCGTCATTGCAATACTTCATCACATAATTGTGTGGGCGGCCTCTTCTTCATCCGTTTAATAATTCTCTTCGTTCATTTCTTTTTCTTCTGTTCCTTGTAAATTTGGGATATAGTTTGTATCATACCAGATTCTAGAACGCCAAGTTTTCTAATATGACGCTTCTCAAGGGGCAGCACTGTACCCAGTCCATATGGCCCTTTATTACCCCATGGGTTGTCTTTCGACATGAAGGCCTTTGAGCCAGGTGGTGATGGTGATGGTGGTTGGTGGGGGTAGCTGCGCCGTGGCCAGAATAGGACCTGCTTTACTTTTGTGATACTTTTGACTACCCTCAATGGTCATAGCTGAGATGTGTAATCCGACAAACCACACAGAGCCATCTTTACTTGCTATATTATGTTGGCATTTTGGGGCGTCCACAGATATAAGGATCTCTAGATAGAACTTTAAGGTAATCACCATCAGTCCCCAACATCCTCCATTAGTCCCATCTGCATCGGAGCACACATAAGAGATTTCATGCCCAATACAATTTACTATTGTGGAGGGAAAGTACCTTCCTACAGAAAGTTTTTTTCATCTTGCAAATGATGCATACAATACCAATACATGACTAGACCCCCTTTTTAACCATGGATCGCCATATGAATTGAAAGCTTTCATTTGTAGGAGGGACTACCTCGCTGTATGGTCCAGCTGGTCTCCAAGATCGAGAGCTGCCACTAAGAACCACATGAACCTGGGAGGTCCCGCAGAGGACCAGCAGCTGCCGTCAGACTAGGGAAGCCCTAGAGAGACTGGGAGCCCCTACTAGAAACAGGAAGCTGAGAGAGCAGAGAGCCCCTACTAGCAACCTAAAACTGGGACCCTCCAGAACCAGAAGAAGCTCCCGTCGAGAATAGGTGAGCTCTAGAGGAAGCAGAGAGCCCCTAACTAGCAACCTAAAACCTAGGGGAGCCTCCAGAGACCAGAAGCTCCTGTCAGAGAATAGGGAGCCCTAGAGAGAGTAGAAAGCCGCTACTAAGTACATTAAACCCATAAGACTGAAGACCAACTACAGGAACCTAGAACTAACTTTCGAATCTCCAGAGATGGGAGATCTCCATCAAGACTAAGGACCTTTGAGAGATGTTTACTAGGAACATGGACCTGATCGACTGGAGAACCGCTATTAGCAACCTAGTACCTGGGGAGCCCACCAGAGATCAGAGAGCTGCCATCAGAGACTATGTAGCCCTTAGAGATCGAAAGAAGCTACTGGGAACATAAAACCTAGAGAACTGAGAGCCGCTATTAGCAACCTAAATCTGGGGAGCCCACCAGAGAGTCAGAGAGCTGGCGTTCAGAGATAGGGAACCCTTGAGAAACAGAGTTCAATAGGTAACATAACCTAAGAGCTGCTAAAAGAACCTAGAACCCAGGAAGCCCACAAGATAACTGTGGTGCCAGAGATTAGGAGCCCTTGAGAGACCTGAGAGCCGCTACTAGTACATGGAACCCAGAGAACCGGCAGAGACTGGAGACATGGAGCCCTCCAGGACTGTAGAAAACCGGAGCCCCCAACGCTCATGGTTGGGTTGCTTTGGTTCAGATGCTTGGCTGTGCCTATCCACTGGAAATGACCAGTCAGGCAGCTTCGGACGTGGTGACGCTTTGGTACCTAGTGTGAATATGTATTCAGTATGAATGGAGGAATAGGGTTATACAAACCATCTCTGTGACACCACACCCACCACCTGGCAGTACACTATGGGCTTACACTACTGTGTGCTGCTATATGTCCCCTGTACAGTCCACTTGGCGCCCACCCACAAAACGGTTAACAACGTGCAGCCAGCACTTCCCCTCCACAGGAAGCCCTCCGAGGTGAGACCAAACTTATTAAATGGAAAAATGGAGCTGGCACAGAACGGGCGTTTTTGGCCTGCATGCCAATGTGCTGGAGTATTGTACTCCGAGCGAAAGGATATTTTTTTCCAGTCCTAGAACACTAAAAGCCATTTTATGTTTTCTTTCTTTCTTTTTTTTTCTTCTGGCCCCCACTTAATGGCTCGCGACACAAGCGTCTGCGGACCCCCTCACCATCGCTCGTCCTGCTAAACCAGCACATGTGTGATGCCTTGAAGAAACCTATATTATCGAGCTGTGTTTAAGGCTAAAACAAATAAGTTATTCCATATATTTGCCCTCCTCTGCGTGCCTACACACCACCCATTAGCGCCTCTCTGTGGTTATTTACTTGTTTCTCCACTCCAATTGTTTCTTTGGTTTTTGTGATTGACCAACTTTCATCAAACTGATTCTCTAGTCGCCTCCAAGACTGCATTCACAAACTTGTTCCCTTCTTCTTGCAATGGGCTGAGATCCTATGGTGGGCGAACCTATGGCACGGGTGATAGAGGTGGCACTCGGAGTCCTTTCTATGCACAGAGGCCATCACCCAGCACAACGTTTGCCAGACAGGACTTCCTCCTGCAGTCCTGGACGTGCCATGCTCACGCCCCATTTTAAAGGCAACATCCGGTGCTGCCGGGCTACCGGAGAACAAGAAAGTGTGACAGAGCTTATATTGGAGCGCCTCTCTGGAACCCTGATTGTTCTTCTTCAGGCAACCCTGAATCCAAGTTCTCCATCTTTTTATTGTAGGGTGAACTCAGGACACTAATACGATTGAAACCTGTGATACAGCAGATCAATAAGTTACTGTCAGTTGGCACTTTGCAACATTAAGTGGCTTTGGTTGTACTAGAGCAGTGGTGGTAAACCTTTTTGAGATAGAGTGCCCAAAGAGATGCCCTAAGCACTTTTGTAATAACTTTTCCTTTTGCCATTTATTGCACATTCCAAAGCGCCAATGTGTAAAGCAAAAGCTCATGTATAACCTGTCACATCTATGATCCACATTGTATACAGTAAAACTTAAAGGACACCTGTCATCAGGTCTGTGTCCTAGTCCTGTCACTACTACCTTTGGAGCAGCGCACAAGGATCCATCCCAGCCTTTATCAGTTATTTCATACATTATTCATTATAAAATCATCTATCTGTATCAGTGTAAATGAGGCTGGTCACATGGTCAGAGGCAGTGATGTTCACTCCTGTTCCCCCTCCCGCCTCTCCTCCCCCTGCTCATGTCTGTGTGTAATTAGTAAAGCATGGCTAGTGTGTGTGCTGCATCTGCTGACATGCTGCTCCTCCTATATCAATGAGAGACAACAATCATCTACACAATCCCTGACATGTTCTGCTGTAACATGGCTGCCTGGAGCTGCTGTATCTCTCCTATACACACACATCATCACACAGCTGCAGGGGGTGGCCACCAGCACCAGACGATCACATATTATACAGCCTCAATCATATACAGGCTGTCAGTCATGCACTGGGGTGTGGCTGTGCCTCCCTCCCCTCATGAATAATATGGACCTTGAATATGCTAATGTTTCATTGGCATTTCACAGGTCATTTGCATACAGCTTAGGGCCTCATGCTTAGGTTACAGGCGCATGTAGAGGACAATGAAGGGATAGCGGCATGCTCTCTATGGCAGTTTGAAAATATATTTAGTTTAAGGGGGTTATTTTGCATGACGGGTTCTCTTGGGCTCGGCCAGTGTTGTGGAAGAGCTCCGATCTCTGCTATCCTATCCATCACCAGAATGGGATCCATAGTCCTTATTTGAATGAGGGCCGGGGGTCACGCATGTCGCACTGCCGGCTCCTTTAATACTCTGTTAACCCATGACTCTGTCAGTGATCTGTCTCCCATTTAACATGATGGAAGTTCACAATAGAACTACAGTTCTCATTAGAATTTGGGGTTCCAGTGGTTGCACGCCACCGCATGTCAAACATTTAGCAGGAATTCATTTAATCAATGAGGAATACTTTTGCCCTGTTGTGAGCTCTCCTTGATGGGTTTTTCAATACTTATCTTAAGAATGAGATTGGTGAGGGTCCCCCCCCCCCCAATAATCAGCTTGAAGTTTTGGGAATCCTTCTGTATTCTGTGACTTCTCGAGTCATTGGTCACTAGGCAATTGCCTTCCTTTAGATTGAAGTGAATGGGGCTGAGCTGCAATACCAGTCTGTCACATCGTGAATAGCCTATCAATGAACAAGGAGTAACAAGTCGGAAGCTAACGGTGGCAGGACAGCTGATCGTTGTATTACACACGATTGATTTGACCTATTGGTAATACATTGTTTCTTTTAAATCCTGAAAATTATTTTTTTTCATGGGTAAAATTTGATTTCTTCTTACCACCACCTAACTAGGGGAAGCTCCCTGGCACAGAAATGCATACACAATTCCTGGATATGAGCTCCTCCTAGTGGTGACTACTCTATGTTCTATTCACAAAACAAAAAATCTGATGGGCTCCTTAGGTTCCATCGGCGGTTCTCCTTTTCTGATGGGCTCCTTAGGTTCCATCGCGGTTCTCCTTTTCTGATGGGCTCCTTAGGTTCCATCGGCGGTCCTCCTTTTCTGATGGGCTCCTTATGTTCCATCGGTGGTTCTCGGGTCTCTGATTGGCTCCTTAGATTCCATTGGTCGTTCTCGGATCTCTGGTGGGCTCCTTATGTTCCATCGGTGGTTCTCGGATCTCTGGTGGGCTCCTTATGTTCCATCAGCGGTTCTCGGGTCTCTGGTGGGCTCCTTAGATTCCATTGGTAGTTCTCTGATCTTTGGTGGGCTCTCTAAGTTCGTGACCATTCTTGGGTTTCTGAAGAGTTTGCATCTGCGTTTCTGTTGGGTAACCTAGGTTCCTGTGCCTGTTCTCCAGTCTCTGAAGGGCACCTTAGGTTTCTGTGTCAGGTCCATCTCTGGAGGATCCTTTGGTTCCAGCGGCGGCCATTCATTCAGAGCCCAGGCATTGGCATAGCGATTACTTGGACAATGCACATGACCTCATCTGACGAGAGGATCGATCAACCACTGGAAAAAAGGGATCCCTCTGGAAATGAGTGTTTCCTTTACTCCTATCTTATACGTTCTTCACCCTCAAAGGTGATAAAACATTTTGGGAAAACCCCTTTCAAAGAGAATTTCCTGCCAGATATTATAGGATAGGGTAGAGGGGTCACATTTCTTGGGGTCAAGCCACTGGAACCCCCAGCGTCTGGGAGAATGACTGTCAGAAAGTGTTAACAGGTTTTCCATCTGAATGAAGACCTTTTGCCTGTATTTTAGTGGTGATCACCTCTGTAGGGAGTTGATCTTGCCCAGCCTCAAGGAGATGTATTGTGCCCTGTTCACACATGTATACTTGCAGCTCCGGATGTGGATGGAGGCTAGCATACGGCCGCCATAGACGTGTGTGGTGCATGACGCGATATGCGAGAACACACGCGTGTTCTATGATGTTGCTGCAAAATAGAGCGTGTTCCATCTTGGTTGGGAGAACTGCCGTGTAGCACTGCTTGCTATGGAGAGGGGAGGGGTGAGCTGCACTCATCCCTCCACCTCTCCAACTGAACACGTCACCGTGAAAACAGCTTTATACTAGGATCTTGGGATGTGTAGGTCCGGGAAATAGGTGTCTGTGTCTTTAATACTCGGCTGTGGCCGAATGCGCTAACACCGGATACCGCTGGGGATTTTGGTGAATTTGAAAATGGATTTACTAGGAAGTCTTTTTATGTATTCTCCTCTGGGCTGACAATGATATAAACCGAGCGCCAGGCTCTGCTTAATCCCAGGTGCTCAGGACGCATCCTGCTCCCTGGGAGGACTCTGGCACCGTAGCCGAGGTATCATCTTTATGGGTCCGGAAGGATTGAAAATCCTTCTCTGGGATGATTTACTTTTGGGAAAGGTTGATGCCACCTTCCCGTGCTTCCTCTGCTGCCAGGGATGTAGGAGAAGAGGATAAAAGTAGCATTATAGCAGTTGTATTCTTGTACATAGGGGGTAGTATTATAGTTGTTATATTCTTGTACATAGGGGGCAGTATTATAGTAGTTATATTCCTGTACATAGGGGGCAGTATTATAGTAGTTATATTCTTGTACATAGGGGGCAGTATTATAGTAGTTATATTCTTGTACATAGGGGGTTACTATAAAGTTCTGATATGAATGGGTTTCCATGTGTAGTGATTATAGCTATACAGCTGTGGTCTCCTGGCTGTGTGCAGGGTGTAGATGTGACCTCTGGTTATTGCTGTTCCCCTTGATGTGTCAGTGTATTATTCTGGATGATTTGTGGAGGCTTTGGTCCCGGCTCGGTGCTTTCTTTCCTTTTTTCTCACCGTCTTGTAAGTTTAGGGAAGAGCTTAGATCCGGATGAGACCGGGAGACTTTGTAGCGCTTCCAGGGTCTAATTTATTTTCCGAAGTTTCATTAAATCCGCTTCACTATTTTTGGAAATAAGTCGTCATGAAGCTCCTGCGAGGTTTTGCCAGAATTAAGACCTTTCTTTGTGCGTTGATTCCGGAAAAACAGCTGCATGGAATTTGACAGAATTGGCAGGTTAATGGCTCAGAAAACTTTTCAACCTGTGTAGCCGGAGCTTGGGGCGACTTTCAAAGGTCTCCGCTCCCGACACCTTATAAAATGAAATAAATGAACTTCCTGGCACGCCGGCCGCCCTGGTGTTATTCTATCAGTCCTTCACTAAATTTGTATCTTGGCGCCGGCCCCTTCCTCTCTCTATTCGTCATTGCAATAACTTCATCACATAATTGTGTGGGCGGCCTCTTCTTTCATCCTGTTAATAATTCTGTTCTGTTCATTTCTTTTTCTTTCTGTTCCTTGTAAATTTGGGATATAGTTTGTATCATACCAGAGTCTAGAACGCCAAGTTTTCTAATATGACGCTTCTCAAGGGGCAGCTCTGTACCCAGTCCATATGGCCCTTTATTAACCCCATGGTTGTGCTTTCAGATCAATGTAAGGCCCTTTTGTAGCCAGGTGGTGATGGTGGTGGGTGGGGGTAGCTGCGCCGTGGCCAGAATAGGACCTGCTTTACTTTTGTGGTACTTTTTGACTACCCTCAATGGTCATACGTGAGATGTGTAATCCGACAAACCACACAGAGCCATCTTTGCTTGCGATGATATATTGTTGGCATTTTGTGGCGTCCACAGATATAAGGATCTCTAGATAGACTTTAAGGTAATCTCCATCAGTCCCCAACATCCTCCATTAGTCCACATCTGCATCGGAGGCACCATAAGGAGATTTCATGCCCAAGTACAATTTACTATTGTGGAGGGAAAAGTCCTTCCTACAGAAAGTTTTTTTCATCTTGCAAAATGATGCATACAATACCAGATACATGACTAGACCCCCCCTTTTTAACCATGGATCGCCATATGAATTGCAAAGCTTTCATTTGTAGGAGGGACATAACGTCTGTATGGTCCAGCTGGTCTCCAGAGATCGGAGAGCTGCCACTAAGAACCCATGAACCTTGGGAGTCCCGCAGAGACCAGCGAGCTGCCGTCAGACTAGGGAAGCCCTAGAGAGACTGGAGAGCCCCTACTAGAAACATGGAAGCTGGAGAGAGCAGAGAGCCCCTACTAGCAACCTAAAACCTAGGGAGCCCTCCAGAGACCAGAGAGCTCCCGTCAGAGAATAGGGAGCTCTAGAGAGAGCAGAGAGCCCCTACTAGCAACCTAAAACCTAGGGAGCCCTCCAGAGACCAGAGAGCTCCTGTCAGAGAATAGGGAGCCCTAGAGAGAGTAGAAAGCCGCTACTAAGTACATTAAACCCATAGAGACTGAAGAACAACTACTAGGAACCTAGAACTTCGAAATCTCCAGAGATGGGAGATCTGCCATCAGAGACTAAGGAACCTTTGAGAGATGTTACTAGGAACATGGAACCTAGATAGACTGGAGAACCGCTATTAGCAACCTAGTACCTGGGGAGCCCACCAGAGATCAGAGAGCTGCCATCAGAGACTATGGAGCCCTTGAGAGATCGGAAAGAAGCTACTGGGAACATAAAACCTAGAGAGACTGGAGAGCCGCTATTAGCAACCTAGAATCTGGGGAGCCCACCAGAGATCAGAGAGCTGGCGTCAGAGACTAGGGAACCCTTGAGAGAACAGAGTTGCTAATAGGAACATGGAACCTAGAGAGCTGCTAAAAGAAACCTAGAACCCAGGAAGCCCACAAGATAACTGGTGTCAGAGATTAGGGAGCCCTTGAGAGACCTGAGAGCCGCTACTAGGTACATGGAACCCAGAGAGACCGGCAGAGACTGGAGACATGGAGCCCTCCAGGGACTGTAGAACCGGAGCCCCCAACGCATAGTTCTGGGTTGCTTTGGTTCAGATGCCTTGTGCTGTGCCTATCCACTGGAAATGACCAGTCAGAGCAGCTCGGACGTGTGACGCTTTGGTACCTAGTGTGAATATGTATTCAGTATGAATGGAGGAATAGGGTTTATACAACAATCTCTGTGCACCACCACCACCTGGCAGTACACTATGGGCTTACACTACTGTGTGCTGCTATATGTCCCCTGTACAGTCGCTTGGCGCCCACCCACAAAACGGTTAACAGCGTGCAGCCAGCACACTTCCCCTCCACAGGAAGCCCTCCGAGGTGAGACCAAACTTATTAAATGGAAAAATGGAGCTTGGCACAGAACGGGCAGTTTTGTGCCTGCATGCCAATGTGCTGGAGTATTGTACTCCGAGGCGAAAGGATATTTTTTTCCATTTCCTAGAACACTAAAAGCCATTTTATGTTTCTTTTCTTTCTTTTTTTTTCTTCTGGCCCCACTTAATGGCTCGCGGACACGAGAGCGGCTGCGGACCCCCTCACCATCGCTCGTCCTGCTAAAACCAGCCACATGGTGTGATGCCTTGGAAGAAACCTATATTATCGGAGCTGTGTTTAAGGCTAAAACAAATAAGTTATTCCATATATTTGCCCTCTCTGCGTGCCTTACACACCACCCAGTAGCGCCTCTCTGTGGTTATTTACTTGATTTCTCCACTCCCCATTGTTCTTTGGTTTTTGTGATTGACCAACTTTCATCAAGACTGATTCTCTAGTCGCCTCCAGAGCTGCATTCACAAACTGTTCCCGTCTTTTCTTGCAATGGGCTGAGATGCCCTAAGTGGTGGCGAACCTATGGCACGGGTGATAGAGGTGGCACTCGGAGTCCTTTCTATGGGCACAGAGGCCATCACCCCAGCACAGAGTTTGCCAGACAGGACTTCCTCCTGCAGTCCAGGACGTGCCATGCTCAGCGCCATTTTAAAGCAACATCCTTGGCTGCCGGGGCTACAGGAGGAACAAGAAAGTGTGGACAGAGCTTATTATTGGAGCGCCTGCTCTGGGAACCCTGATTGTTCTTCTTCAGGCAACCCTGAATCCAAGTTCTCCATCTTTTTATTGTATGGGTGAACTCAGGACACTAATACGATTGAAACCTGTGATACAGCAGGGATCAATAAGTTACTGTCATGTTGGCACTTTGCAACATATAAGTGGCTTTTGGTTGTACTTAGAGCAGTGGTGGTAAACCTTTTGGAGATAGAGTGCCCAAAGAGATGCCCTAAGGCACTTTTTAGTAATAACGTTTCCTTTTGCCATTTATTGCACATTCCAAAGCGCCAATGTGTAAAGCAAAAGGCTCATGTATAACCTGTCACATCTATGATCCACATTGTATACAGTAAAACTTAAAGGACACCTGTCATCAGGTCTGTGTCACTAGTCCTGTCACTACTACCTGTTGGAGCAGCGCACAAGGATCCATCCCAGCCTTTATCTAGTTATTTCATACATTATTCATTATAAAATCATCTATTCTTTATCATGTAAATGAGGCTGGTCACATGGTCAGAGGCAGTGATGTCACTCCTGTTCCCCCTCCCCTCTCCTCCCCCTGCTCATGTCTGTGTGTAATGTATAGTAAAGCATGGCTAGTGTGTGTGCTGCATCTGCTGACATGCTGCATCCTCCTAATATACAAGTGAGAGACACAGACATCAGCTACACAAGTACCTGACATGTTCTGCTGTAACATGGCTGCCTGGAGCTGCTGTATCTCTCCTATACACACACACATGCACACACAGGCTGCAGGGGGCGTGGCCACCAGCACCAGGAAGCACATCATTATACAGCCTCACATCATTATACAGGCTGTCAGTCATGCACTGGGGGTGTGGCTGTGCCTCCCACTCATGAATAAGATGGACAGATTGAATATGCTAATGACTCATTGGACATTTCACAGGTCATTTGCATACAGCTTTAGGGCCTCATTGCTTAGGTTTACAGGCATGTAGAGGGACAATGAAGGGATAGCGGCAATGCTCTCTAATGGCAGTTTATGAAAATATATTTAGTTTAGGGGGGTTATTTTGCATGACGGGTTCTCTTTAAGGGCTCGGCCAGTGTTGTGGAAGAGCTCCGATCTCTGAGATCCCTATCCATCACAAGAATGGGGATCCATAGTCCTTATTTGAATGAGGCCGGGGGTCACGCATGTGCACTGCCGCTCCTTTAATACTCTGTTAGACCAATGGACTCTGTCAGTGATCTGTCAGTCCCATTTAACATGATGGAAGTTCACAATAGAACTACAGTTCTCATTAGAATTTGGGGTTCCAGTGGTTGCACCCCAGCAGTCAAACATTTAGCAGGAATTCATTTAATCAATGAGGAATACTTTGCCCTGTTTGAGCTCTCCTTGATGGGGTTTTCAATAACTTATCTTAAGAATGAGCTTGTGAGGGTCCAAATCCCCCCCCCCCCCCCCCCAATAATCATCTTGAAGTTTTGGGAATTTCTTCTGTATTCTGTGACTTCTCGAGTCATTGGTCACATAGGCAATTGCCTTCCAGTTTAATTGAAGTGAATGGGGCTGAGCTGCAATACCAAGTACTGCCACTAGTCGGTGAATAGCACTATAATGAACAAGGAGTAACAAGTCGGAAGCCTACGGGGGCAGTGACAGCTGATCGTTGGGATTACCAGCATTGATTTGACCTATTGTAATACATTTTTTTCTTTTTAAATCCTGAAAATATTATTTTTTTCATGGTAAAATTTGATTTCTTCTTACCACCACTAGGGGGAGCTCCCTGCACAGAAATGCATACACAATTCTGGATATGAGCTCCTCCTAGTGGTGACTACTATATATTCTATTACAGCTGCAAAAATAAATTTTGGAGCACAGTTCTGATCCATGGTGATGAAAGCAGCGCTGATAATTGGGGTGTTACCATCAAGCAATTATCAGAGATTCACTCTCACAATAATCATGTCCGGGCAGAGAACTGCGCAGGGTTTCCAAGGAAATATTTTTCCTGATAACTAGAAATAAAATGGGATAAATCGTTCGTCGCCTCGCCCGGACACTTTCCTGGCAGGCTCTATTCACTGATAGCGAGGTGTTAACGTGAGCCCGATACATCCACATGCCCTGCCAAGGGGTGGAGGGGCCCAGGACACGAAGGGTGTAAAATCTCCTTATTAGTGGAGACGTCCATAGCAGCCGGACCCCTCCTTCCCCCAATTAGGTGTAATCGTAGCCTTGCACGGTCATCACCCAGCTTTCCCAGACAACACTTTCTAGCTACTCTACTTTCCCAGGACCAGGATATTTTTCAGATGGAATATTCCTTAATTCAGGGTCGGCACTTCTATGCTTGCGCTTGCTTAGAAAAGTTTATCACCCCCTCCCCTTTAAGTGTTAGCGTCTCCCCCCCCCCCCCCCCCCCTAATAAATCTAGGGGTCCTGCACTCGCCCAACAAAGTTATTTCACAATCTAAAAAGTTAATAATGATCTCAAAATTTTTCCTAAACTCCTCCACCCTCCTGTTGGTCATCTATAGGCCCCAGACCTGCGGCCTCACCTCCCTCCCCCCCCCCCCCCCCCCCTCTCCACCTCGTTTCATCTCCAAAATAAGTAGAAATATTGCAGATTTGGCAGCAGAGTTCTGACAAAGTGGTTTTTCTCTGAAACTTTTTTTTTTTTTTTGTTCTTTGCCATTACTTTGTGTTCTGCCAAAGTGTCTGCGCTCGGCTCTGTAATGAAATGCCTGATAAGAGCCCAGGCCTCTCGGCACACCTTCTCTTAAAGGGACGGGCTGGGCTTTTATGATTCTAATGTTGAGACCTATTGATTTGTTCAGCCTGCGCTTTAGGGAGAGGATAGGGCATATTATTTACCTAAACGCAACATGTGAATGCGGGCGCATCTTTAAATCCGGTTTCATAACGCAATTCACACGCCACAAGGAAACGCGGCCATAGTCGTCTGACTCTATTACACAGCCACCACTTATAATAATCACTGGTGTTAACCTCTTGGATGCCACGGTTAATTGTGAGCAGCTTTTAGGGCATATTGGGTCCTCCAGGACTTAACTGCCAAGAGCCATGTGCTCAGGAAACTGTGCATGCGGTGGATGATGGGGGGTGCGGCGCTTAGTCCCCTCTATGGTGGCGGACACACGGCACAGTGGACCCTCTATGCAGGAAGTAGGGGACTGCGTTGAGGCCCCTTTATGGCGGCGGATGATGGGAGGGGTGCAAAGAGACCCCTCTATGGCAGTGGACATGTGGGGGTGCGTCACAAAGACCCTCTATGGCGGCGGGGGTTACGGCGTAGAGGCCCATCTATGGCGACGGATGTAGGGGGGATGCGTATGCCTCTCTATGGCGGTGGACGGGGGAGGATGAGTGTGTTACGTGGAAGCTCCTTTGTGGCAGTGAACATAGGTGGTGTGGCTGGAAGCCCCTCTGTGGCAGTGGACTGGGGGTGGTTGGGATTTTCGGCATGGAGGCCCCTATGGCGGTGGTAGTGGAGTCGTTGCGGAGGCCCCTCTACGGCGTTGGACAGAGGACGCTGCGAACTCTTGGGCATGTTGCGCTCGGTTCACTCCTTTCCTTGCGGCTGTCGCTCTCCTGGGGTAATGAAGAAAGTGAGTGCAGCTCTCACCCTGTGTAATAGTTTCTGGACTCGCATTAAACCCTGTTCCCGACCAGCGCCGGGGCGTCTCCAGAGCGGGATGCTGGGAGCTTGGCACCGCATGTGTTTTCCTTCACTTGCTCTTTCTCTCTGTGTTCACAAAAAATACCAAAAAATATGAAATAAATTCCAGCTATCACAAGATACTTGAGCAGATAACATCAGTATGTGGAGCCGGCGCTCAGCCCTGCACCTGACCCATGTCTTGTAGTATAGTTACCACTGAGATGACTGAGGTTCTGCAGCGCTGGTCCAAATACTCCGAGCTTTCTCATATACAAGCCCTATAAGTGCTGATTAGTGAGGGGCTAACAGCTTGGACCTACCCTGTTGTCCCCCTCCCCTTGTTACAGCTTCTTCCCTTTCATGAGAGGTATCTCTAGCTGTGTTCATCCTGTGCCTCCTGGTTCTTGCATAGTAGGAGCGTTATAACAGGTGAAATGGCAGGAAAATGTAAAGGTTTTTTTTAAGCTACTTAAAGGAAACCTACCATTTCAAATGGTAGGTGTAAGCTGTAAACACCGAGCACCAGCTCAGGGTGAGCTGGTGCCGGTGCTTAGTTTCTTCAGTGTTATAAACCGCGGTATCGCGGTTTTAACACTTTTTTAAAACTTTATAGCAGAAACTGCTTCGGCGCTGCGTGCGCACGATCGTGCGTGCGCCTACATAGGAAATGCCGCAGGCGTTGCGCGCGCACGGTCGTGCGCAGCGCCGAAGCAGCTTCTGCTATAAAGTTTAAAAAGTGTTAAAACCGCGATACCGCGGTTTTAACACTAACGAAACTAAGCACAGGCACCAGCTCACCCTGAGCTCACCCTGAGCTGGTGCTCGGTATTTACAGCTTACACCTACCATTTGAAATGGTAGGTTTCCTTTAAAGGGAACCTGCCACCAGATTTTACCCCTTTTAAACTACCAGCCCCTAAGGTCATGTATGGAATGTCCTTTCTAGGATCTCTTCTTTTATCTGAAACCTCACCTACAAAGTCATGTAAAAAAATCAGCAGAGATGAGTCATATTTTCCATTGATGAGTCAAGTTTAGAAGGGGCCAGAAGTTGGAGCGCTTCAGATGCCCCTATATTATGTTTTCTATCACCCTGGAACATGATGCTGGTTTAGTATTGAAAATTACACTCTCTCAGATCACATAAGGCTTAAGGTTCTGACATTAGTTGTGAATGTGAGCGGCAAATAAAGATCAAATTCCGTCTTTAAAAAAATAAATAAAAAAATTCTCCAGTTCTGTAGCTCCAGAACCACAGTAGGGATGTGATATGAAAGATGGGTATTCTTATCTTTAACATGACACTAGCAGAATGTTTCTAGCTACTATAGAACGGAAGATAAAGGAGTCTGACTTGACTCATCTGAAGCAAAATATGACTTTTCTCTGCTCATTTTCACAACAATTTGGAATATATATATATATTTATTATTATTAATTTTTTTTTTTTTTTTTTAATAGAGATTTCGCATAAAATAGGGAATTTTAGAAAGGTAATTTTGTCCCCTACCTAAGGGGCTGGTAGTGTAATGGGGTAAAATCTGATGACGGGTTCCCTTTAAGGGAGTAGTGTAGTTGTTGGATGGGAGGATTATCCTGCAGGGTATATAGAGGTATGTGTATAGCGGGGGGCGGCCTGGTACATAGTTTTGATCACGTCTTCCAGGTTTGCACAACACATGTTGTTTGATGCTTTGAATTCTCCTCTTATCCCATAAAATCCAGATGCTGCGGCTGTAGCCCGGAGCCGACTACCACGTATGTTCCAGTCACATCTGCACTTTCTCAGCCATTAATCTTCTCCTCCGGGCCCTCGTATCTGCAGATCTCCGGGCCCATCGCAGTACGAGCCAAGCCACCTCCACGTGTTTGGCCCAGAACGGCCCTTTACGACGCCATTGTCACATTGGCGGTTATTGGACGGATACGATCCAGGTGCTGCGGCCAGAGCCGGGCCCATCGCTTGTTTACCGCTGTTTTCCCAGATTGGATTGAGATCTGTATATAGAGAGCGGAGATGGGATTACCGGATTGTCCTAATCTTTATTAAATCTCTTTTAAAGCACCGCAAATGCCCCAAGGGGAACAATGAAATGACCCGGGGTAGTCACTTGCCCGAAATGAATCATTGTTAAATGCGTCTCTATTACAGTATCGGCTCTATTCATTACTATTTCAGGATTTGCATGGAGCTGAGCTGCAATACCAAGGACAGCCACTACATAGAGTGCGGCGCTGTGCTTAGTTGATGGTAAATTTGGCTGATTGGGAATGGTGCCAAGTGTCGGACCCCCAGTAATATGATCTTACTCCCTTGTGATCCTGGAATAGTCCTTTAAATCCAGGTATAGCACACATTATAGCTATTCCTTCCACTCTCCACATACACATGCAACCTAGACCCGCACACTCCCTTGGGATGGGGCATGCCCAACCCTGCTTTCCCTTGGCTTAATTTTTCAGAGCAAGGTCTTGATGCCCCCATAAACAGAGGTCTTGATGGTGGGGTTTCGGGAAGGGTAGGGGTGGTCATAGTCACCTAATCTCCCTCCCAAACCTCATGAATATTCAGGATGTGTATTTTTTTAAGGCCCCCCCCCCCCATCATTGATTATTAGCGTGTGATTGTGTCCTGCGGGGTAATGTCTTCCAGGAGGCCCCGCACATTACAGTTACAGATGTAGGAATGCTGCTATTGTCATCCAGATCCTGCTGGTTCACCCCAACTAGGCCTATAGCTATAGGTGTGGCCCCTTATTCATATTCTATACGGATGACCTCCAGGTACTGGAGCCTATACTATAGACAGAGGTGGAAGGCACCACCCGCTGCATGGTGGCCAAACGGTGAACTGCAGCCCCATTAAAGGGTCATCTTATCAGGTGTATGACGCAGTAAGGATGAAGGGGCGGTGGCGCTAATCGCTATTGTCTCTAGGGGGTGTCATCACACTGCTGTGCTCTGTTCTCTCTGCAGCCGGTGTTCTGTATTGCCTCTTGAGAGATGTATTATCATACCTTAGTGGGTGTTGTTAGTAGCAGCAATAGTATAAATACTATATTTATCTTGTATAGTTGGTATTCGCTATTAGAAGAGTATCCTCACACTGCTGTACTCTGTGCTCTCTGCAGCCGGTGTTGTGTATTGCCCCCTGAAGATCTGTGTAATCCTGCCTTTTATGTGTGTTGTTAGTATCAGTGGACTATAAATGATTATATTTATCCCTATGTAATTGGGTCTAGTTATTATAAGCGAGTGCTCACACTGCTGTGTTCTTGGCCCCCTGCATGTAATTGCTCCACTACTCTATGCTCTAACTGAAAGTTGTAGATGTCTGCTGGTTGGATACTATAGAAGTCAGAAGACAGGGACTCTGAGCACAGCAGTGTGAGGACACACCACCCAGAAGCTATAAATACTTTTTACACAGTCCTGCTGCTACTAACCATCATACAGTGATTATATATCCTAGTGATTGACATTCTATGTCTCTTCTGTCATTCTATGTACCACCCATAGGGGCGGTGCACTCGGTCTTGCTCCACCTCCTTAGCAGTTGTATAATATATAGTGAACCAGGAGGCTCTGGATGGAAGCTATACTACCTATAATGTTGATGTATGAGCAGGATTTCTGTCCTGTGGCCGGGCCTCGTGTATTATTTTGGCAGGACGACCTGTGTTGTTCTGGTTGCTGTGTGATTGTTTCACAATAATCCCCCCCCCCTGCGTTTATTAAAGGTGCGGCGTGTTCTGAGGAGGAGGGAGGGGGAGGATAGAGCCGTGCACATAGTTTATCTAATTCTCTGCAGGGATGGGGGCGGCCAGTGATTGAAGTTTGGCGCCCACCCCCCCCTCCCGGGACTGATGGGGACAATGCTGCGTGTTTAATCCCTTACATGCAGGGGGTGATGGAGACCCTCAGCGAAGCTCCGGACCACGTGCAGTTCAAAGGCCTCCTTATTAACCTCTGCAAGACCCCAATGTGGGCCCCGGCCAGCGACAAGTGGGGGCGCCCCGTCACCCGTAAAGGATTTCGGTCCCTTATGGACCTACATTTTAAAGGGATCTTTAGTTTTAAAAGAAGGTAATTTGGACCTGACTAATGCCGATTTTGGGGTTGTGTCCTCACACTGCTGTGCACTTATCTCTCAGCATTGAACCACTTGACAGTCCTCCCCCCTCCGCCCTGAATCAAGGCAGTAGCCGGCTTGTAGTGAGACACCAAAGCAATCGAGGTGGATGGTTTGCGATGTGATGTAACTGCAATGTAGAGAGGTTGTAGCACAGAGCACAGCAGTGTGAGGACACAACCCCAGGAGTTACACATAGATGTAGTTTACAGCTCTCCACCGTCGCCCTCTAAAGCTCTGATTGCCATTAATGGTTCTAGATTTTTGTGTAGTCTGTAGAAGAGGCAATGGTTAACCTGTTGGAGGTTGTTGTCCATTTCTGGCGTTCACGTTGTGTGGCCCGACCCAGCTGTGCACGGGCTCTTGTGTTTCCCTGCCTCTCGCCGCAGCCCCCTGATGAAGCGCTTGTGTACTTGTGGGCTCTGGCGAGCTGGCAGATTATCTTGTTCTTGGAAGTGCTTGTACGAGGGTTTCCAAAGTGTTCAAATAAACAATCCATGGTTATACTGGCAACTCCGACTGTGCAGAGCGTCCTGCATGGCAGCTGTGTGTGACGGAGAGGAGCCGGTAATGCACCGCCATGTCTGACTGCTCCCTACATACATGACATTACTTACCTGTATTATACCCCAGAGCTGCACTCACTATGTCACTGTGTACATACATGACATTACTTATCCTGTACTGATCCTGAGTTACATCCTGTATTATACCCCAGAGCTGCACTCACTATTCTGCTGCTGGTGCAGTCACTGTGTACATACATGACATTACTTATCCTGTACTGATCCTGAGTTATGTCCTGTCCTCTCTTATTCTAGGTGTTGGTATAGGAGTGGTGCATGCTGGGTACGAGAGGCGGTTGGCACACCATCTCGGTGCACATAGCACCCCTTCTATTTTGGGGGTGATCAACGGGAAGATCTCCTTCTTTCACAATGCTGTCTTGCGGGAAAATCTTCGACACTTTGTAGAAAGTTTGTTGCCAGGAAATCTAGTGGACAAGGTAAGACGCTGCCCTGGGATATTACTAGATTAGAAGTAACAGGATATTTTGCTACATCCTCCTGTTGTATCTTACAGATTACAGATAAAAACTACATCAGGTTCTTATCCAATTGGCAGCAGGAGAATAAGCCCCATGTCCTCCTGTTTGATCAGATGCCCCCAGTCCCACTGATCTATAAGGTAAGGGCAATACACATGTTCTCTATATTATGTGATCTTATTATCTTGTCATAAATATTACATCATTAAAGGGAGTATTCAAGGCTTCTATTTTATCATCCATATTGATGATGTGGTTTCCCCTTTGTGTTTCTGTAGCTCACTGCCTTTGCCTACAAGGATTACCTCTCATTCGGATATGTGGACCTCGGCCAGAGGGAAACGGAACAGATGAGCAGCCAGTATAACATTAACATGTACGCCCCAACCATGCTGGTCTTCAAGGAGCACATTCACAAGCCAGCGGACGTGGTGCAGGTAAATCTTGTTGCCATGATTCAACATGGCGGGTGCATTGGCATGCTGGTGGTAAATAGCCTGTGCTAGTTCAGCTTAAAGGGGTTTTCTACCTTTTTTCGGAGCCAAAACGGGCACTAGGTAAAAACTTAGTGACTTACAACTACTACTATATTTGCGCCAGGTGTCACAGAAGCAGGAACAGTGCCTTACTGTCTCGTCTTCTGTGACCGCCAGACACTTTGTGCCCAGCAAAACATTGAAAAAAGGAGACCTTGCCTCTGCCCTATCACCCCAAAGGGTACCACTGACCTGAAGGTTACATTACACTTTACAGTGTGGCATTAGGGACATCCGCTGTATTCTGCTACCTCAGACTAAAATAAAGTTCTGAATCTTTTGTTGTAGGCACGTGGAATGAAGAAGCAAGTCATCGATGATTTCATTTCCACTAACAAATTCCTCCTCGCAGCCCGGCTGACTAATCAAAAGCTATTTCAGGAGCTGTGTCCTGTAAGGAAATCTCATCGTCAGCGCAAGTAAGTGTCATCACTAAGGTCATGCTGTGTGTCCTGCACACGTGTGTGTGCGTGTATATATGTATACATATAATATGCAGCCCCCGGGTTATGTACAAGATAAGTTCTTAAGTTGAATTTGTATGTAAGTCGGAACTGTATTTTTTTTAATTGTAACGTCAGACAAAATATTTTTGGTCTCTGTGACAACTGGATTTTAAAACCTTTGGGTTGTCATAAGAACCAGGATTAATAATAAATTTTATTAACAGACACCTTTTAATAACTGTTACAGCTGATCATTGTAGCCTGGGACTAAACTACGGTAAATTACCAACCTCCAGAGGTCCGTTTGTAACTAGGGGTCGTGTGTAAGTTCATTGTTCTTAAGTCGGGACAGCCTGTATATACCTCATAAATAACTATATAGTTATTTACAACATATATGCTACTCCTGGGACTTTATATTAATGTAGGATGTGATGTAGAACAATAAATAAAATACTGAGTAGGTGCCTTGTGACATCTTGCTCCAGGCTGCGGTGGGTTCTGCATTAGACTCTCTATGCAGAAGATAAAGAAGTTGTTTGTTTTTTGCAGATATTGCGTTGTCCTACTCACCGGAGAGGGGGAGCCCTTCAAGAAAACCTATGAATCCTTTCTGGCTTTCGCCTCAGCCAACACCAAGGATACGGTTCGATTTGTCCATGTCTTTAAGGAACGCCAACGAGAGCTCGCCAGCTCACTGCTAGGGGAGGATATAAAGCCCGGAGACTCCCATGTATGTACCACCACCTTCTGCTTTTATAACTATTTTACTGATCTCTAAGCTGTTTATGTCTGCAGCTCCATACCGATCAATGGTTTAGTACAGGAGGTTTTATGATTGTATGATCTTTATGGCTTCTTCTACACATTTATAATCATATTTATATACTCTGGGCAGGTGGCGATCCTGGAGCGAAGGAACTCTGCAGGCAGAATAGTGTATAAGAGCCTGGCCAGCGTCTGGAGTGGGAGTGAGGAGAACAAGTTTACGCTCTTGGATTTCTTGGATCGCTTGAGGAAAGACCCCAGCCTCCTGTCTACCGAGTCCATCCTGTCTGATCTGAATGATGAGCTGGCGCCTGTAAGTTTTTAGACATGGCACATTGAAAATGTAGTGGTTGATAATACGGTATTTGTATTGGTTGCCCTCCCCCAAGCCCCTTATGGGGTGGTAATCAGCTAATGGTAGGGGGCTGAAAATATGTTTGTAGATAGGCAGATAATAGAAATATTCGAGTACCATGGTAGTTAAATCGAGTCATATATGACTAGAATGAGCATATGTTGTGTAGCATTAGATAAGACTGATGACTGTAGTTTATTGAACCCCCCCCCCCTACCTACCCCCCACCCTTACTTTAATTGCTTTACATCTTCTTTTGTTTTCAGGTCTTCTTTCTGCGCTGGTTCTACACTGCAGTTGACTACTGGTCGGACGTATGGGAGAGCGCACTACATAATAACTGGTGAGGCTACAGAAGGATTGGAGGGTTTGTGCTTACAAGGGTTTTCAGGAGGATGTGAAAAACGCTCTGAATGAGCCCTAGCCCTTAGTATATAATGATTCAGTATCATATCATTGAAAATCGCTGATGTCACACGGATGTGAAAAACACTTGAATAAGCTCTAAGTCTGATCATCCATACTAAGTTAAGTTTATTTTTCTCTTTGTCTAAAGAGTTGTCCTTTAACTTGTTCTTAGCTTGTATCTCATGTTGCAGCGTCATTCCTTTGTATAAGGCTGGCTTGCTTTACCTCACATATACAACCTATGGACAACCCTTGACTGTTCTGGGTTTGATCCTCTAAATCTTTCGGTAAGATTATGTCCTCACGAGTAACTCCTTACTCTTTGTACAGGAGGGAGATGATGCCGCTGCTGTCTCTGATCTTCTCCGCTCTTTTCATCCTCTTCGGGACGGTCATAGTGCAGGCGTTCAGGTAAGTGAAAGTTTTCTGGGAGCTATAACTTTTCATATAGTTCAGGATTAGGGGTAACACTTTCTTCGTCTCCCTCAGTGACTCCAGCGATGAGAGAGATTCTGTTCCTTCTGATAAAGAAGAACCAGGGGACAAAGAGAAGAGCAGCGAGGCCAACTTCACCAAGGAGAGCACCAGGTAAGCTGATGCTGTCAGGCGAGGGTGGACTAATAATAAATGTCTCCTCTATTATTGACACTTATTATTTTCTGCTCAGGGTTCCTAAGAAAGGCTTTGTGGAAGTGACGGAGTTAACAGATGTGAACTATATGAGTAACCTCGTCCGCCTGCGTCCAGGCCACATGAATGTCGTCCTCATCCTCTCCAGCTCCACCAAGGCCAGTCTGCTCCAGAGGTTTGCCCAGGAAGTCTATACGTTTACCGGGTGAGTGGAGTATGTAGTGATCGTGTGCAGGGACACGTGAATATGATTCACATCATGTTTTATGGATACGAACATTTACATCGACATATACTGGCAGGTTGGGGCGTCCTTTTTGCCTCAGTCTGCACAGTATACACTGCACAGTGTTGTATCCAGCAGGAAACACA
Source organism: Engystomops pustulosus (assembly GCA_019512145.1). Classification (NCBI taxonomy): domain Eukaryota; kingdom Metazoa; phylum Chordata; class Amphibia; order Anura; family Leptodactylidae; genus Engystomops; species Engystomops pustulosus. The sequence continues at coordinate 162,129,290 of CM033646.1, read as the reverse complement.
GGGCGAAAAGACTCGGCAGGCTACATCTTTCCACCCGACTTCCTTCTACTGATTGACATATGCGCTCAGTGGAGGCCATTATTGCCTACGGGGGACAGAAACAGTTTTGCATCTGTCAATGGCTTCCGCTGAGCATATGCTAAATATAAGGATTATGACATTACAGGGGGAAATGCCGTTCTCCTCTCTTCCCACATTCAGGTCTTTTCATCCATCTATCTCCAAATTAATTTTGTAGTTGATGTCACTTGCTTAAATGGAGTTTGTCTGCCCACAAGTAAAATCAACACAATTTCATTTTACAGAAATCTACATTATTATGTATTTATATAAATAAGCTTTCCAGTGCACAATGGGCAGGACCTATCTAACTGGTGTGCTCATTTTCTCCTTTCTATGCTACTCATCTCCACTTGGTGATTGACATCCCACAAAATAATTAGGGGTATTGAGAAGAAGGCTGCACTGGCTGAAGACGTCCTGTCTTCTCCATTCTTTTTTTAAAAAAAATCGTTATTGGGTGGCTTCGGTTCTTGTAGACTGCTTTTAAAGGGGTCGTCCACTTTCAGCAAGGAATTGATATTGTTTCTGTAATGAATAGCTCTACAATTTTACAATATACTTTCTGTATCAATTCTTCACAGTTTTCTGCTTTCTGTCACTCCACTATATGCAGCTTCATTGTTTACTTTCTGTGGATTAAAAACCCGTACCTGGTCATGTGATGTCACACAGGGGCACAGCCTGTTATATCCCTGGTCATGTGATGTCACACCCCTCATCCCCTGCACCTCATGTACATTGTATCAGGACCCCCTCATCCCCTGCACCTCATGTACATTGTATCAGGACCCCTCATCCCCTGCACCTCATATACATGAGGCATGTCCTAATACAATATACATGGACTGCCGGGGATGAGGGGGTCCTTATACAATTAGAACCCCCTGATCCTCTCTATTTACATTGTATCAGCACTCCCCTCATCCACCTCCAGAGTTGCACTCACTGTTCTTCTGCTGGTTCAGTCACTGTGTACATTAATTATCCTGTACTGATCCTGAGTTACATCCTGTAACTCCAGAGCTGCACTCACTATTCTGCTGCTGATACAGTCACTGTGTACATACATGACATTACTTATCCTGTACTGATCCTGAGTTACATCCTGTATTATACCCCAGAGCTGCACTCACTATTCTGCTGCTGGTGCAGTCACTGTGTACATACATGACATTACTTATCCTGTACTGTTCCTGAGTTACATCCTGTATTATACCCCAGAGCTGCACTCACTATTCTGATTGTGGTGCAAGTCCCTGTGACATACAGAAATACTTATCCGTACGGATCCTTCGTTCATCCTGTATTATACCCCAGAGATACACTCACTATTCTGCTGCTGGTGCAGTCACTGTGTACATACATGACATTACTTATCCTGTACTGATCCTGAGTTACATCCTGTATTATACTCTATAGCTGAACTCACTATTCTGCTGCTGGTGCAGTCACTGTGTACATACATGACATTACTTATCCTGTACTGACCCTGAGTTACATTCTGTATTATACTCCAGAGCTGCACTCACTATTCTGCTGCTGATGCAGTCACTGTGTACATACATGACATTACTTATCCTGTACTGATCCTGAGTTACATCCTGTATTATACCCCAGAGCTGCTCTCACTATTCTGCTGCTGGTGCAGCCACTGTGTAGATACATGACATTACTTATCCTGTACTGATCCTGAGTTATATCCTGTATTATACTCCAGAGCTGCACTCACTATTCTGCTGGTGCAGTCACTGTGTACATACATAACATTACTTATCCTGTACTGATCCGCCATCTGCTTGTTGGATCTCTTGTCTCTAGGAATTTTAATCATCACTTCTGCAAACATGGTCAAAGTAAAACTGAGGGAATTTCCTGCTGGACCATTTGGCACCAAAAACCATCGGTATTGGGATATAGGCTGTGCTTAAAGGGGTTGGTCGAAATGCGCAATAGGCTCAGTTTGACTTCTCATACAATGAGAAGTTCTGAAAACTTTTGCACACATGTAGCATTTTCAGTTCTCTGCTTGATGTCAGTGACTGCGGAAAACACCTAGTGTGAGAACCCACCTAGTGGAGAAAAATCAGTTTCATTGAGTTCTTTACTATGTGAGCAAGGACAATAGAAACTTTATCTCCTCGGTTTGTTACAATTGTAGCAGGGGAGCTTTGAGGTGCCAGTATTTAAACTGCTGGGAAAATAGTCATAATGAGTAGTAAAAAAATCATTGGGAATTGAAAAAGTTAAGGACCGTGAAACAAAAAGTATATTAAAAAAAGGTATTTTATTCTACAATAATCTAATGCTACAATGTCCTACGTTATTTATCCCAGTGAAATTCTGGAGGTTCTCTTCTCTCCCTCCGTGGAGGTTCCCCATCCAGAAGAACGGGAATTGATGACGTTTCGCCATACACTGATGCATGAGAATCATGGACTCAGTAGTAAATACCCATAATTCGACGTGACCAGTGAGGCCATGTGTTTGGCTCAGGGTACACAAGCACAACTTAAAGACATCTACGCCAGGATGATGACTATGCAAATGAACCTGAGGGGCTCCAGGCTCATTACACAATATGAACCTGGAGCCCCCTTCAGGCTGATTGGCATTAAAAGCCCTTCTATCCGGTGGTAGATGCACTTTAAACACTCATGATCATTCACAGTTTGATAAGAACCAAAGCATCAAAGAACTGGGGAGCGCTAGTGGAACCAAAGACCAATTCCAAAGTTAAAATGTAGGTTTTTGTTTTCAATGTTTATAGAATCTCTGTTCTTTCAGCAATTCAAGTCCCATGGTGAATTTGTTTCAATGCTGTCAGAACAATATAGTGCACTCTGCTCCTGTACACAAAATTAGTGTATTTATATATATTATATATATATACACCACACACACAACTCAAGTATAATGCTAGTTTCAGCCAAAAAAAAACGTGCTGAAACCCCAACTCGGGCTTATACTCGAGTAAAAAAAAGTAGGTTTTTACCAGGGTTTGTGTGGTGTAAAAATTAGGGGCCTCGGCTTATAGTCGATATATACGGTATAATTGTGTAATCCTTGACGAGTCAGAATAGGTACCCAGAGCGCAACTGTTGTGGTTCTATTAGCATAAAGTATATCTGTAGATATCAGATATCTGTAGATGATTCCAGATTTTAACAAATAAAATGGTTACGTCCAGTATTTTCAACCATTCCTCATGTAGAGAAAGAGAGTGGACAGATTAGAAGGGGTTACTAAGCATTAAAGTTAGTGGCTGGGGTACAATGCAGGCAACAAATGAGACTTCTGTACGAGTCGGATAACATGTAGTGATTGCATTCACGGCAATAGATGGCAGCAGTACACCCATATCCAGCAGACAGTGCGCCCATTAGGTGCCCCTCAGGGATTGAGAGGGAAAGTGCTGGGTATACCAGAGAAGAATGATGGGAGTTGTATTTACGTTCTGGATCAACCTTCCACGGTCAAAACGTACAAAAAATTAGAGCTGCAGTTTTTAAAAAAAAAAAATAGCGAGTTTAGATGTAAACAACTCTCAGTGGTGTAATGTACTCTGCAGGATATATCACTTTGTATGGATCAGTAGTAAAGAGAATGCGGCTCTTAGCGGTCAGACGGTAATCATCTCCCAGAATATATCAACTGTATAGATCAAGAGCATAGTGCAATGTTCTGCACATGCATAGATGAGCTCCGTTTGGTAATCATCTGCCAGAACTATTCACCAGGTACCCTGTCTCCGAGTACAGGAGCAATGCGCTGCAGATCACTAGAGAGGTATAGCCAGAAAGGAATATGTAGAGTGGCATGGGACACCTCCTATAGAGGTCAGTGGTGTATCCATCAGCAAAAATTTATCATCAGGTACCTGGTTGCAGGGGAGTCCAGGAAGCAATGCTCTGCAGTTCCTTGTAGAGTCAGTGCGTTGTAAATAATGAACACGAATAGTATATGTCAAGAGGCAGAAAGGGCAGAGGCAATGATCTGCCACACATCTTGAGAGTTTGTGGTATAATTAATCTGTAGATCTCTGGGGCACCAAGGGACCTGCAGGTATATCACTTGTTTCAATCATCAGGTACAGGTGCAATCATCTGCAGAATAGATCACCGGTCCCGTTCTCACGACGAGTAGGATTCATGAGCAATGTTCGGCAAGATTCTAGAGAGGTCAGTGATATAGACAGTCGCTGATTATAAACATTCAAGGAGATTAGCAGGGGCGGCGCATGATCTGAAATTTACTCCAGAGGTGTGTAAAGGGTTTAGTCCGGGGTTACGTACACGATAGGTTTGTAGGTAGGTGTTCTTAAGTTGAATTTGTATATAAGTCAGAACTGATATTGATAATGTAGCTTCCACCCAATTATTTTGGTCTTTGTGATAACTGGATTTAAAAATGTGGACTTGTCATAAGAACCAGGATTAACAATATAAGCTTCTACAGAACTGTGAAACTGTTACAGCTGATCATTGCTCGGCCTAGGACTAAAGTACAATAAATACCCAATATGCCAGAGGGCCGTTGTAACTAGGGGTCGGCTGGAAGTCGGGTGTTCTAAGTAGGGACCTCTGTATACTTAATTTGTCGTAATGTATAGATCTCTAGAGGTCATGAGGTGTGATTGTGAGGGGAAGAGGTGCAATGTTCTGCAGGTATTAAGGAGAGGAACAGTGGTTTAATATTCTGAAGTAATCGGTCGAGCAGAAGAGCAATGCTCTGCAGATCTCCAAGTGCTCATCGCAGAATATATCACAACGTAAAGGAGGGAAGGGCAAGCATGTCCGTGTTTTAGCTAATTTGGTCGTAGTGTAATAATCTGCAGAATACATCACCATTTATTATGAGGAGGTAGAGCGATGTTCTGCGATCTCTCAAATACAGTGATAATCTGCGAATTTTGTTTCATTTTCGATGTAAAAGAGGGGGGGCCAAAGTAATGTCCTGTGTTTTACACAAGGTCATTAGGGTAATCGTCTGCAGAATAGATCACAATTTATCTATCAGAGGTAGAGCAATGCTCTGCAGATCTCTGAAAAGGTCAACGGTGTAATCGCTGAATGTGAGAAACATTTAAGGGGGCTCTTCCATTAAACCTGTTCGAGGATAAAGAATGGAATTGGAGGAAGGAATGCCCCAAACCGGCGGCAACAGGGACGCCGGGACTGGCACCCCGCCAACTCCCTAATGGGCAGGACTGGCGGGATACGGTGATCGGCTACCATGTAGGAACCATCTGTAACACTGAACACATGAAAATGTATACAATTTTTTTTAAGGATTTCTCAGAATTGACTGAGAAAACAAGACGAGACACGAAGGTAATTACAGATTGTATCTTTATTACCTAAATGTTGTGAAGCGCAATTAGAAAACAAAGAGTGGACCCCGGAGAAATCCTCATGACATCCTGCAGGGGGGGGGATCCAGAGTACGGATGCTCACTGATCCTGCAACGAGACCACAGACCGAGATTTAAAGGGGCGCGCGCCCTGAACATAGCTGGACCAGTCCTGCCCCTTTGGAAGGCGCCGACTACATAGCTGAGGAATTGTCTAGTAAGCGATTGGCATCTAGTGACCCTTAGCGGTCAGGATCCTCTTTAAGAAGGGGGGCTACTTCTCTCTAGGAATAACTGTTCCCAATAGGTTCCACACGGTTCCCCAGCAGTCTATTTAAATAATTAGGGCAGTTAGCGGTCAGCTTGCGACATTAACACCACAACACATGGAGGTAATTAGGATTACCGTTCGGGGCCCCTGCACATTTGACGGAGGTCTCGCTTGTAATGTTCCAAGAAATTCTCTAAAAATAAACAAAAAATAAAAAGTTTGGAGGGGGGGGGGGGGCGGACACAGACTTTTACAGCCTTTACACCCCATTGTAAAATAAACCAATCACTGACTACGACGGACACGGGACGTTACTTTGTTGACGATTATTTTACAAAAATGTGACGTAATAAAAAAAAAAAAAAAAAAAAAAAAAGACGGACTCTATAGGTGGTAAGGGAAAAGGTCCATTAACGCTGGTGCTGGGATTATTACACGGCCATGGGGGGTGGGGGTGATGGGCGCAGGTCTCCCATCCCACCCTGGGTACTCACTTGTGAGAACTTGCCGTGCAGCAGGTACGGAGACTGGAAGTCGTTCTGGCAGTTAGAATAAGCCATTCTACGCCGATCCCGGACCGGAGAACACGATGGGCCCACGTCTTTCTGCGAAAGAGAAGCTTTTGGGTTACTCGGAGGCACACGTGGAGACAATTGAACCCCTTCCCCAGCACCCGCCGCTACCACATCGCCCTCCTAGAATACAAGTGGACCAATGGAAAGTTTTAGGAGCAAAAAATATGGGGTGAGATGGCCCGCAATTCTGTTGCTAAATATCGTTAGTACAGAGAGCGGACTCGTGTAATTTACGGATATCAAAGGCATTTCCCCTCTCCTAATAAAAGATCACGTCCTGTAGTAGGATATTGGAAGGAGAAAATATTTACAGTAAAAATGGGAACAGGGCTTAGGGTGTGGCGGAGGAGGCGATCCAATAAGAACATCAGTATGGCCTGGAGTTACTCCTTAAAGGGAATGTCCAATGTTAGTACCCCATCTACATAGTGAGGGATAAGATGCTGTCTGTGCGGGTCCCCATCATAAAAACGATTAAGAATGGAAGGACGTCCCAGCAGGGGACCCTCACAGGTTATCCCACCACTATAGATAAGGATGTGACCCCTTTAAGGGCATGATCCAAATGCACCGGCTTAGGCACCGACTGTTTTTTCTATAATCGTCCCCCTTGCGCCGATACCCCGATCCTGACCAGACCCGCATAGTTTGGAAATCCCTTTTAAAAACCAACATCCGAAATCAAGCATGACAAACCAGGGACATGACTCGTAGGTCCAGTGCACCGGGGACTGTGTATCTTCTGTGTTATCCATTGTTCCTTCTTAAATCAATATTTATCATATGCTCGAGCTTCACAGCCATTACACTGTGGCAGGAAGCACCTCCCCTACATGTGTGCGACACATCAGGACAAGGGAGGGCGTAATCCATGACTCCTTTCTTCTAAAGGTCAACTTTTAATATTACGCTAATGAGCCCCTCTGTGCTAAGGCTTCACAGGCCGTTACACTGTCTCTGCCTCAACCTTTGCTCCCTCAGCGCTCCCCCTTCCACTTGTGTGCGATACATCAGACAGAGGGAGGGAGAAGAAGTGCTCGTGCACAGTCTAACAGCCTGCGAGCTACAGCAAATTGTAAAAGTAGATTAGAAGGAAGGGGCATGGTATACATAAATAGAGGAGCATGGACACAGTCACGGATTGTCTGGATCTTATGACGTACTGCCCCTGCGTTTATCTAAAGGTAGATTTCCTTTATTAATGACGCTCAGTGTAGATAATGCGCTGCCTCAAAATCTGAAAAGCAGTAAGGGACGGTAGGAAGGGAACTGGTTAAATTTGCCTACAGAAAAAAAAAAAAAAAATTTGGTAAAAAAAATCCCCCACACATGCGGGGTCTGGCTGTACAAGTTCACAGTTTGGTCAGGTTGTGTTCCTTGGCGGGTGGACTATGAGAAGTGACAGCAGCTGGCTGTCTGGATCCTGGTGGGCGCAGAAGTAGAGGTACTGAGGCCATCATGGCGGGCCTGTATGTGTGGCCTGAGCCTTCTGCCCGGCATGGCAGACATTCAACCACTTCTATAAGCCATGAGTGGTCTGTAGTCAGAATAGAAATCCCCTGTCACCACTAGGGGGCCAATATAAGTTTACTGCATACAGATCACAACTGATCTGTATGCTACACAGAAGTACATAGTGTCACCACAGGAAGCAAGGACTTTACAGGTTTCATGTCCATGTAGGAGATTTCTGGGATGGGCTCCCACCTAGAACACAAATCTGACTATATTTAGGAATAAATCGCACCTGATGCCGCCGCCCCACCCCCATCCATAAGAGAGAAACAGGTACGTTGCATAGTCACATTCACATATAGTTGAAACTTTGTGACTCGGTGGAGTGAAATGTCAAAGGACTAAGGCAAGAACTTACTTTAAAGAAGATACGGAAACGCAATCCCCAATCCAAGCCGGCACCTGCACGGGAATAGAGAGAGGGGGAGATTTGAGGATGATGAATCATACACATACCACCATATAATGCCTACAGTTCACACCGAGTGTACAGGATGCAGCTCTGGATGTGCTAGAGTATAGAAGGTAAGCAGAAAAAGGTGATGATAATACTACATACCACCATAATGCTACAATTCACTGGTATACAGGATGCAGCTCTGGATGTGACTACAGTACTGCGAGGATAGAAGGTAAGTAGAACAAGATGAATGGTTATACTACAGTTCACAGCAGTATTACAGTGCGTACAGGATGCAGCTCTGGATGTGAATAGAGTACAGCGCAGGATATAGGTAATCAGAACAAGTGAATGGGCATACTAATACCACCTCGAAATCTACAGTTCACCAAGTATTACTGTGCGTAAAGGATGAGATTGGGAGATGTGACTCGAGTATAGAAAATAAGCAGAACAAGGTGATGGGATCATACCGCCGCGGCTGGATGAAGGCGGATTCTTAGTCACGTCAATGAGCGAAATCCTCGGCTTTCTGCGTCAAATAAAATAACTGTTTAAAGGGCGGTCGACCCTTGAGATCAAGAACGACTTTCTTGGAAGTTGGGGAAACTACAACTCCCATCGTTCCGGGATGGTGTCTTGGCGAGGGACGACAAGGGGTTAAGCCGCAGCCAGAAACGCGGGGCTGCTGGCACCTGATCCCTCCGCAGACTGTTCCACTTAAGAAAAGTGGCACCTACAGGACAGGCTACACTCATAACAATAAAACATGAAAGGCTTTTCTGTAGGAATAAAAGTGCAGCGGGGGGCCTAACGGGAGAACATTTTCAGAGAAGGGGCCTGGAGGCCAGCGCGGGGCGGGCAGGGGGGGGGCGCAGGAGCGCATTACACCTTCTTCCGTGGCGGCTTCAACACGCTTAATTGATAAAAAACAGGCCGCGCTGCTCATTTACTTACTCGACTATAACCGCCGCATGCCAGAGCACCGTGTGCCAACCAGATAAGGCTGGAAAGTGATGGAATTCCAGCGCTCGCATATGTGGGACCGTGGGAGGGAGAGGCGGGCAAAGACTCATCGCAAGCCGGTAAAAATCTAAAACCCCTCGCACGGACGACGTCAGCAGATCAATCGGACAGCACCATCAATCTCCAGGCAGGGACCGCTGATACGGGAGACTTCACACCAGCTTTCCCAGGACCCGGAATGTCACCCTGCAAAGTTGTATCCCTTTACCAATTCTGCCATTCTATTGACACCAATAGCCGATTATTCCCAGATAATTCCATAGGTTCTGCCGCTTCACTCCAGAAGCGTGATGTCACATACACGGTGAGTGACCGATGAGGTAGCGATGTACATGCTACAATGTACGTGAGGATGTCACTGGAAATGGAGAGAATCAGATCCGCATCCTGTCTCAGGGTCTTAGACCAATCTAAGAAACAAAGGATTGAGCATGGTGAATTTAACATGCTTGATCCACTCCTGACCCACCAAAAGGAGAGGATTTAGCCGGACTAGTACTATAAGCACCTATAAAATAGATTTTGGTGTCATTTATGAGAGTCATTCTTCTTCATCGCAGCCTGGTGTTAGTGAGGAAAGATAAGAATCTCATAATTGACACCCAAATCAAATGCTAGGTGCTATAGTACTGTAATATAAGGTTCATCGGTAGAATGAGCTCCCCCGGTGCCTCTAAAACTTTACCGACCGTCAGATAAACTAAACTTTTCAGCTCATTTTCCCCCATTTCTCACAGTTTAGAGGCCCTATTGTTTGGTTAGATAGCACATAGAAATATGCTGCTGGTGTCCTATTAAAGATAAGGATTATCTCTTTTAGCCCCAATCAGGCTTCTTTCAGTGATCTTCCAAACTGAAAGTGAAACCTTGCCCCTTTCGGGTCTTTTGAAATGTGTGACTCATCTCCAAAAATATGACTCTTATGGCTCATGATCAAATGACTTGGAATTTTTTTTTTTTTTTATAGAACTTTCACAGATAAAGAGGGGAATGCTAAAAGGATAATTTCACCCCCTAACTGAGGCTGTGGTAGTATATGGGTAAAATCTTTTGGGGGGGGGACCCTTAAAGGATCAGCTTGTATTATTCTATATTGGACGATATATTCCTATTATGGTCACCTTTAATGGTTGAGGCAGGACACGATATAGTTCAGTATGTCAGATCGTCTTCCTTGTGCAGGGTGACCATTTAACCTATGATCACCTGGAACCCATCACACCCCCAGGCTTGACCAGATCATCCGCACCTCCGGCGCCAGAGCAATACAAGTCCCATTCTATAAAGATCTTTCCTCGCAGTGAAGGAATATGGCCGTCACACCGAGCCCATGTGCCAAGTACAGAGTAATGGTGTCTCATACTTTCCTGTTTCTAGGTGTTGCTGCTATCGGACCGTCCTATATGTTCTGCTTTGTGCAACTTGACCGAGCTCCAGAAAGATCAGCCACGATAGAGTCCGCTTCCGCAATAATAATGAAATAAAAAATAAAAACACAGCCCGGGACGCTCTAAAAGCCGGCGGTGCATTCCACGTTGGAGTGGAGGGCTTCAGGCGGGTGATTATGGGGGAAGAAGAAAAAACTGGGTTCAGACATCCCAGACCCAGACCATAGAAGGGAGGTAAGGAAGGATGCAGGATCCAAGGATACACGCAGGCAGAGACCTAAGACCAGCACAGGAGAAGGCAACGTGGTTTCTCAGCAGCGGGGGAACCACACAGTCTCAGCATGAACACACAGCACAGTGCTTCATTATATATCAGTAATGTTATCTAGGTACACAGAGACTGCACCAGCCGCAGGATAGTGATGTGCAGCTCTGGGGTATAATACAGTGATGTAATCAGGATCAGGTACAGATAAGTAATGTTATCTATGTAAACAGAGATGCCCAGCCGCAGGTAGTGAGTGAGCTCAGCGGGTATAAACAGGATGTAACTCAGGATCAGACATACAGGAAAGTAATGTCATGTATGTACACGGGACTGCACCGCAGAATAGTGAGTGCAGACTGGAGTAAATACAGGATGTAACTCGGATCAGTAACAGGATAAGGAATGCATGTATGTACACAGTGACTGCACCAGAGCAGAATAGTGAGTGCAGCTCTGGATTAATACAGGATAATCAGGATCGTCAGGATAAGTAATGTCTGTATGTACACAGTGACTGCACCAGCAGTCAGAAATAGTGGGGCAGCTCTGATGAGTATAAAAAGGATGTAAAAAAAAAATAAAATAAAAAAAAAAAAAAAAAAAAAAAAAAAAAACAAAAAAAAAAAAAAAAAAAAAAAAAATCCTCAGGATCAGTACAGGATAAGTAATGTCATGAGTACACGTGATGCACCAGCAGCAGGAATAGGTGAGTGCAAGCTATGAGATAATACAGGATGTAAACTCAGGATCAGTACAGGATAAGTATGCCATGTATGTACACAGTGACTGCACCAGCAGCAGAATGTGAGTGAGCTCTGGAGTTAATGCGGATGTAACTAGGATCAGTACAGGATAAGTAAGTCATGTATGTACACCGTGACTGCAACCAGCAGCAGGAATAGTGAGTGAGCTCGGAGTATAATACAGGATGTAATCCGGATCAGTCAGGATAAGTAATGTGGGTATGTACCTAGTGACTGCCCAGCAGGACATAGTGAGTGCAGCTCGGGGGATATACAGGATGTAACTCAGGATCAGTACAGGATAAGTATGGCAATGTATTTACACGTGCTGCACCAGCGCAGAATAGTGAGTGCAGCTCTGGGATTAATTAAGGCTGTAATCAGGATCAGTAAGGATAAGTAATGTCATGTATGTACACAGTGACTGCTCAGCAGCGAATAGTGAGTGAAGCTCGGGGTATAATACAGGATGAACTCAGGATCAGTACAGGATAAGTAATGTCATATGTATGTCACAGGACTGCATCAGCAGCAGAATAGTGAGTGACAGCTCTGGGGTATGAATACAGGATGTAATCAGGATCAGTACAGGATAAGAATGTCATGTATGACACAGTGCTGCACCAGCAGCAGATCAGTGAGTGCAGCTGCGGGTATAATACCAGGATGAACTCAGGCACATCACCTGCTGTGCTCTGTTCTCTCTGCAGCCGGTGTTCTGTATTGCCTCTTGGAGATGTATTATCATACCTTAGTGGGTGTGTTAGTAGCAGCAATAGTATAAATACTATATTATCTTGTATAGTTGGTATTCGCTATTAGAAGGTAATCCTCCACTGCTGTACTCTGTGCTCTCTGCAGCCGGTGTTGTGTATTGCCCCCTGAAGTCTGTTGTAATCCTGCCTTTATGTGGTTGGTTAGTATCAGTGGGACTATAAATTATTATAATACCCTATGTTGGGTCTAGTTATTAAAGCGAGTGATCACTGGCTGTTTCTTGCCCCCTGCATGTAATTGCTCCACTACTCTATTCTCTAACTGAAATTGTAGATGTCTGCTGGTTGGATACTATAGAAGTCAGAAGACAGGGACTCTGAGCACAGCAGTGTGAGGACACACCACCCAGAAGCTATAATACTTTTTACACAGTCCTGCTGCTACTAACCATCAATACAGTGATTATATATCCTATGATGACATTCTATGTCTCTTCTGTCATTCTATGTACCACCCATAGGGGCGGTGCACTCGGTCTTGGCTCCACCTTCCTTAGCAGTTGTATAATATATAGTGAACCAGGAGGCTCTGGATGGAAGCTATACACTATAATGTTGATGTATGAGGCAGGACTTTCTGTCCTGTGGGCCGGGCCTCGTGTATTTTTGGCAGGACGACCTGTGTTGTTCTGGTTGCTGTGTGATTGTTTCACAATAATCCCCCCCCCCTCGTTTTATAAGGTGCGGTGTTCTGAGGAGGAGGGAGGGGAGGATAGAGCCGTCACATAGTTTATAATTCTCTGCAGGGATGGGGGCGGCCGTGATTGAAGTTTGGCGCCACCCCCCCCTCCCGGACTGATGGGGACAATGTGCGTGTTTAATCCCTTACATGCGGGGGGTTATGGAGACCCTCAGCGAGCTCCGGACCACGTGCAGTCAAAGGCCTCCTTATTAACCTCTGCAAGACCCCAATGTGGGCCCCGGCCACACAAGTGGGGGCCCCTGTACCCTAAAGGATTTCGGTCCCTTATGGACCTACATTTTAAAGGATCTTTAGTTTTAAAAGAGGTAATTTGACCTGACTATGCCGATTTTGGGTTGTGTCCTCACACTGCTTGTTCATTATCTCTCAGCATTGAACCACTTGACAGTCCTCCCCCCTCCGCCGTGAATCAAGCAGTAGCGGCTTGTAGTGAGACACCAAAGCAATCGAGGTGGATGGTTTGCGATGTGATGTTAACTGCAATGTAGAGAGGTTGTAGCACAGAGCACGCAGTGTGAGGACACAACCCCAGGTAGTTACACATAGATGTAGTTACAGCTCTCCACCGTCGCCCTCTAAAGCTCTGATTGCCATTAATGGTTCTAGATTTTTGTGTGTTAGTAGAAGAGGCAAGGGTTAACCTGTTGGAGGTTGTTGTCCATTTCTGGCGTTAACGTTGTGTGCCCGACCCAGCTGTCACGGGCTCTTGTGTTTCCTGCCTCTCGCCGCAGCCCCCTGATAGCGCTTGTGTACTTGGGCTCTGGCGGCTGGCGATATCTTTTTCTTGGAAGTGCTTGTACGAGGGTTTCCAAAGTGTTTCAAATAAACAATCCATGGTTATACTGTCAACTCCGACTTGTGCAGACGGCCTGCATGGCCTGTGTGTGACGGAGGGAGCCGGTAATGCACCGCCATGTCTGACTGCTCCCTACATGACATTACTTACCTGTATTATACCCCAGAGCCTGCACTCACTATGTCACTGTGTACATACATGACATTACTATATCCTGTACTGACCTAGTTACATCCTGTATATACCCCAGAGCTGCAGCTCACTATTCTGCTGCTGGTGCAGTCACTGTGTACATACATGACATTACTTATCCTGTACTGATCCTGAGTTACATCCTGTATTATACCCCAGAGCTCACTCACTATTCTGCTGCTGATGCAGTCACTGTGTACATACATGACATTACTTATCCGTACTGATCCGAGTTACATCCTGTATTATACCCAGCTGCACTCACTATTCTGCTGTGGTGCAGTCACTGGTACATACATGACATTACTATCCTGTACTGATTCCTGAGTTACATCCTGTATTATCTACCCCAGAGCTGCCTCTCACTATTCTGCTGCTGGTGCAGTCACTGTGTACATACATGACATTACTTATCCTGTACTGATCCTGAGTTACTCCTGTATTATACCCGCGAGCTGCACTCACTATTCTGCTGCTGGTGCAGTCACTGTGTACATACATGACATTACTTATCCGTGATCCTGAGTTACATCCTGTATTATACCCAGAGCTGCACTCACTATTCTGCTCGGTGCAGTCACTGTGTACATACATGACATTACTTATCCTGACTGATCCTGAGTTACTCCTGTATTATACCCCAGAGCTGCACTCACTATCTGGCTGCTTGCAGTCACTGTGTCATACATGACATTACTTATCCTGTACTGATCCTGAGTTACATCCTGTATTATACCCCAGAGCTGCACTCACTATTCTGCTGTGGTGCAGTCCACTGTGTACATACATGACATACTTATCCTGTACTGATCCTGATTCATCCTGTATTATACCCGCAGCTGCACTCACTGATCTGCTGCTGGTCAGTCACTGTGTACATACATGACATTACTTATCCTGTACTGATCCTGATTACACTCCTGTATTATACCCAGAGCTGCACTCACTATTCTGCTGCTGTGCAGTCACTGTGACATACATGACATTACTTATCCTGTACTGATCTGAGTTACATCCTGTATTATACCCCGAGCTTCACTCACTATTCGCTGGCTGGCAGTCACTGGTACATACATGCATTACTTATCCTGTACTGATCCTGAGTACACCTTATTATATCCCAGAGCTGCACTCACTATTCTGCGTGGTGCAGTCACTGTAAATACATTGCATACTTATCCTGTACTGATCCTGAGTTACATCCTGTATATCCCCCGAGCTGCACTCACTATTCTGCTGCTGGGCAGTCACTGTGTACATACACATTACTTATCCTGTACTGATCCGGAGTTACATCCTGTATTATACTCCAGAGCTGCACTCACTATTCTGCTGCTGGTGCAGTCACGTGTACATACATGACTTACTTTCCTGTACTGATCCTGAGTTACATCCTGCATTATACTCCAGAGCTGCACTCACATTCTGCTGCGGTGCAGTCACTGTGTACATACATGGCATTACTTATCCTGTACTGATCCTGCAGTTTACATCCTGTATATACTCCAGAGCTTGCACTCACTATTCTGCTGCTGGTGCATCACTGTGTACTTCATGCACATTACTTATCCTGTACTGATCCTGAGTTTTTTTTTTATCCGTTTTGCTCGAGCTTGCTCACTATTCTCTGGTTGTTTTTTATTGTTTAATATACATTTTTTCGATTGATTACATCTGTATTATACTCACAGAGCTGCACCCATATTTCTGACGTGTGCAAGTCACTGTGTACATACAGACATTACTTATCCTGACGATCCTGATTCCTGAGTTACATCCTGTATTATACTCCAGAGCTGCACTCACTATTCTGCTGGTGCAGTCACTGTGTACATACATGACATTACTTATCCTGTACTGATCCTGAGTTACATCCTGTATTATACCCCAGAGCTGCACTCACTATCCTGCGGCTGGTGCAGTCTCTGTGTACATAGATAACATTACTTATCCTGTACTGATCCTGAGTTACATCCTGTATTATACCCCAGAGCTGCACTCACTATCCTGCGGCTGGTGCAGTCTCTGTGTACATAGATAACATTACTGATATATAATGAAGCAGCTGTGCTGTGTTTCATGCTGAGACTTGTGGTTCCCCCGCAGCTGAGAAAACACAGTTTGCCTTCTCCTGTGCTGGTCATTAGGTCTCTGCCCTGCGGTGTATCTGGATCCTGCTCCTTCCTTCCTCCCTTCTATGGTCTGGGTCTGGGATGTCTGAACCCAGTTTTTCTTTCTCCCCCATAACACCCGCCTGCAGCCCTCACTCCCAAACGTGGAATGCACCGCCGGCTTTTAGAGCGTCCCGGGGGCTGTGTTTTATTTTTTTATTTCATTATTATTGCGGAAGGGACTCTGATCGTGGCTGATATTTCTGGAGCTCGGGTCAAGTTGCACATAAGCAGAGACATGATAGGACGGGCAGATAGCAGCAACACCCTAGAAACAGGAAAGTATGAGACACCATTACTCTGTACTTGGCACATGGGCTCGGTGTGGACGCCAGATCCATTCACTGCGAGGAGAAGATCTTTATAGAAATGGACTTTTATTGCTCTGGCGCCGGAGGTGCGGATGATCTGGTCAAGCCTGGGGGTGTGATGGGTCCAGGTGTCATAGGTTAAAGGGTCACCCTGCACAAGGGGAAGAAGAGTCTGACATACTGAACTATATCGGGTCCTGCCTCAACCATTAAAGGTGACCATAATAGGAATATATCGTCCAATATAGAATAATACAATGCAGGATCCTTTAAAGGGTCAACAGATTTTACCCCATTATACTACCACAGCCTCAGTTAGGGGGTGAAATATCCTTTTTAGCATTCCCTCTTTTCTGTGAAATTTCTATTAAAAAAAAAAAAAAAATCTCCAAAGTCATGTGATAATGAGCAGAGAAGAGTCATATTTTTTGGAGATGAGTCAATTTCAAAAGCCGAAAGGGGCAAGGTTCACTTCAGGTTTGGAAGATCACTGAAAGAAAAGCCTGATTGGGGCTAAAAGAGAATATATCCTTATCTTTAATATGACACCAGCAGCATATTTCTAGGTGCTATAGAACCAAACATAGGGGCCTCTAAACTTGATGAGAAATGGGGGAAAATGAGCTGAAAAGAGTTAGTTTATCTGAGGTCGGTAAAGTTTAGAGGCACCTGGGGGAGCATTACTACAGATGACCTTATATTACAGTACTATAGCACCTAGCAATTTGATTTTGGTGTCATTTATGAGATTCTTATCTTTCTTTCAGCTAACACCAGGCTTGCGATGAAGAAAGATGACTCTCATAAATGACACCAAAATCCTATTTCTAGGTGCTATAGTACTAGGTCGGCTAAATCCTCTCATTTTGGTGGGCAGGAGATGGATCAAGCATGTTGAAATTCACCATGCTCAATCCTTTGTTCTTAGATGGGCTAAGACCCTGACAGAGATGGGAATCTGATTCTCTCCATTTCCAGTGACATCATCACGTACATTGTGCATGTGATCGCTGACCTCATCGGTCTACTGCACCGTGTATGTGACATCATCGCTTCTGGAGTGGAAGCGGCAGAACTGGGAATTATTGGGAATAATCGGCTATGGGTGTATCAATAGAATGGAGAATGGTAAAGGGATACAACTTTGCAGGGTGACATTCCGGGTCCTGGGAAAGCTGGGTGTGAAGTCTCCCGTAGCAGCAGGTCCTTGCCTGGAGATTGATGGGCTGCCGGATTGATCTGGCGGACGTCTCGTGCGAGGGGTTTAGATTTTTACAGCTTGCAATGAGGCGTTGCCCCCTCTTCCCCTCCCACGTCCCACCATATGCGAGCGCTGGAATTCCATCACTTCCAGCCTTAATCTGGTTGGCACACGGGGCTCTTGGCATGCGGCTGGTTAATGGCGAGAAGTAAATGAGGCAGCGCCGGGCCTGTTTTTTCAATTAAGCGTTTGAAGCCGCCACGGAGAAGGTGTAAATGCGGCTCCTTGCGCCCCCCCCTGCCCGCCCCGCGCTGCCTCCAGGCCCCTTCTCTGGAAAATGTCTCTCCCGTTAGGCCCCTCGCTGCACTTTTATTATAAGATAAGCCTTTCATGTTTTATTGTTATGAGTGTAGGCCTGTCCTGGAGGTGCCACTTCTTAGTGGAAACAGCTGCGGAGGGATCAGGTGCCAGCAGCCCTCGCGTTCTGGCTGCGGCTTAACCCCTTGTCGTCCCTCGCCATAGACACCATCCCGGAACGATGGGAGTTGTAGTTTCCCCAACCTTCCAAGAAAGTCGTTCTTGATCTCAAGGTCGACCGCCCCTTTAAACAGTTATTTATTTGAGCAGAAAGCCGAGGATTTCCGCCATTTAGACGTGACTAAGAATTCGCCTTCATCCAGCGCGGCGGTATGATCCCATTCACCTTGTTCTGCTTATTTTCTATA
The DNA here is from genome assembly GCA_019512145.1 of Engystomops pustulosus. Taxonomy (NCBI): domain Eukaryota; kingdom Metazoa; phylum Chordata; class Amphibia; order Anura; family Leptodactylidae; genus Engystomops; species Engystomops pustulosus. The sequence continues at coordinate 162,110,816 of CM033646.1, read as the reverse complement.
CTCTAGTCACATCCAAAGCTGCATCCTGTACAGCACAGTATACTTGGTGAACTGTAGGATTATGGAGGTGGTATGTAGTATGACCCATTCACCTTGTTCTGATTACCTTATATCCTGCGCTGTACTCTAGTCACATCCAGAGCTGCATCCTGTACAGCACTGTATACTCTGTGAACTGTAGTATGAACCATTCATCTTGTTCTACTTACCTTCTATCCTGCGCAGTACTGTAGTCACATCCAGAGCTGCATCCTGTATACTCAGTGAATTGTAGCATTATGGTGGTATGTAGTATTATCCATTCACCTTGTTCTGCTTACCTTCTATACTCTAGTCACATCCAGAGCTGCATCCTGTACACTCGGTGAACTGTAGGATTATGATGGTGGTATGTAGTATGATTCATCATCCTAAAATCTCCCCCTCTCTCTTTCCCGCAGGTGCCGGCCTTGGATTGGGGATTGTCTTTTCCGTCATCTTCTTTAAGAGTAAGTTCTTGCCTTAGTCCTTTGACATTTCCCTCCACCGAGTCAACAAAGTTTCAACTATATGTGAGATGTGACTATGCAACGTACCTGTTCCTCCTTATGGGGGGGGGGGGGGGGCGGCGGCATCAGGTGCGATTTATTCCTAAATTATAGTCAGATTGTGTGTTCTAGGTGGAGCATCCCAGAAATATCCTACATGGACATGAAACTGTAAAGTCTTGCTTCCTGTGGTGGACACTAGGGGGAGCATTCTGTGTACATACAGATCAGTGTGTGATCTGTATGCAGTAAACTTATAAGTGCCCCCTAGTGGTGACAGGGGATTTCTATATCTGACTACAGACCACTCAGGGCTTATAGAAAGTTGGTTGATGTCTGCCATGCAGGGCAGAAAGGCTCAGGCCACACATACAGGCCGCCATGATGGCTTCAGCCTCTACTTCTGCGCCCACCAGGAGGTCATACAGCCAGCGCTGTCACTTCTCATAGTCCACCCGCAGGAACACAACCTGACGAAACTGTGAACTTGTACAAGCCAGACCCTCGCAGGTGTGGGGGATTTTTTTTACCAAATTTTTTTTTTTTTTTTTTTGTAGGCAATTTAACCAGTTCCCTTCCATACCGTCCCTTACTGCTTCAGATTTTGAAGGAAGCGCATTATCTACACTGAGCGCATTAATAAAGGAAATCTACCTTCAGATAAACCAGGGGCATTACTCATAGATCCAGACACCGTGACTGTGGTCATCTCCTTATATTTGTTAACCATGGCCTCCTTCCTTCTAAAATCGACTTTTACAATTATGCTGTAGCTTCGCAGGCTGTTAGACTGTGCACGAGCACTTCTTCCCCTCCCTCTGTCTGATGTAATCTCACAAAGTGGAAAGGGGGGAGCGCTGAGGGAGCAAAGGTTGAGGCAGAGACAGTGTAACGGCCTGTGAAGCCTTAGCACAGAGGGGCTCATTAGCGTAATATTAAAAGTTGACTTTAGAAGAAAGGAGGTCATGGATTACGCCCTCCCTTTGTCTGATGTGATCGCACACAGTGGTAGGGGAGGTGCTCCTGCACAGTGTAATGGCCTGTGAAGCTATAGCATAATTATAAATATTGATTTAAGAAGGAACAATGGATAACAAAGAAGATTACCACAGTCCCGGTGCCTGGACCTACGAGTAATGTCCCTGGTTTGTCCATGCTTGATTTCGATGTTGGTTTTAAAGGGATTTTCCAAAACTTGGGGGTCTGGTCAGGTCGTGGGTTATCGCGCAAGGGGGACTGATTTATAGAAAAGAAACAGTGGTGCCTAAGCCGGTGCATTGGATCATGCCCTTAAAGGGGTCATCCCTTATCTATACAGTGGTGGGTAACCTGTGAGGGTCCGCCTGCTGGGACGGTCCTGTCCATTCTTAATCTGTTTTATGATGGGACCCGCACAGAACAGCATCTTATCCCTCACTATGTAGATGGGGTATAACATAGGACAATTCCTTTAAGGAGTACTCCAGGCCATACTGATGTTCTATTGGATCGCCATGCTCCGCCCCCTACAGCCCTGTGTCACATTTTTAATGTAAAATATTTTCTCCTTCCAATATCCGTGACTCAGGACGTGATCTTTTATTAGGAGAGGGGAATGCGCTTTGATATCCGAAATGAAAGAGTCGCGCTCGTATAACGTATTTTGCAACGAATTTCGCCTTCACCCCTTATTTTTTGCTCCTAAAACTTTCCATTGGGTCACTTGTTTATAGGAGGGCGTGTGGTAGCGGCGGGTGCTGGGGAAGGGTTAATTGTCTCCACGTGGGCCTCCGAGTAACCCATAAAGCCTTCTCTTTCCAGGAAAGACGTGGCCCATCGTGTTCTCCTCCGGGATCGGCGTAGGAATGGCTTATTCTAACTGCCAGAACGACTTCCAGTCTCCGTACCTGCTGCACGGCAAGTTCGTCAAAGTGAGTACCGGGGGGAGGGGAGACCTGCGCCCATCACCCCCACCCCCCCATGGCCGTGTAATATCCCAGCACCAGCTTTAATGGACCTTTGCCCTTACACCTAGAGAGGCCGATTTTTTTTTTTTTTTTTTTTTTTTTTTAATGAACGGCACATTTTTGTAAAATAATCGCAACAAATGTAACGTCCCGGTGTCCGTCGTAGGGCAGTGAGTGGATTTATTACAATGGGGTGTAAATGGCTGTAAAAGTCTGGTCCAGCCCCCCCCCCCCCTCCAAACTTTTATTTTTTGTTTTAATTTTTAGAGAATTTTTGGAACATTACAAAGCGAGACCTCCGTCAGAATGTGCAGGGGCCCCGAACGGTTAAATCCCTAATTACCTCCAAATGTGTTGTGGTGGTTAATGGCGCAAGGACCGCTAACTGCCTAATTATTTAATAGCTGCTGGGGAACCGTGTGGAAACTATTAGGGAACAGTTATTCCTAGCAGAGAAGTAGCCCCCCTTCTTAAAGGGATCCTGACCGCTAAAGGGATCACTAGATGGCCAATCGCTTACTAGACAATTCCTCAGCCTATGTAGGTCCGCGCCTTCCACAAGGGGGCAGGACTGGTCGCTATGTTCATGGGCGCGCGCCCCTTTAAATCTCGGCATGTGGTCTCGTTGCAGGATCAGTGAGCAGCCGGACATCTGGATCCCCCCCCCCTGCAGGATGTACATGAGGATTTCTCCGGGGTCTCACTCATTTGTTTTCTATTCGCTGTCACAACATTTAGGGTAATAAAGATACAAATCTGTAATTACCTTCGTGTCTCGTCTCTGTTTTCTAAGTAAATTCTGAGAAATCCGTTAAAAAAAATTGTTACATTTTATGTGTTCAGTGTTACAGATTGGTTCCTACATGGTAGCCGATCACCGTATCCCGCCAGTCCCTGCCCTTAGGGAGTTTGCGGGGTGCAGTCCGGCGTCCCTGTGCCGCCGTTTTGGGGCATTCCTTCCTCCAATTCCAGTCTGTTATCCCACAGGTTTAATGGGAAGAGCCCCCTTAAATGTTTCCACATTCAGCAGATTACACCGTTTGACCTTTTTCAGAGATCTGCAGAGCATTGCTCTACCTCCTGATAGATAAATGGTGATCTATTCTGCAGACGATTACCCTAATGACCTTTGGTAAAACACAGGACATTACTTTGCCCCCCCTCTTTACATCGTGACATATTCTGCAGATTATAACACTGAATTTGAGAGATCTGCAGAACATCGCTCTACCTCCTCATAGATAAATGGTGATGTATTCTGCAGATTATTACACTACTGACCTCTGCTTAAACACAGGACATTGCTTGCCCTTCCCTCCTTTACGTTGTGACATATTCTGCAGATGATGCACCTTGGAGATCTGCAGAGCATTGCTCTTCTGCTCGACCGATATATCATGCAGAATATTAAACCACTGTCCTCTCATAAGACCTGCAGAACATTGCACCTCTTCCCCTACACAGATCACACCTCTGACCTCTAGAGATCTATACATTACTACAAATTAATATACAGGAGGTCCCCTACTTAAGAACACCCGACTTACAGACGACCCCTAGTTACAAACGGCCCTCTGGATATTGGTAATTTATTGTACTTTAGTCCTAGGCTACAATGATCAGCTGTAACAGTTATCACAGGTGTCTGTAATGAAGCTTTATTGTTAATCCTGGTTCTTATGACAATCCAACATTTTTAAAATCCAGTTATCACAAAGACCCAAAATAATTTGGGTGGAGCTACAATTATAAAATATACAGTTCTGACTTATATACAAATTCAACTTAAGAACGAACCTACAGAACCTATCTTGTACGTAACCCCGGGACTACCTTTACACAAACCTCTGGAGTAATGTGCAGATCATTGCGCCGCACCCTCTATCTCTTGACATGTAATAATCAGCGGACTGTCTATATCACTGACCTCTCTAGAGATCTGCAGAACATTGCTCTGAATCCTACTCTTCGAGACGGGACCTGGTGATCTATTCTGCAGATGATTGCACCTGTACCTGATGATTGAAACCTAGTGATATACTCTGCAGGTCCCTTGGCCCCAAGAGATCTACAGATTATTATACCACAAACCTCTCAAGATGTGTGCAGATCATTGCTCTGCCCTTTCTACCTCTTGACATATACATAGTCTGTTCATTATTACACCACTGACCTCTACAAGGAACTGCAGAGCATTGCTCCTGGACCCCTGCAACAGGTACCTGATGATAAATTTTGCTGATGATTACACCACTGACCTCTATAGAGGTGTTCACTGCCACCTCTACATATTCATTGCTGGCTATGACCTCTCTAGTGATCTGCAGAGCATTGCTCCTGTACTCGGAGACAGGGTACCTGGTGAATAGTTCTGCAGATGATTACCAAACTGAGCTCTCTAGGCATGTGCAGAACATTGCACTATGCTCTTGATCTATACAGTGATATATTCTGCAGATTATTACACTTCTGACCTCTAGAGAGCCGCATTTCTCTTTTACTACCTGATCCATACAAAGTGATATATCCTGCAGAGTATTACACCACTGAGAGTTGTTTCACTAAAATCGATTTAAAAACTGCAGCTCTAATTTTTGTACGTTTTGACTTGGGAAGAGTTTATCCAGAACGTATAATACAACTCCCATCATTCTTCCTGGGTAGACCCAGCACTTTCCCCTCTAACCCATGAGGGGGCACCTAATGGGCGCACTGTCTGCTGGATGAATGGGTGTACTGCTGCCATCTATTGGCCGGGAATGATCACTACATGTTATCTCGACTCGTAAGAAGTCATTTGTTGCCTGCAGTTGTACCCCAGCCACTAATTTAATGCCATTATTAACCCTTCATCTGTCACTTCTTATCTCTACATGAGGAATGGTGAAAATACTGGACGATAACCATTGTATTTGTTAAAATCTGGAATCATCTGACAGATATCTGATATCTACAGATATACTTTATGTAATAGGACCACAACATTTGCGCTCTGGAGTAACCTATTCTGACTCGTAAGGATTACACAATATATACCGTATATACTCGAATATAAGCCGAGGCCCCTAATTTTACCACACAAACCTGGTAAAAACCTATTTTTTTTAACTCGAGTATAAGCCGAGTTTGGGTTTTCAGCACGTTTTTTTTTGGCTGAAAAACTAGGCTTATACTTGAGTGTGTGTGTGTGTGTGTATATATATATATATATATAATACACTAATTTTGTGTACAGGAGCAGAGTGCACATATATTGTTCATGAAAGCAGTTGTAACAAAGTCACAATGGGACCTTGAGATTGCTGAAAGAACAGAGATTCTATAAAACTTGAAAACAAAAACCTACATTTTAACTTTGGGAGATTGGTCTTTGGTTCCACTAGCAGCTCCCCAGTCTTTGATGCTTTGGTTCTTATCAAACTGTGAATGATCATGTTGTTTAAAGTGCATCTACCACCAGGATAAAGGGCTTTATGCAAATCAGCCTGAGGGGCTCCAGGTTTCATAGGTGATAATGGAGCCTGGAGCCCCTCAGGTTCATTTGCATAGTCTATCATCCTGGCGGTAGATGTCATTTAAGTTGTGCTTGTGACCACTGAGCCAAACACTGGCCTCACTGGTCACGTCTGAATTAATGGTATATTACTACTGAGTCCAGTGATTCTCATGCACAGTGTATGGGACGTCATCACTTCCCGTTCTGTCTGGACTGGGGAACCTCCACTGGAGCAGAGAGAGAACCTCCAGAATTTCACTGGGATAAATACATAGGAAATTGTAGCCATGAGATTATTGTAGAATAAAATAACTTTTTTTATATACTTTTTGTTTCACGGTCTTAACTTTTTCAAGTTCTCCAATGATTTTTTACTACTCATTGATGACTATTTTCCCAGCAGTTTAAATACTGGCCTCAAAGCTCCCCTGATACATTGTAACAAACCGAGGAGAGAAAAGTTTCTATTGTCTTTGCTGCTACATAGTAAAGAACTCAAGGACCTGATTTTTCTCCACTAGGTGTTCTCCACTAGGTGTTCCCAGTCACTGACAGCAAGCAGAGAACTGAAAAAAATGCTACATGTGTGCAAAAGTTTCAGAACTTCTCATTGTATGAGGAAGTCAAACTGCAGCCTATGCTCATTTACGACCACCCCTTTAAGCACAGCCTATAGCCCCCTATACACGGGATGGGGTTTTGGTGCCAAAGTGTCCAGCCAGGAATTCCTCAGTTATTACTTTGACTTTTTAGCAGAAGTGATGATGAAATTCCTAGAGACAAGAGACCACAAGCAGATGGCACCCCACCCACCCACCACCCCATCCCTCCCCTCCAGTATCAGCCAGTACCTGCACCCTGCAGTCCCACCGCTCTGAGATGCTGGGACTGTGCTCTTGATGTTGGTCCCAAGGACTGTGCACACAGCTGCCTATCCCCCCTTCTCCTCCAGGAGTGGGCAGAGGAGGATTTTGGATGTCTTTTCCCTATTAGGAGAGGCGGGTTCAGTGCTGACTTGTGTTCTGCAGAGGAGACAGCTCTCCCCTTGCCTGCTCCCTCTCTATTTACTGGGGTCCTTGTTTTGCAGCCTGACACTAACCCTGGATGGATTGTAAGCCTTAGGGATCACTGTATGGAATTCCCTCTGACTCTCCTCCCGGTAAGTTCACTTTTCCTCCTCTTCTTGGGGGTCTCCTTTGGTTTCCCCTCATCACTGTATTACAATGCTCTTTGTATCTGGAGGCTCCTTCCTTGCAGGCAGTAGAACATTAGATGTTAAGCTCTTGGAGCAAGCAGCTCTTGTTCTACATTTCATCTGGTCTACGTTTGATCCCTCTTACTATTTTGGTTAACCCTCTGATGGCTGATAATGAGGTCTCACACAATTGACTCTTTTAAGGTAGAAGACCCCTCTATAGGACATCCTTCCCTTTCCTAAACTTCACTCACATCTTTCAGAATGATTGCCTGTCCCTTTTAATATGTCACTATGAAATCTGGAGGTACATTGTAACAAAGGATCATTCTTAGAGTTTACCAAAAAAACGCTATTTACTTCTTTGTGGCGTCAGTTCTGAACTAAATATTCCCAAAATTGTCCAATTACTCTGCTATAGAGACCTGACTCATCCCGGCAAGTGCTGAGCAAGCGTCATATAGATATAGTCACCTGACCTGAACCACAGTATATATAATTAGTAGTAATAATAATCCGTTCTCCCGGCCGGTGCCCACCATTTACCCCCCCCCCCCCCCATCTAACCCTGAATTCCCATTCTTCACATAGTCATTCATACATGTGTCCGATAATTTTGGGGAGGGTGTATATAACCCCCACCAACCTCCACACACCTACTAATGAGAATTATATGTGCTTTGTTAAAAATAACATTGTTGCCTTTTCTCCAAACTGTAGTAAACCCTATTCCTCCTAATTTAGCAATTTATTATTTGCACAAAAATCTAAAACTCCTTTTAATTTTGATACAATCCGCCCTGAAATTATTTAATGTATCAGTCTACTAAATATTTCACTAGACGTTTGTAATCTTCCCTCTCCTGCACCCCCAAATCCGGAGGAAGATTAACCCCTTCCATATTACCGAAGATTAACAAAAACTTCCTCTAATCCACCCCTGAGTTTAGAGAACTACCCATATTGAAAATTATTACCCCCAACATGTGTCCTAACCTAAACCTCCCTTAATCACGGGGATTAATTTAGTGACCGATGACCTGCTACTACGTCCAGATGATGGTCACGCCATAGGTTTATCCAACACCGCCCCCCCCCCCCCCCCCCCAACTCAAATCGCTACAACTGATATCTTCCAACGCTTTTCAAACTTTCCGCGTTTCCAGTCATAACCATGTCCGGAATATTTTTTTATTTTTTATTTTTTTTTCAAATTGTTAAAATTTTATAATTTTTTTTTTGTTCCTTTTAAAATAAATAAATACATTTTAGATATTTAACCTCCTAAATGGCGCGTGTGTGTGGAATTTATCAACTTCTTATCCGAAGATTCTTAATATTGAAACTTTTATAAAAAGTGGAAATTGAGGGATCATAGTGCATCCGTTATTTGCGCCAAAATATAATTGGCTCTTACAAGGTGCAAATTTGGGCCCATTGCAACATAAACACACCTGTCCTCCACATATTGGGAGACTGATGACGACGTCTATAGGTGAATGTGGCTGCAAACCTGCTGCCTAATCTGAGCATCGGCTTTGTAACCAGCACAGTATAACGTCTTTTGAAGCTTTAGTGATTATTCTTATACGTGTGATTCTCTGAATGGACGTCTTGGGATTTGTGTAGTATCTATACTAATTCTCTCTAATTTTCTAATAACGTGAGTAGTTTGTGGCTACGTATTATCACATTAGGTTGTATTTTTGTTATTGCAAAATATAACTTCCTACACTGTTACTTTGTATCTTGTTTCTTGTAGATGTAATTTCAGTGTCTGCCCCTTTAATCTAAAACTGGGTCCTTCCCCGGGCACCATATACCCCATACCCCCGCCAAGTAATGTTTCCTTTAAGCATTGCCGGTAACATTATTCTTTTCCCATGTTTTATAATATTTACATTTTATAGAGATATTAATAACATATAAAACCTCACATTGCGCAATTTTTTGCTTCTTCCTGCCAAAATTCTCCGGTGCTGATAACAAACATATCCTTATAACACCTCCAGCATGTGCCACGTAGTTATAACAATGTATCGTAGCTACAACAGAGTCTCCTCATGATTAACATTTTATCACAGAGGGCACAAAAGTATCTGCTACATCCAACACAAAGTGTAAATTCACTGCAAAGTCTGGACTTCTCATACTGATTGAAAGGATGAACTGCAGCGTTACAACCTAAGAAATTATGTACCACAAAACCACCCATGTAGAACATTTTATTAACTTAATACTGCCCCCTAGGTACAGGAATATAACTACTATAATACTGCCCCTATGTACAAGAATATAACTACTATAATACTGCCCCCTGTGTACAAGAATATAACTACTATAATACTGCCCCCTATGTACAAGAATATAACTACTATAATACTGCCCCTATGTACAAGAATATAACTACTATAATACTGTCCCCTATGTACAAGAATATAACTACTATAATACTGCCCCCTATGTACAATAATATAACTACTATAATACTGCCCCCTATGTACAATAATATAACTACTATAATACTGCCCTCTATGTACAAGAATATAACTACTATAATACTGCCCCCTATGTACAAGAATATAACTACTATAATACTGCCCTCTATGTGCAAGAATATAACTACTATAATACTGCCCTCTATGTGCAAGAATATAACTACTATAATACTGCCCCTATGTACAAGAATATAACTACTATAATACTGCCCCCTATGTACAAGAATATAACTACTATAATACTGCCCCCTACGTACAAGAATATAACTACTATAATACTGCCCCCTACGTACAAGAATATAACTACTATAATACTGCCCCTACGTACAAGAATATAACTACTATAATACTGCCCCCTAAGTACAAGAATTAGAACTACTAAATACTGCCCCCTATGTAAAGAATATAACTACTTAATACGTGCCTCCTATGTACAGAATAGAACTACATTAATACTGCCTCCTTATGTTAAGGAATAGAACTACTCATAATATGCCCCTATGTACAGGAATATAAACTAATCAGACTTCCCCCGATGTACCAGAATATAACTACTATAAATACTGCCCCCCTTGTACAGGAATATAACTACTATAATACTGCCCCACTATGTACAAGATATAACTATATAATACGCCCCTATGTTACAGAAATAACTACTCATAAGACTGCCCCTATGTACAAGAATATAATACTATAATACTGCTCACTATGACAGGAATATATTACTATAATACTGCCCCTATGTAACGAATATACTATTAATACCTGCCCCCATGTACAGAATATAACTACTATATACTGCCCCTATGTTACAGGAATGAACTACTATAATACTCCCTATTACAGGAATAGACTACTATAATATATGCACACTATGTAACGAATAGTAACTACTATAATACTGCCCCATGTACAGGAATATAACTACTATACTACTGCCCCTATGTACAAGAATATAACTACTATAATACTGCCCCTATGACAAGGAATATACTACTATAATACTGCCCTATGTACAAGAATATAACTAACTATAAACTGCCCCCTGATTTTTTTGTACAGAATATAACACTAATAAATACTGCCCCCTATGTACAAGAATAAACTACTAACTACTGCCCCATGTACAAGAATATAACTACTATAATACTGCCCCCTATGTACAAGCATTAAACTAATAATCCTGCCCTATGTACAAGAATATATACTACTATAATATGCCCCCTATGTACAGGAATATAATAGTTGTAAATGCAGTAGATAGGAACACTGTACAACTGCTAGGTCGTGCTCATAACATTATGACCGGATATGGTGGGGGGGGATTATTTATTCCCGTTTTAACCCCTTAACGCTCTGCGCCGTAGCTTACGTGCGCAGAGGTATAAGGAAGTATGAAGAGGGCTAGAGGCTGAGTCTCTTTATACAGAGGGGGGTGTTTGCATTTTGCACACAAAAACCCACCGCTAATAACCGCGGTCGGTGTGCTGCACGATCGCGGGCTATTAACCCTCTAAACGACGCCCGCCAAAGTCGCGGGCGGCGTTTTAAAAGACGGCGGCGCGCGGGCGCCACCATCTTTTTTTCGATCGCCACGCCCCCGAACGTATGGGGGCGGGCGATCGGTTACCATGGTAGCCTCGGGTCTTCTCTTGACACGAGGGCTACATGGTTTATGCGCAGGTTCGTTACAATGAGCCAGTGGCTCATTGTAATGTAAGACCTGCAAAAACGCCATATATTGCATACTGTAGTATTGCAGTATATGGTAGGAGCGATTCTGATCATCTAGGGTTATTGTACCCTAGATGGTCTAAAAATAGTGAAAAAAAAAAAGAAAAAAAAAAAGTTTAAAAAATAAAAAAAATAAAAATATTAAAAAGTTCAAATCACCACCCCTTTCTAGAAGGATATAAAACATAACAAACAGTAAAAAACACAGAAATATAGGTATCGCCGCGTCCCAAAATGCCCGATCTATCAAAATATAAAACGGTACGGCCGGGCGGTGACCTCGAGGCGGGAAAATGGCCGCCCAAATGTCGAAATGCGACTTTTACACCTTTTATACAAACATAAAAAATGAAATAAAAAATGATAAAAAGTTCGCCACAGACCTCAAAATGGTTATGAGCAATGAAAACGTCGCTCATTTCGCAAAAAATGACCCCTCACACATTCCGTGCGCCAAGTATGAAAAAGTTATAGCGTCAGAAAGATGGCAAAAAATTTTTTCTTTTTTGTACACATTCGTTAATTTTTGAAAATGTATTTAAAACACAATAAAACCTATATAAATTTGGTATCACCGCGATCGCACCGAACAAGAATAAAGTAGGCGTGTTATTTGGAGGAAGAGTGAAAAGTCGTTAAAAATGAGCCACAAGAACGTGACGCACGTGCGTTTTTTTTTCAATTTTTCCATTTGGAATTTTTTTTCAGTTCAGCAGTACACGGCATGTTAAAATAAATAACATTACGGGAAGTAAAATTTGTTACGCACAAATAAGCCTCACCACAGGTCTGTACACGGAAAAAAATGAAAAAGTTATGGATTTTTGAAGTGTGAGAGGCGAGAAATGAGCCGGAAAACCCTCCGTACCTTAAGGGGTTAATACTCGCTTCATGTTCTGCTTTTAGAATTTTGGTCTGTGGACTTTGGATCAAAAACAAAGAGCTCATAATTTCCATATTTATTATTGGGGGAAGTGACATCAGGAGTTTGGGTCATGGGAAACAGGTGAGTCTGGAGTTTGGGATGTGGAGGGGAAGGCTGGGGGGTGGATGCTGGGAGTTGTGCTGCACATCTGTGCGGAGCGCGGTGGTTCCGGTGCTTCTGGGAGTGTGAGAGTAATGGGGGGACATCCTGTCAGACCCCGGGACAGCAGAAGGGGTTAATGCAGCTAATAGATAGGAAGGTTGCAGCAGGCGGGTCCCCAAGTCTGATACATCTCTTCTCTTGCTGGTCCGTAAATATATTTGTTATAATGTATATCCAGTGTATACTGTGTGTATACAGAGTCTCTTGTCCCCATATCTGTGAAGGGATGTTCAGGAGTAACATTTTTTTTTTCCTTTTAATACAGGGCACCCCTGTCCATATCTATCTCCTGTATTGCAGCTCAGCCGCATATATAGTGGCACGGAAAGTATTCAGACCCCTTTACATTTTCACTCTGTTTCATTGCCAGCCAATTGGTAAGATCCCAAAAGTTTTTCGTTTGCTCATTAATGCTCGCTCCATATTGACAGAAAATAAATAAATGTAGATATTTTGAATTTATTAAACAAGGAAAAACTGAAATATCCCCCGGGGATGAGTATTTGGCTCCCCCGGGGATGAGTATTTGGCTCCCCGGGGATGAGTATTTGGCTCCCCCGGGGATGAGTATTTGGCTCCCCCGGGGATGAGTATTTGGCTCCCCCCGGGGATGAGTATTTGGCTCCCCCCCCGGGATGAGTATTTGGCTCCCCGGGGATGAGTATTTGGCTCCCCTTTGCTCAGTGTTGAGTAGAAGCTTTGGAGCTGGTGTGCAGCCGGAGTCTTCTTGGGAAGATGCTACAGTTTCCACCCTGGATTGTGGGGATCCTCTGCCTCTCCTTGCAGATTCTCCAGTTCCTTCAGGTTGTATGGTGGCCCTTGTGGAAGCCATTTTCATGTCTCTCCAGAGAAGCCCAATGGGTTAGGTTGGGCTCTGGCATGTTGTGCCACGTCAGGGAATGCGCAGCAGAGATGTCTGAAGCCTTGTTTGAGCTGTAGGGTCATTGTCTTGTTGGGAAGGTTCAGCACAGTCTGAGGTCCAGAGCACTCTGGAAGAGGTTCTCATCCAGGATATCTCTGATACTTGGCCGCATTCATCTTTCCTTCCATTACACACGGTGGTCTGTCCCCCCCATAGCCTGATGCTGCCCCCATGTGTCACTGCTGGGATTGTATTGCAGGTGATGAGCAGCACCTGGTTTCTCCACCGCTAAGAATTAAACACCAAAAAGTCTTCATCTTATCGAGCAGAGAATTTATTCTTAGTCCAGGATCCTGTCATGTGTTTTGCACACTGGCTGCGGATTTCATGTTTGCACTGAGGAGAAGCTTCCAGACTCTGCCGTAAAGCTCCGACTCAGAGGTGCAGTGATAGGTGACTGCCATCTTCCTACTGCATCTCTGGGGCTCAGCACAGTGATCTTGGGGGTTCTTCTCTCTCACCAAGGCTCTTCTCCCATGTTTGGCTAGAAGGCCAGGTCGAGGAAGAGTTGTGGTCCTCCTAAATTTCTTACATTTAAGTATTATGGACGCCACTGTGCTCTTAGTACCTTGAGGTTGCAGAGAGTACTTTGTAAACTGTCTCCAGATCTGTGCCTTGCTACAATTCTGTCCTGAGCTCCTTGGGCAGCTTTAGACCTCATGATTCTATGTGTTCTGCATGCATGTGAGGTCTTATAGACAGGTGTGTGCCAATTGGTTGATTAAACACTCTGGATTCCAAGAAGGGAGTACAAAACATCTCAAGGAGGATCAGAAGGAAATGGACAGATGTGAGTTAAAGTGTCACGCAAAGGAGCTGAATATTTATGACCATAAGATATTAAGCTTTTCTTGTTTAATAAAATAGCAAAATATCTACACTTATGTTTTATGGTCAGAGTGGTGAGTGCATTTCTGCAAAAAAAAACTTTTTTGATCTCCCCAATTGCTGCAATGGAACTAAGATTGAAACATTTAAAGGGGTCCGAATACTTTCCTTACCCACTGGATAAGCTGAAATACCAGATAGCTATATGCAGATGTGATGCTGTCATCACTTCTAATACGGACAGCCCTTTAAAGGGCTTTTACCATCAGGATGAAGGATTGTATGCAAATGAGCCTGAGGGGCTCACGGCTCCATAGATGTTAATGGAGCCCCTCAGGCTCATTGCATACAGTGTTTCACATCAGATGTGTAATATCTCTTTGTGGTTCTATAGTTACAACACAGAGATTCTCCTAGATTCTCATGCGGGTTTCAAAAGGGTGGATCCAGCGCCACTCGTATAGCTGTACATCACAGGGACCCTTTATGGTTGTTGTTGCAACTTCTGTGTGAGAACTTTAGAACCACAGAGAAATTACAAATCTAGTTGTGACAATTGATCCTGAGACAATCATGGTTCTTCTGCCATAGGGTCAAAGAGAAAGAGGGTCATGGCGGTCAGCCCTTCATCCATTATTTGATGGGAGGGATCGGATCGAGATATAATGTTTCTTTCTTTCTGAATTAGATGAGTGTCCAGGGACATTTCACTCATGTCAGGAATAAGAAGCTAAAGAGCAGTTCCATCAGAGGGGAGATACACCAGTATGTTAGTGGCCGTTGTTTACAATCCTTTCCTGGTGGTAAATGTCCTTTACTAGCCAATCCCTGTGTTTTGTTGATATATACAGACACCCATTCCCCTGTCCCAGTGGTACATACAGCCCCAGTCCTTGTTCAGTGGACAAGCACCCAGTCCTGTGCTCCCAGTAGTAGTATACAGCACCAGTCGTGCCCAGTGGTACATACAGCACCCAGTCCTGTGCTCCCAGTGGTAGATACAGCACCCAGTCCCGTGCTCCCAGTGGTAGATACAGCACCCAGTCCCGTGCTCCCAGTGGTAGATACAGCACCCAGTCCCGTGCTCCCAGTGGTACATACAGCACCCAGTCCCATGCTCCCAGTGGTACATACAGCACCCAGTCCTGTGCTCCCAGTGGTATATACAGCACCGGTCCTGTGCTCCCAGTGGTATATACAGCACCCAGTCCCATGCTCCCAGTGGTACATACCGCACCCAGTCCCGTGCTCCTAGTGGTATATACAGCACCCAGGCCGGTGCAACTAGTGGTATATACAGCACCCAGTCCCGTGCTCCTAGTGGTATATACAGCACCCAGTCCCGTGCTCCTAGTGGTATATACAGCACCCAGTCCTGTGCTCCTAGTGGTATATACAGCACCCAGGTCGGAGGTTATATAGGTGACAATACATATGTCTGCCATTATGTCCCTCGATAAGGCATTGTTCACATATGTCCGTCGCTTTCCCTCTGGTGTGGTTCTGAAGTACTGATCCCATTGTTTTTTATAGGATTGTTTCTTACATCTGGCATTGAAATCCATCTGTGAGGTGATGGACGGTAATTTTGGGTTCTGCTATTAGTGGCTGATGATAATGATGTGGATGTTGTGGTCTGGAGGTTCCTCATCAGTGCAGATCCCACAGGACTATGGAGAGGCTCCCAGACGGGGATCGGGGAATGGCTGTACATTCTCTGGGATTACTGGGGATTTAGCTCCATGTGTAGAATATGTACCAGACATAACTATTGGAGCGCAGGGATGTGGTGATGAATACGGTGAGAAAGTTACTAGGACAGAACAGGTACTACCACCCTTAGGAAATAACTCGGGGGGGTTATATTTGACCAAACATGTTCTTTTACCATTCAGGAATCTGGAAAAGTTGGCTGACAATGTTGTTTTATTCGCTTTTGAAGGAATTTCTGTAGCGATTACAGATCAATCTGTGAATCTAGTTCCCCTTCTGGATGCCCCAATCATCCCCTGGCATCTCATAATTGTCTCACGTTAAAGGCTCAGGCCCCTTAAAAAGTTGTCTGTCTTACAAAGCGTAGTACTACAAGTACCAGGAGGCCAGTATCGGATGACTCCTGGGACTTGTGGATGAGCCCCCTGTGCCAGGCTCCTCCTCAGACACGCAGGGGTTAAGCAGGTTTCTGGTCTTGGGGAGACATCAGTCTTGTAGATGGAGAGATACTGAAGCGCTTTATGTTCAGCCAAAGTGAATTCCAGCCCCGAGGCTGCGGGACATTCCTGCTCAGGGTGAGATGAGACTGTCTGTACATGAATGTGAAGGTGAAGGTAATTTACAGACACGTTCCTCTGTGCAAATTACTGTCAGGATCCAAGAGGGCAACAAATTAGTCACCTGGGGGCCCCTTAGGGCCACAATCCCCACATACCAGGAAGCAGGGCCGCCATTGGTGTGGCTATAACTGCGCCGGACATGGACAAATCCCTGACCCCATCACAGCCCATACAAGCCACATACTATGGGACACATTTACTTACCTGTCCTGCGCGTTCCCCCAAAGTGCATTGTCCGTGTATAATGCACTGTGCCGCGAGTCACTGACATTGTGCGCCCGATATCCTGCATGTGTCGCTTCCCCGCTCAGATCGGTCGGACTTCATCTTCTTCTTCCTGGTGCATGTAAGTGCATTGTCTTGCGACACAAATTAAACGTTAAAACCCGCACTCAGACCAATTCAGCACCACAAACGCCCCTCCTCCCATTTCTGTCGCATGAAACCAATCCCCAGTTTAATACCTGTCACAGCAGCGAAATCCCCAAAAACGCCGTAAAATCTGGCAAAAGTGCAATTGATCAGCCCCTATGTGTGATACTGACTGCTGAGCTGCTGTATGTAATCCTATCATGTGTGATACTGTCTGCTTAGCCGCAGTATCTGATCCTATTATGTGTGATACTGTCTTGCTGAAGGGCTGTATCTAAACCTATTGGGGGACATTTACTTAAAGTGTTGGTGTCTGCATTGGCTTTGTTACCGACCTGCTCTCGGTAAGAAGACACACATTTAATATTGTGGAGCTGTGCAGAGACATTTCTGGCGCCGAGACCATTTTCTGTCCCTGGGACCAAAATCTGTCCCGAGCACCAGAAATGTGTCCAACAGTCCCTGCTAGACCAGTTTTCTTTTGGTCTACTTTCCGCCAGTTTACAGCGCCCAAAAAGGGCTGCGACACATATTAATTGTGTCTGAGTTTCCACTCCGCCAAAGCCACGCCCCTTTTCGGAGAAGAGTCGGAGCAGACGGAAAAAGTCATTTTTTCTGTCCCCGACAGCTAATAAATAGGTAGGAGAGCAGAAGATGCGGTGAAAGCGCCACAAAACTGGCGGAAACGCCATAGTAAATGTCCCCCATTGTGTGTGATACTGTCTGCTGAGCCGCTGTATCTAATCTCATCGTGTGATACTGTCTTCTTAGCAGCTCAGCAATGTATCTAATCCCATTGGGGCACATTTACTAAGGGTCCGCACACCGCAATTCCGTCGGGTTTCCCGAATATTTCCGATTTTCGCCACATTTAACATGGTTTTTTCGCGCACGCGAGCAGATTTTGGCGCAATTGTGCCGACTTTCATGCGACACAAACCGGGGGGCGTGGCCGTCGGACAACCCGACTGATTCGGACTGAGCGCGGGATCTAAAATTCAAATTCTGTCGCAAGACAATGCACTTACATGCATCGGGAGGAAGAAGGTGAACTTCGGTAGACCTCAGCGGGGAAGCGACACATGCAGGATATCGGGCACACGAGCTATGTGAATCACGCAGGATCGTCGGACATACGGATCGGCGATAATACGCAGGACGGGTAAGTAAATGTGTCCCATTGTGTTTAATTATGTCTGCTGGGCTGCTGTATCTATTACTATGATGCATGATACGGTTTGCTGTGTATCTAATCCCATCATGTGTGATACGGTTTCCTTAGCCGCTGTATCTAATCCCATCATGTGTTATATTGTCTTCTTAGCCAGTGTATCTAATCTTATTGTGTGTGATACTGTCTGCTTATCCGCTGTATACAATACCAGTGTGTGTGATACGGTCTGCTTAGCCGCTGTATCTAATCCCATTGTGTGTGATACTGTCTGCTTAGTTGCTGTATCTATTCCCATTGTGTGTGATACTCTCTTCTTAGCCGCAGTATCATGTGATACTATCATGTGTGATACCGTCTGCTGAGGTGTGGTATCTAATACTATGATGTAGGATACTGTTTAGCTGAGCTGTGTATCTAATCCTATGACGTGTGATACCACCTTTGTATCTCAGCGTGTCCTGTGTCTCAGCACATCACTCGCCTCCACCATTGGCCGTGTAGCTGATGGCTTGGTGGTGTCTTGTGTGGTGATGAATGCGCTCTTGTCTCCTCACAATGGCCGCTGTGTCAGTATTACTCGGGCCTAGCGCTCACTATCTGCCCAGCACCTGGTACATTGTGGTCTGGAGACACAAACATCCTGACATGGGCCACAGTCCAGGGTCATGGAGTACAGGGAAACATCCCGCAGCTGCCAGGAACCTGCGTCCCAGATTTATTTACACGTATGAGGAGAATTTCTCACACTGACTCACAGGAAGAGCCTGGAACATGTCATTGTTAGGATCCATTCACATGTGGCAGATTTGTTGTAGAAATGTCTGTGACTGAAAATTGGTCCCATATGAACGGGATTAACTATCATGGAGATTTATCCATCCTGGTATAACCTGGGGATCTCCTGTATATACCGTAATTATATATGTACAGCCGGTATAACCTGGGGATCTCCTGTATATAATTGGTATATGTACAGCGGTATAAGATGGGGATCTCCTGTAGTATAATATATATGCTACAGTCCGGTTAACCTGGGGATCTCCTGGATTAATCATATATGTACAGCTTGGGGTATAACCTGGGATGCTCCTGGTATATATGATATATGTACAGCCGGTATAACCTGGGATCTCCGTATATAATGATATATGTAAGCGTATAACCTGGGGATCTCCTGTATATTAATATATGTACAGCCTGGTATAACCTGGGGATTCCTTATATAATGATATATGTACAGCTGGTAAACCTGGGGATCTCCTGTATATAATGATATATGTACAGCTGGTATACCTGGGGGATCTCCTGTATATAATGATATATGTACAGCGGTATAAAACTGGGGATCTCCTGATATTATGATGTATATACAGCGGTATAACCTGGGGGATCTCCTGTTATAATGATATATGTACAGCGGTATAACCTGGGATCTCCTGATATAATGATATTTGTAAAGCCGGTATAACCTGGGATCTCCTGTATATAATGATATTACAGTGGTATACAATGGGGATCTCCTGTATATAATGATATATGTACAGCTTGTATAACCTGGGGATCTGCTGTATATAATGATATATGTACAGCCGGTATAACCTGGGGATCTCCTGTAATATGATATATGTACAGCGGTATAACCTGGGATCTCCTGTATATAATGATATAGTACAGCTGGTAAACCTGGGGAATCTCCTGTATTAATGATATATGTACAGCCGGTATAACTGGGGATCTCCTGTATAAATGATATATGTACAGTGGTATAACCTGGGGATCTCCTGTATATAATGATATATGTACAGCTGGTATACCTGGGGATTCTTCTAATATATGATTATGTACAGCTGGTATAACCTGGGATCTCCTGTATATAATGATATATGTACAAGTGGTAAACCTGGGGATCTCCTGTATATAGTGATATAGTACAGCGGTATAACCTGGGGATCTCGGATATTGATATATGTACAGCTGGTATAACCTGGGATCTCCTTATAATGATATATGTACAGTGGTATAACCTGGGATCTCCTGATATATGATATATGTACAGCCGGTAAACCTGGGATTTCCTGATATATGATATATAGGTACAGCTGGTATAAACCTGGGGATCTCCTGTATATAATGATATGTACAGCTGGTATTAACCTGGGGATCTCCTGGATATAATGAATATGTACAGCCGGTATAACCTGGGATACTCCTGTATATAAGATATATGTACAGCTGTATACCTGGGATCTCCTGTATATAATGATATTGTACAGCTGGTATAACCTGGAGATCTCCTGTATATAATGATATATGTACAGCCGGTAAACCTGGGGATCTCCTTATATAATTGAGATAGGTTACAGCGGTATAACCTGGGGATCTCCTGTATATAATGATATATGACAGCCGGTATAACCTGGGATCTCCTGTATATAATGATATATGTACGATGGAAACCTGGGATCTCCTGTATAATGTATATGTACAGCCGGTATAACCTGGGGATCCTGTATATAGATATATGTACAGCGGTATAACACTGGGGATCTCTGTATATAATGATATATGTACAGGCTGGTAAACCTGGGGATCTCCTGTAATATGAATATAGTACAGCGGTTATAACCTGGGGATCTCCTGTTATAATGATATATGTACAGCTGGTATAACTGGGGTATCTCCTGTATATAATGATAGATGTACAGCCGGTATACCTGGGGATCTCCTGTATATAATGATATATGTACAGCTGGTATAACTGGGGATCTCCTGTATAAATGATAATGTACACCGTTATACACAGGGATCTCCTGTATATAATGATATATGTAAGCTGGTATAACCTGGGACTCCTGTATATAATATATTGTACAGCTGGTATAACCTGGGGATCTCCTGTATATAATGATATATGTACACTGGTATACCTGGTGATCTCCTGATATAATGATATAGTACAGCTGGTGTAACACTGGGATCTCCTGTATATAATGATATATGTTACAGTGGTATAACCTGGGATCTTCTGTATATGATATAGTAAGCTGGTATAACCTGGGGATCTCCTGTATATAATGATATATGTACAGCTGGTAAACCTGGGGATCTCCTGTATATAATGAATATGTACAGCTGGTATAACCTGGGGATCTCCTTATATAGATATATACAGTGGTATAACTGGGGATCTCCTGTATATAATGATAATGTACAGCGGTAAACCTGGGGATCTCCTGTATAAATGTATAGTCACGGTATAACCTGGGGATCTCCTGTATATAATGATTATGTACAGCGGTATAAATGGGATCTCCTGTATATATGATATATGTACAGCGGTATAACCTGGGATCTCCTGTATAATGATATATGTACAGCCGGTATAACCCTGGGGATCTCCTGTATATAATGATATAGTAAAGCGGATAAACCTGGGGATCTCCTTTAGATAATGATATGTACAGACGGGTATAACAGGCTGGGGATCTCATGTATATAAGATTATATGTACAGCCGGTATACTGGGGATCTCCGGAATAAGAGTCAGCGTACCTGGGAGCTTAAATGATATATGTACAGCGGGTTATAACCTGGGGATCTCTGTATATAAGATAATGTACAGGCGGTATAACTGGGGATTCCCTATTATATATGTATATGTACAGCCGAGTTAACCGGTGTTTCTTTACTGATAATGTATATGTCAGCCGGTATAACCTGGGGATCTCTCTGTATTAAGATATAGGTACAGGGTATAACCTGGGGACCTGTATATAATGACATATGTACAGCTAAACCTGGCCGAGTATAGAGTATATATGTACAGTATGGTTACTGGGGATCCATGTTTATTATATACCGCTGGGATACTGGGATCTCGTTATAATGATATATGTACAGCGCGTATAACCTGGGGATCTCCTGTATATTAATGATATATGTACAGCCGGTATAAACCTGGGGATATCTGTATATAATAATAGTACACTGGTATAACTGGGGTCCTGTTATAATGATATATGGTACAGTCCGGGTATAACGGGGATCTCCTGTATATAATGATATAGGTACAGCGGGTATAACTGGGATCCCGTATATTAATGAATATACAGCCGGATATAACCTGGGGATCTCCGTTATACTAATGATATATGTACAGCGGTATAACCTGGGATTCTGTATATAATGATATAGTACAGCCTGGTTATAACCTGGGGATCTTCTGTATATAATGAATCAGCTGTACAGCCGAGTATAAAATGGGATACCTGCTGATAATGATATAGTACAGTGTATAACTGGGGATCTCTGTATATAATGATATAGTACAGGCGGATAACCTGGGATCTCCGTATATAATGATATGTACAGCTGGTATAACTGGGGATCTCTGTATATAATGTATAGTACAGGGTGTTGTAACTGGGGATCTCCTGATATATAATGATATATTAACAGCTGGTAGTAACCTGGGGATCCTATACATAGTGATATATGTACAGCTGGTAAACCTGGGGATCTTCTGATTATGATATATGTAAGCTGGTATAACTGGGGATCTCCGTATATATGATATGTACAGCTGGTTAGAACCTGGGGATCTCCTGTTATAATGATATATATACAGCGGTAGTATAACCTGGGCTCTCTGAATATTAATGATATATGTACAGCCGGTATAACCTGGGGCATCTCTGTATAATGATATATGTAACAGCCGGTATAACCTGGGGCATCCTGTATATAATGATATTATGTACAGCTGGTATAACCTGGGGATCCTGTATATAATGATATAGTACAAGCCGGTATAACTGGGGGATCTCCTGTATATAATGATATATGTCACTATAAGCCAGGTATAACCTGGGGATCTCCTGTGTATAAGTGCTATATGTACAGCGGTATAACCTGGGGATCTCTGTTAAGTGATATATGTACAAGCCGGTTATAACCTGGGGATCGTCCTGTATTATAATGATATATGTACAGCTGGTATAACCTGGGGGATTCTGCCTGTATATAATGATATATGTACAGCGGTATAACCTGGGGATCTCTGTATATAATGATAATGTACAGTGTATACCTGGATTCTGTAATAATGATATATGTACAGCCGGTATAACCGTGGGATCTCCTGTATATAATGAATAGTACAGCGCTGTAACCTGGGGATCTCCTGTATATAATGATATATGTACAGCCGGTATAACCTGGGGATATCCCTGTTATTAATGATATATGTACAGCGGTAAACCTGGGGATTCCTGATATAATGATATATGTACAGCCGTATAACCTGGGAGCTCTGTATTAATGATATATGTACAGCGGATAATGGGATTCCTGTATCGGATATATGTACAGCTGGTATAACCTGGGATCTCCTGTATATAATGATATATGTACAGCTGGTATAAACTGGGATCTCCTGTATATAATGATAATGTACAGCTGGATAACCGGGGATCTCCTGTGATATAATGATAATGGTACAGCGGTATACCGGGGTCTCCTGTATATATAGATATGTACAGCCGGTTATAACCGGGGATCTCCTGTATATAATGATATATGTACAGCCGGTATAACCGGGGGATTCTCGTTATAATGATATATTACAGCCGTATAACCTGGGGATCTCCGTAGTATAATGATATATGTACAGACGTATAACGGGGATCGTCTGTATATAATGATATATGGACAGCTGGATATAGAACCTGGGGGATCTCCTGTATATAATGATTATGTACAGCGATAACTAGGGATCTCCTGTATAATGTAATTACAGCTGGTTCTAACTGGGGTCTCCTGATTAATGATATATGTACAGCGGATAACTGGGATCTCTGTATATAATGATATATGTACAGCGGTAAACTGGGGATCTCCTGTATATAAGATATATGTACAGTGGTATAACCTGGGGATCTCCTGTATATAATGATATATGTACAGCTGGTTAAACCGGGGATCTCTGTATATAATGATATAGTACAGCGGTATAACTGGGGATATCCTGTATTATGTATATGTACAGCTGGTATAACTGGGGATCCTGTATATAATGATATATGTAAGCGGTATACCTGGGGATCTCCTGTAATAATGATATATGTACAGGCGGTATAACCTGGGGATTCCTGTATATAATGATATATGTACAGTGGTATAACACATGGGGATCTACTGGTATATAATGATTATGACAGGGGTATAAACCTGGGGATCTCCTGTCATATACATGATATATGTTAAGCGGTAAACCTGGGTTCTGTTTAATGTATATGTAAGCCGGTAACATGGGGATCCCTGTATATAATGATATATGTACAGCTGTATAACATGGGAATTCCTGTATATAATGAACTATGGTACCGCATTGACTATAACCTGGGGATCTCCTTTTATAATGATTATATGTACAGACTGGTAATAAAAAAAAAAAACAACCCTGGCGGATCTCCTGTATATAATGAATATGTAAGCTGTATAACCTGGGGATCTACTGTATATAATGATATGTACAGCGGGGTATAACCTGGGGATCTCTGTAATAATGGAATATGTACGCTGGATAACCTGGGGATCTTGGATATAAATGATATATGTACAGTGGTTATAACTAGCATCTTCTGTATATACAAGCAGTCCACGGGTAAATACAAGATGAGGTACAGGAGGTTGATCTTAAGTGAATTGTATGTAACGTCGAAACTGTATATTTATAATTGTAGCTCGAGACAAAAAAAAAATTTTGTCCTAGTGACCCTTGGGATTTAAACATTTTTGCTGTAATGGGATCAAGGTTATCAATAAAGCTTCATTAACAGAACTTTACCCAGCTGATCATGACAGTCTGGGACTATAGTAAAGCTTAGAGAGATTCACCAAAGGTCAGAGGGGCTGTATAAACTATGAGTTTGTTGATAAGTCGGTGCTCCTTAGTAGGGACAGCTGTATATAATTACTATCATGTGGTCCGATGGAAACAGTTGCAATGAGAAAAATAACAAACCTTTTGATCTACCACTGGCTGCAGAACTAACAGAGTGAAAAATTTAAAGAGTCTGATACTTTCTTACCCGTATATTGAACAATTGTGGCTAGTATTTAATAACTCTATGCAAACACTGTCCACTGTATATGTCAAACATGGCTTTAATGGGATGGCACATTTGCTCTACTGGCGTAAAACTGCACTGTTCTGTATTAGGGGAGGGCAGTGAAGTGCACAGGAACACTTGCAGAGTACACTATGGGGTAAGTGGTTTTTGGCAGAAGTTTTACTTCCTACAAAAGCGATGATGGAAATGCGTTATGAAACAGAGTGACCTCTGCTGGAGGATGCAAATTCCATGAAAAATGAAAAAAAAAAAATCATAATACTGCCCCTATGTTCAAGAATACAACTACTATAATACTGTCTGCCTACGTCAAGATATACCTAGCTATAATTACTGCCCCCTATGTACAAGAATATAAACTACTAATACGGCCCCCTCTGTATAAAGAAATATAACACTATTAATACTGCCCCCATGTACAAGAATTAACTACTATAATACTGCCCCCAAGAAGTACAGGACTACAAATATATACCAATACTGGCCCCCAATGTACAGGAATATAACTACTATAAAGCCCCCCTAGTAAGAATAAACTACATAATACTTCCCCTAGGTACAAGAAATATAACTACTAATACTGCCCCCTATGTACAGAGAATATAACTACTAATACGCCCCCTATGTACAAGAATATAACTACTATATACTTGCCCCCAATGTACAGGAATATAACTACTATAATACTGCCCCCAATGTACAGGAATATAAACTATATAATACTGCCCCATAGTACAAGGAATATAACTACTTATAATACTGCCCATATGTACAAGAAATAAACTACTATAATACTGCCCCCGTATGGCAAGAATAAACTACTATAATACTGCCCCTATGTTACAAGAATACAACTACTATAATACGCCCCGATGTACAAGAATAAACTACTATATACTGCCCCCTATGTTCAAGAATACAACTACTATAATACTGCCCCCTATGTACAAGAATATAATACTAAATACTGCCCCCTATGTACAAGAAATACTACATAATATCCCCCTATGTACAAGAATAACTATTAATACTGCCCCCGTATGTCAAATATGAACGACTATAATACTGCCCCCTATGTACAGGAATATAACTATATAATACTGCCCCCTATGTACAAGAATATAACTACTATAATAACTGCCCCATATGTGACAAGAATCTAAACTACTTATAATACTGCCCCTATGTACAAGAAATATAACTACATAATACTGCCCCCTATGTTCAAGATACAACTACTATAATACTGCCCCATGTACAAGAATATAACTAATAATACTGCCCCAGTTCAAGATAAAACTACTATAATACTGCCCCTATGTACAAGAATATAACTACTATATACTTGCCCCATATGTACAAGAATATAACTACATAATAGCCCCTATGTACAAACTATAAACTGCCCCCTATGTACAAGAATATAACTACTATAATACGCCCCTATGTACAGAATCTAACTACTATAATACTGCCCCTATGTACAAGAATTAAACTACTATATACTGCCCCCTATGTACAAGAATATAACTACATAATTACTGCCCTATGTACAAGAATAATAACTACTATAATACTGCCCCCTATGTACAAGAATATAACTACTATAATACTGCACCCTAGGTACAAGAATATAAACATAATACTGCCCCCTATGTAAAGAATATAACTACTATAATACTGCCCCCATGTAAAGAATTAACACTATAATATCGGCCCCCTATGTACAAGAATATAACTACTAATACTGCCCCCTATGTAAGGAATATAACACTATAATACTGCCCCCTATGTACAAGAATATAACTACTATATACTGCCCCTATGTACAAGAAATAATACTATAATACTGCCCCTATGTACAAGGATATAACTATATAATACCCCTGCCCCTATGTACAAGAATATAACTACTATAATACTGCCCCCTATGTACAGGAATATAACTACTCTAATACTGCCCCCCTAGTACAAGGATATAACTACTTATACTGCCCCTATGTACAAGAATATAACTACCTTAATTACCCTTGCCCCTATGGACAAGAATATAAACATAATACTGCCCCCTATGTACAACAATATACTCTATAATACTGCCCACTATGTACAAGAAATAACTACTATAATACTGCCCCCTATGTACAGAATATAACTATAATATCGCCCTATGTACAAGAATATAAATACTATAATACTGCCCCCCTATGACACAGAATATAACTACTATAATACTGTCCCCTAAGATCTGATAAGGACTCTAGTTCTAGGTGTCGATATGATCCGGTTTCTGATTGGCTTTCTGCTTCCAGCTGTGAGATTCGGAGCTCCGCCACCCATTAATCGGTTGGCACTGTTCCCTGATAAGAGCGTGGTGCGAGGCTAAGAACATCACACACAATGTGGGGCACAGCGCTGTGAGTCAAAGTCTATCCAGAACAGTAAGTGACAGATGTCTCCCATCGTAGTGCCCCCTAACACAGTGGCCACATTATACTGGCTGCCAATGTAGCAGCACCAGTAACATACAGTATTCCACTAGTAGTGACACTGGATAGAATATAGTAGACCCCAGTCCCCCATAACAATACTGATAGTGTCACTGCAGTCCCCCCATAACAAATCTGTGTGTCCTCATCATTTTATTGGCTCGTTCACACTCAGTTTCCATGTCATTACAAATGGCAGTAACTTCATGGTACCTGCAAAAGTGGCTTCATACCGGACTAGCCAAAGTTCCTTATTACAGTACCAACCACAGGTCCCCATTTCAGTATTAACCACAGTGTCCCCATTACAACACCACCAAATTGTCCATTACAGTATCCACAAAAGTCTCCCTTTACAGCACAACCACCACCCCACATGCCCCATTGCAGTATAAATAACATGTCCCCCATAATGTATGAACCATAGTGACCCCATCACCTACAACACAATGCCCACCACAGTGCCATCATCCCTACAACCACAGTGCCCTCATCACCACTACCACCAACAGGCCCTCATCACCACTACCAACACAGTGCCCTCATCACACTACCACACGTGCCCCTCACACTCAAACCACAGTGCCTAATCACACTACCACACAGTGCCCTATCACACTACAACCACAGTGCCCTCATCACACTACCACACAGCCCTCATACACTGCCCACATGACTCTCACACTGCCAACCACAGTGCCCTCATCACACTACCAACCACAGTGCCCTCATCACATACCAGCAACCCAGTGCCCATAACACTACCCAACCACAGTGCCCTCATCACACTACAGCCCCAGTGCCCTCATCACAACTGCCAACCACCGTGCACCTCATCAACACTACAACACAGTGCCCTCATCCACTACAACACACGTGCCCTCATCACATACCAACCAGTGCCCTCATCACACTCCAACCACAGTGCCTCATCACACTACCAGCCACAGTGCACCTCACACTCCAACCACAGTGCCCCTCATCAAACACTACCAACCCACAGTGCCCTCATCACACTACCAACCACAGTGCCTCATACATACCAACCACAGTGCCCATCACACTACCACCCACAGTGCCCTATACAATACCAACCACAGTGCCCTCATCACATAACCACCACAGTGCCCTCATCACACTCAACCACAGTGCCCTCATCACACTCAACCACAGTGCAATCACACACTACAACACAGTGCCCTCATCACATACACAACCACACGTGCCCTCATCACTACTACACAACCACAGTGCCCTATCACACTACCAACCCAGTGCCTCATCACACAACCACAGTGCCCTCATCACACTGACCAACACACAGTGCATCCATCACACTCCAAACGAGTGCCCTCATCACACTACCAACCACAGTGCCT
Source organism: Engystomops pustulosus (assembly GCA_019512145.1). Taxonomy (NCBI): domain Eukaryota; kingdom Metazoa; phylum Chordata; class Amphibia; order Anura; family Leptodactylidae; genus Engystomops; species Engystomops pustulosus. The sequence continues at coordinate 162,081,700 of CM033646.1, read as the reverse complement.
CATCACAACTACCACCACAGTGCCCTCATCCACACTACCAACCACAGTGGCCTCTCACACTCAGCACACAGTGCCCTCATCACACTCCCAACAACAGTGCCCTACATCACACTACCAACCACAGTGCCCTCATCACACTACCAACCACAGTGCCCTCATCACACTACCAACCACCGTGCCCTCATCACACTACCCCAGCCACAGTGCCCTCATCACACTGCCAACCACAGTGCCCTCATCACACTACCCAACCACAGTGCCCTCATCACACTACCAACCACAGTGCCCTCATCACACTACCAGCCACAGTGCCCCCATTACAGCACCAACCACAGTGTCCCCATTACTGTATGAACCATAGTGACCCCATTACAGCACCAACCACAGTGTCCTCATCACACTACCAACCACAGTGCCCCCATCAGTGCCAACGACAGTGCCCCCTTTACAGAGTCAACCACAGTTTCCCCATTACTGCATGAACCACACTGCCCCATCACACTACCATTCACAGTGTCCCCATTACAGCACCAACCACAGTGTCCCCCATTTCTGTATGAACCATAGTGACCCCATTACAGCACCAACCACAGTGCCCTCATCACACTACCAACCACAGTGCCCCCATCAGTGCCAACCACAGTGACCCCCATTACTGTATGAACCACGGTGCCCCATCACACTACCATTCACAGTGCCCTCATCACACTGCCAACCACAGTGCCCCCATTACAGCACCAACCACTGTAATAAAAATCTATAGTTCTGGCCGGTAGTGAATACCACCAGTGAAGACCATCCGAATTGAAATCTTTTATTTTTCAATGTAAATATTTCAGAAGACATAAAAGGCACAAGTACATCGCCCTTCTCCGTCTGAATATGCCATAGTCCGTATATAAATGCCACCCACGCTAAGTTTTCATGGCTCTCACCGAGACAACAAACGACCCATCTGTGTGTGAAGTTTCGGAGAAAGCTCCTCCTTCTTCAGTCATCATGAAAGATTACAATTTGGATGATCTTTTTCTACATGAATGACTGTGATATAGCAAGTATTGAGAGCCTTGCAGAATAGGCCACTATTCACACTAAGTGATATTGCGGAGCGATCTTGTTGATACTTTTGGACTATTGCGCTGATGTGGTCACCATGTCTCTTGTGTTTGTATTTAGGGCCTGCCTGGGTCAGTGCTTCAGTTACAGCGTCCCTAACACCTTCCCTCAGTCCACGGAGTCTCTGGTGCACTGCGACTCGTGTATGCCGGCCAAGTCCATGTGGGACGTGGTGAGTATGGATGGTGTATTTCATATACTATCACCTATAACCTGCCACTAACCCCATCTTTAGTGTACCAAAACACTGTAATACCACCATACTATATAATGCACCCCTTATGGTGGAGGTGGATCAGGGTGGTACATCCATGAGGCGAGTTGAGTCTCTTACCTCAGGCAACACCAACTACTGCAAAATGGCTGACAGCATCAGGAGCGTTGTCACCTGCTATAAAGTAGAACGTGACACCTATAATTGGTGTCTATTCACACCCAATCTTGGCACGGGTGTCAGATGCAGCACGGAGGACCCACTTACTACAAAAAATAACCAGATTATTGCTGCTGGATGAGATGGAAAGAGGTTCCATACTATACAACTCGCCTCAGGCAATAGGTTTATCCCTGGCGCGATGGCTGTCCAGGACGGGCGCAAAAATATGTCCCCCTTGAATCCAGGATGGTTGGGAGGTATGGTTTAATGGGACATAACCCAAAATCTTGCGGGACAATATAAAATATGGACACCCCCTTTAAGACTTAGTTTTTGGATTGATAGCAATGTAGACCCCCACCATGAACATTGAACTTTTCTCTGCCTCCCATGACTCACAGGTCACGTTGGAGTGTCCTGGGAATGAAGAGGTCCCCCGGGTGGACAAGCTGGTGGAGAAGATCTTACGATGCAGCTGTCAGGCATGTGGCAAGGAACTGAGCCAGGAGGGAGCCATGTTTAATGTCTACCTGAACACAGCGGAGGACACGCTATCCCCAGCCGAGAACATTGGGCGCCACCAACACCAGCACCAGGAAGAAGAGTCTCCACCCACTGCTCAGCGGGAAGGGGAGAGTGAGGAGTAACGGGGTTCAGCCCCTGAAGGACACTACGTACCCCTCTATAAAGACTAGGCCTGGGGCCACCACATGGACTACAGACCCTTCCCCAACCATCCATTGACTCTTCCTTGTCTCTGCCTGGTGCACAGCATTGTACCCTGTGATCTACAATGAGGGCCAACCCCAAAGCCTATTACATCTAGATAATATGTATACACTTACCACATACTTACCACTCTCGCATCCAAAGCTTTGCTCCCAATTGATTGTCTATGAGGCTTAAAGGGAATGTCCAGTTTAAAAGCTTAAGTGTGATTATCCCTATTAAGAACAGGGGTTGAGATTGATGCCAAGGGAGGACTTGTCCTACATTACACAGGCAACTCATTGGGGCACATTTACTTACCCGGTCCTGTCGCGATCCCCGATCCGGACTGTCCGATGAAGATGAAGTCCGGCGCGATTCACCATGATCGTGCGCCCAATATCCTGCATGTGTTGCTTGCCCGCTCAGGTCCGCAGGAGTTCACCTTCTTCTTCCTGGTGTATGTAAGTGCTTGGCTTGCGACACAATTTGAGATGTTAATCCCCGCGTGTAGTCCGAATCCGTCGGATTGCCTGACAGCCCGCCCCCTGATTTGCGTCACGTGTAAGCAGGCACCAATGCGCCAAAATCCGATCGCCCGCGCCAAAAACTCCAGTTATATGCGGCGCAAAACGGTAAAATTCGGGAAACCCCACAGAAATGCGTTCTGCGGACCCTTAGTAAATGAGCCCCATTGACAAATAGCTACATTGTGTAATGCTTCGTTTCTCCTGTGGCGGCGCTGCAGGAAAATTGAACACTTACCGCAAGGCTTCCACGCAGATTACAACTGATTCGGTAATTTATATATGTATATTCCAGGGTTGTAGCCTCTCCAAGTGCGTATCCTCACACTGCTTTTTCCCAGCAATTGTGCTAAGCACAGACCAAATGTTATTTTATTTCACAAACCCAACTCTGCCCCATAGAAGGATGTATATTGTATATTTAATGCAAGGAGTCACTGCATCCTTTAGGAAAACCTCACTTTTCTGAATTACAAGCGATGCATGGACTCCATGTTTCTGCTCACAACCCCTCCCCTCTGTCTCTGACTACAGGCTATAGAATGTATCTGGCTTAATTCTTCGAATAATTCATTACAAGGAGCCAAGAGCCCTTGGAAAAGCTACAATCCTGGAATATAAATCTGATTTTTCTTTTTGGGACTGCAACAATATGCAATCTATTAAAGGATTCCGACCCAGGAGTCCGGGTTAGGATCCAACAGAACCAGCATAATGGAATAGACTACATTACTCAAGAGCAGTACAAGATAACGCAACTCTGACTATACTCACAGGTGGAACTGCACCCAGGACATATTATTACTCCTCACCGACGTTGCCTTGTCTATTTTCCCGATTCTCGGAGGATCTGGGAAGGAAATCACTGCACAATCATCACAACTCGACTCTCCGCTCTACACGGCTGTGATATATATTGTACATAAGGTTACACCATGTACGTCTATCCTGTCTATTTCATAGCCCTAACCACTGCCTTGCCTGTGTACGTGTCAGTCTTCACTGCCATTTACTTGCATTTTGTTCTTAAGAGAGGATTATAAGGATGGCCGCGCTATAGATCCTGCCCTATTAGAGTGCGGATACAATAAAGAATCCATGATTGTGGTATCATCAGTGTATTGTATGGAGTCCAGTGGTCATGAACCATCTTCTTCATGTTATTACCCATTGCTATGTATGAATATGGCGCCCACCAGTGGCAATCAGTATGAACTGCACATGTCTGCGTTGATATTCTCTATGGTGCGGTCCCGCGGCGCTCGTTATGGGATCTATAATATATACTGTATTCCCATCTGTAAATGCTACAAACTTTGTATATAGAACGCAGAGAGTTTATATTAAAGATTTACACAAGCAGCGTAATCCATAGCGGTAAAAATCTGACATCTGTCTCTGATTTATATGATCGCTCGAAGGAAAACCACAGCTTAAAGGGGTATTCCATCTCCTAGATATATACTCATAGGATATATCTGACACTTCTGACCCTCACGTATCAACCTCTAGTCCCTTCCTCTGTGTAGTGGCCAGGCCTCCTTACTGCATCCAAGTGCATGGGATGTGAGGTGCAGTAGCACAGTTTGTACACCGTACAGAGAATGGCGCTGTTCTTCCAGCTACTTTCCCTACCGAATTGGCTATTCAGTGGGGATTTAAACTTAAGGCAACCTATGCAATTGTTTGAGGCCCCCTTTAATCTCTGGGTCCAAAAACTATTGGAATGTTTTGAGACTTGAGTTGCCAATCCTCAGGACACCAATGCAGTTTAAAGCCATGGCAGAGCAGGGAACAGAGGATGCATGTGTACGAGGAATGGGGCCAAACAAGCCGCCATAGACATGCATGCTTGGCTTGGCTGAGTGTGCATGTGTTTTCAATTGACAGAGAAGATTTAGATTGGTTTATTATCAACTTCCCTGATTTCACTATCCCTGTCCCAAGTGATTAATTTGGTTCACATACTGTTCATGTTCATTTATCAATAAAGTTTTATGTCATCAGTGTACACCTCTTGCCATTACTGTCCGGTGTCCTTCATGTCTTCATGGTTTTTGCTATAAACTTAACCACACCTCAACCTTCTCCAAAAACTGCAGCAGTCATGTCACAGTACAGGGATAGTACACACAGTGATGTCACAGTACAGGGATAGTACACACAGTGATGTCACAGTACAGGGATAACACACAGTGATGTCACACTACAGGGATAATACACACAGTGATGTCACAGTACAGGGATAATACACACAGTGATATCACAGTACAGGGATAATACATACAGTGATGTCACAGTACAGGGATAATACACAGTGATGTCACAGTACAGAGATAATACACACAGTGATGTCACAGTACAGGGATAATACACACAGTGATGTCACAGTACAGGGATAATACATACAGTGATGTCACAGTGCAGAGATAATACACACAGTGATGTCACAGTACAGGGATAATACACACTGAATGTCACAGTCAGGATAATACACCAGTGATGTCACGTACAGGGATATTTACACAGTGTCACAGTGATATCACATGTTACAGGGATAATACACACAGTATGTCACCTACAGGGATAGTACACACATGATGTCACCGTACAGGATAAACACATGATCACAGTCAGGATAGTACACACGTGAATGTCACAGACAGGGATAATACACAGTGATGTCACACTACAGGGATAATACACAGTGATTTCACAGTACAGGATAATACACATAGTGATGTCACGTACAGGATATACACACAGTGATATCACAGTAGTCAGTGGATAATACATACAGTGATGTCACAGTACAGGGATAATACACAGTGATGTCACGTACAGAGATAATCACAAGTGATGCACAGTACAGGGATATACACACAGTGAGTCACAGTACAGGGATAATCATACAGTGATGTCACAGTGCAGAGAATAATACACACAGTGATGTCACAGTACAGTGGATACTACACACAGTGATTGTCACAGTACAGGGATAATAACACACAGTGATGTCACAGTACAGGGATAGTACACACATGAGTCCCAGTACAGGGATAACACACGTGATGTCACAGTACAGGGATATTACACACATGATGTCACAGTACAGGGATAATACACGTGATGTCACAGTACAGAGGATAATACACACAGTGATGTCACAGTACAGGGATAATACCCACAGTGATGTCACAGTACAGGGTAATACACTACACGTGATGTCACAGTCAGAGATAAATACCACAGGTATATGTCACATGTCACAGGGATAGAATCACACAGTGATTCACAGTACAGGGTAATACACACAGTGAGTCAACGTACAGGGAAATACACACGTGATGTCACATCAGGGTACTAACACAGTGATTGCAGTACAGAATAAACACACAGTGATGTCACAGTACAGGATAATACACCAGGTGTGTCACAGTCAGGATCATACACACAGTTATCATACATACAGCATAGCCAAGATCATTCCATAATACAGCCCAGAAATGATCATACCATATTCCAAATATATGAACCCCCGATTGATTACACAAAAAAAAAGTGCTGGAAGTCAATGAACACGCAGTAATACCAGACTGGAGAGGTATTATCCTAAATCATAAAACATGTACATTTATTACCATTAAACCAAATTGAGATTGAGGGATGGACTTGGCAATGTAGGAATATTCCACTTCTTTGCTTTAATAAGCTCTGGATTGTCTTTATGTGAAGGGTCATTGTCCATCTGTATTATGAAATGCTGACTGGCTGTTGGCTTGCTGATGTGAACACAGGATGTCTCTGATACCTCAGAATTCCCCTGGCTGCTTCTGTCAGATCATGTGTTACCACTAGTGACCCAGTGCCCCTGGCAGCCATGTCCCAGCCACCACTCTATCTCCTCCGTGTACTACACATGATGTGTATCTGTAGGATAAGCTGCACCTGCATGAAGATCTCCCTTGTCCCCGTGTTTTCTTTTTTTTTACCTGCCCCATAGTAGCCAATAGCCACAATTCCCCACAAGATAGCTAATAGTTATCACGCCTGCGCACAGTGGTCGATAGTCACAGACAGGGTCCGGATTAGAGGGGGTCTCCTCCAGGGCAATCCCCTCGGGCCCCCACCACTTTGCCCTTTAAGGCCCCCCACCAAATGTGGGTGATTTGGGCGGTCGCATGACCACCCGAATCGCCCACGTGTATTTGGGATTGGGCTTGTTTTTTGCCGTACAGACGGCACGCATGGGGCATGCCCCGATTTCAGCTTATGCATAGCCAGGGAACATTCGTTCCCTGCTCTGCCATTAGACGGTCCGGGAAACTCAAGATGGTGGCACACCCTGCTGCTGGCGCTGGCAAAATGTGTGACGTCACTGCGCCGGCGCAGAAAGTGACGTCACTGCGCTTCCTTTCGGCCTGGCGCCGCCATCTTGGTACATCTCCGAGGGACACCACGAGGGAAACGATCAGGTTGGCGCGCATTGGGGGAACGGAGGAAGGTGGGACTGTAAATAGGTTTTATAGGGCAATTGTATAGAGTTTTCGATTATTGGGTGTGTATATAATATAATAGGGGGGCTGTTATATACTAGTTATTATAGGGTTGGTTATAGTTATTGTGGGGGTATATAGTATATAGTGGGACTGTATATAGTTTTTTTGTTTTATTAGGGTTGTATAGTTTTTAGGGGGTGTAATATGTTATAATGGGTGTCTGTATATAGTTATTGTAAGGGGTGTATATATAAGATTAAGATTAAGATAATCCTTTATTAGTCCCACAGTGGGGAAATTCACAGCAGTTATTATGGGTGTCTGTATACAGTTATTATAGGGGGTGTAAATAGTTATAATGGGTGTCTGTATATAGTTATTATAGGGGGTTGTATATAGTTATTATGGGTGTATGTATACAGTTATTATAGAGGGTGTAAATAGTTATTATGGGTGTAAGTATATGGTTAGTTGCTATAGGCTGTGTATATAGTTATAACAGGGGGACTGTATATAGCTAGTTATTATAGGGGGGTGTATATAGTTATTATGGAGGGTATATAGTTATAATAGGGGGATTGTATATAGTTATTATAGGGGGTTGTATATAGTTGTTATAGGGGAACTGTATATAGTTAATGCTGTGGGAGGGGGGGTCCTTGTATCATAGTGATACACTGTTTGCCAGCCGAGCACAGCGCTGGCACTGTGGCAGTAGTCATAGAGGTGAGACTACATCTATACTCCTCCTATACTGTCTGGTAGTGTAATTGCTCTCATTCTCCAGCAGAAGATTTATCCAGTTGACACCTCCTTGAGCCTCCATGTCCATAAATTTCAGTTCAGGTCCATGGTTCCAATTCTGAACTACACAGTAATATTCACCTAATGTTCCAAGGCACTCTCCCCCTCCCCCCCCCATAGGGGTTTGTAGCCGGCCACAAATTGTATGATGGATTAGTGATGGATGCAGTACCGCTTCGTATCACACATCTTTCATTACAAGTGATGTATTTTCTTTTTCAGTGACAAAGCCTGAGATATGGGCCAACGAAAGCTGCGCCACCTCTGGCGGTTACTGGTATTTCTAATCCTAGCTCTGAAGATCCTCTCTGCAGCCGACTTTGACCCCTATCGTGTTTTGGGAGTGAGCCGGACGGCGAGTCAAGCGGACATCAAAAAAGCCTACAAGAAGCTGGCCCGAGAGTGGTGGGTGCAGTCACCAGAACATTACTAACCTGCTTCCCAGGTCTCACAGAGGAGATCGTATTGTTACATGAGGGCTAATAAGTGTCTCATTTATTCCAGGCATCCGGACAAAAACAAGAACCCAGGAGCAGAAGACAAATTCATACAAGTCAGCAAAGCTTATGAGGTATGAAGGGGCCGGGCTGTAGGGGCTCAGTAATGTAAACTAAGGGGTACGGCAAATCCCATAGTGCTTGGCTCTATGAAGGGGACACTGTCCTATCACTACCTTTCAGTGGAGGGAGCTATGAAGACAAGTCATGTCGTCTCTTACAGCGCATCTAGAGAAGAATGAACTTTGCAGATCACCTCTAAGGCACGTTTGCATTTTAATCTTCTTTAACTTCTGACCCTTTAGATCCTTTCAAACGAAGAGAAGAGGACAAACTATGACCGATACGGAGATGTAGGAGAGAACCAGGGATACTCCCAGCAGCAGCATCACCACTTCCGACATTTTCACGACAGTTTCTATTTCGATGAGTCGTTCTTCCACTTCCCCTTTAACGCTGAGCGAAGGGATTCCACGGATGAGAAATATCTCCTGCAGTTCTCTCACTATATCAACGAGGTGGTCCCTGACAGCTTCCGCAAGCCCTACCTCATAAAGATCACCTCCGACTGGTGCTTCAGCTGCATCCACATCGAACCTGTGTGGAAGGAGGTGGTGCAGGAGCTGGAAGGCCTAGGTTTGTGATCTCTCTTTGCTACTTTCAAAACAGGAGTCCCAATTTTTCTTCCAGAATCAATTTATATTTACATTCAACTGTGTATGTTCAATACATGACTCATCCTATGTTATACCCCAGAGCTGCACTCACTGTTCGGCTGCTGGTGTAGTCACTGTGTACATACATGACATTACTTATCATGTACTGATCCTGAGTTACATAATGTATTATACTCCAGAGCTGCACTCACTATTCTGCTGCTGGTTGCAGTCAATGTTGTCAACAGGACATTACTATCCTGTACTATCTGAGTTACAATCGTGTATTTTACTCCGAGCTCGCACTCACTATTCTGCTGCCGGTGCGTCACGTGTAATACATGACATTACTATACTGTACTGATCCTGAGTTACATCCGTATTATACTCAGAGCTGCACTCACTATTCTGCTGCTGGTTGCAGTCACTGTGTAACATACATGACATTACTTATCCTGTACTGATCCTGAGTTACATCCGGTTATATACCCAGATCTGCACTCACTATTCTGCTGCTGGGGCAGTCACTGTGTACATACATGACATTACTTATCCTGTACTGATCCTGAGTTAATCCGAGTATTATACCAGAGCTGCACTCACTATTCTGCTGTGTGCAGTCACTGTGTACATACATGACATTACTTATCCTGTACTGATCCTGAGTTACATATGTATTATACTCCGAGCGCACTCATATTCTGCTGTGGTGCAGTCACTGTGTTACCTGACATTACTTATTCCTGTACTGATCCTAGTTATGTCCTGGCATATTTCCAGATTTAACAGCTGACATTACTTCTCTTATCTAGGTGGTGGTTATAGGAGTGGTGCATGCTGGGTACGCGAGGCGGTTGGCTCACCATATCGGTGACATAGCACCCTTCTATTGGGGGTGATCAACGGGAAGATCTTTCTTCCACAACGCTGTCTTGCGGGAAAAATCTTGACCACTTTGTAGAAAGTTTGTTGCCAGGAAATCTAGTGGACAAGGTAGACGCTGCCCTGGGATATTACTAGATAAGAAGTAGTAACAGGATATTTGCTACATCCTCCTGTTGTCTCTCCAGATTACAGATAAAAACTACGTCAGTTCTTATCCAATTGGCAGCAGGAGAAATAGCCCCATGTCCTCCTGTTTGATCAGATGCCCCCAGTCCACTGATTATAGGTAAGGGCAATACACATGCTCTCTATATTATGTGGTTTCTTATTGTCTTGTCATAAATATTACTCATTAACGGGGTATTCCAGGCTTCTATTGTTATCTACAGAACATCCATATTGATGATGTGGTTTCCCCTTTGTGTTTCTGTAGCTCACTGCATTTGCCTACAAGGATTACCTCTCATTCGGATATGTGGACCTCGGCCAGAGGAAACGGAACAGATGAGCAGCCAGTATAACATTAACATGTACGCCCCCAACCATGCTGGTCTTCAAGGAGCACATTCACAAGCCGGACGATGTGTGCAGGTAAATTGTTGCCATGATTCAACATGGCGGGTGCATTGGCATGCTGGTGGAAATAGCCTGTGCTAGTTCAGCTTAAAGGGGTTTTCTAACCTTTTTTCTGAGCCAAGACGGGCACTAGGTAAAAACTTAGTGACTTACAACTACTAATATATTGCGCCAAGGTGTGTCACAGAAGCAGGAACAGTGCGCTATGTCTCGTCTTCTGTGAACCGCCAGACACTTTGTGCCCAGCAAAACATTGAAAAAAGGAGACCTTGCCTCTGCCCTATCACCCCAAAGGGACCACTGACCTGAAGGTTACATTACACTTTACAGTGTGGCATTGGGGAATCCGCTGTATTCTCTGCTACCTCAGACTGCAGCCAAAATAAGTTCTGAATCTTTTGTTGTAGGCACGTGGAATGAAGAAGCAAGTCATCGATGATTTCTTTCCACTAACAAATTCTCCTCGCAGCCCGGCTGATAATCAAAAGCTATTTCAGAGCTGTGTCCTGTAAGGAAATCTCATCGTCAGCGCAAGTAAGTGTCATCACTAGGTCATGCTGTGTGTCCTGCACACGGTGTGTGCTGTGTATATATGTATACAATAATATGCAGCCCCCGGGTTATTACAAGATAGGTTCTTAAGTTGAATTTGTATGTAAGTCGGAACTGTATATTTTTTAATTGTAACGTCAGACAAATATTTTGGTCTCTGTGACAACTGGATTTTAAAACCTTTGGGTTGTCATAAGAACCAGGATAATAATAAATTTTATTAACAGACACCTTTTAATAACTGTTACAGCTGATCATTGTAGCCTGGGACTAATACGGTAAATTACCAACCTCCGAGGTCCGTTTGTAACTTGGGTCGTGTGTAAGTTCAGTGTTTCTTAAGTCGGGACAGCCTGTATATACCTCATAAATAACTATATAGTATTTACCACATATATGCTACTCCGGGACTTTATATAGGATTGTGAGTAGAACAATAAATAATAATGAGTAGGTGCCTTGTGAATCTGGTCCAGGCTGCGGTGGGTTTGCATTAGACTTCTATGCTGAAGATAAAGAAGTTTGTTGGTTTTTGCAGATATTGCGTGTCCTACTCAAGGAGAGGGGGAGCCCTTCGGAAAACCTATGAATCCTTTCTGGCTTTCGCCTCAGCCAACACCAAGGATACGGTTCGATTTGTCCATGTCTTTAAGGAAGCCAACGAGAAGCTCGCCAGCTCACTGCTAGGGGAGATATAAAGCCCGGAGACTCCCATGTATGTCCACCACCTTCTGCTTTTATAACTATTTTACTGATCTCAAGCTGTTTATGTCTGCAGCTCCATACCGATCAATGAGTTTTGGCTTCTTCTACACATTTATAATCCTATTTATATACTCTGGGCAGGTGGCGATCCTGGAGCGGAGGAACTCTCAGCAGCGAGAAATAGTGTATAAAGACCCTGGCCAGCGTCTGGAGTGGGGAGTGAGGAGAACAAGTTTACGCTCTTGGATTTCTTGGATCGCTTGAGGAAGACCACCCCAGCCTCCTGTCTACCGAGTCCATCCTGTCTGATCTGAATGATGAGCTGGCGCCTGTAAGTTTTTAGACATGCACATTGAAAATGTAGTGGTTGATAATCGGTATTTGTATTGGTTGCCCCCCCCCCCCAAGCCCCTTATGGGGTGGTAATCAGCTAATGGTAGGGGGCTGAAAATATGTTTGTAGATGGCAGATAATAGAAATATTCGAGTACCATGGTAGTATTAATCGAGTCATATATGACTAGAATGAGCATATGTTGTGTGCATTAGATAAGACTGATGACTGTAGTTTATTGAACCCCTACCTACCCCCCACCCTTACTTTAATTGCTTTACATCTTCTTTTGTTTTTCAGGTCTTCTTTCTGCGCTGGTTCTACACTGCAGTTGACTACTGGTCGGAGCGATGGGAGAGCGCCACTAATAAATAAGGTGAGGGGCTACAGAAGGATTGGAGGGTTTTCAGGAGGATGTGAAAAACGCTCTCGTATGAGCCTAGCCTTAGTATAATTTGGTATTCCATCATTCAAAATTGCTGATGCACTACGGATGAACAACTCGTCTTAATAAGCTTAAGGCTGATCATCAATACTAAGTCTAAGTTTTTTTCTCTTTGTCCTAAAGAGTTGTCCTTTAGCTTATATATCTCGTTGCAGCGTCATTCCTTTGTATAAGGCTGGCTTGCTTATACCCACATATACAACCTATGGACAACCCTTGACTGTTAGGTTTGACCTCTCTAAATCTTTCGGTAAGATTATGTCCTCACGAGTAACTCCTTACTCTTTGTACAGGAGGGAGATGATGCCGCTGCTGTCTCTGATCTCCTCCTGCTCTTCATCCTCTTCGGGACGGTCATAGTGCAGGCGTTCAGGTAAGTGAAAGTTTTCTGGAGCTATAACTTTTCATATAGTTCAGGATTAGGGTAACACTTTCTTCGTCTCCTCAGTGACTCCAGCGATGAGAGAGATTCTGTTCCTTCTGATAAAGAAGAACCAGGGGGACAAAGAGAAGAGCGCGAGGCCAACTTCACCAGGAGAGCACCAGGTAAGCTGATTGCTGTCAGCAGGGTGGACTAATAAAATGTCTCCTCTTTATTGACACTTACACTTATTTTTTCTGCCAGGGTTCCTAAGAAGGCTTTGTGGAAGTGACGGAGTTAACAGATGTGAACTATATGAGTAACCTCGTCCGCTGCGTCCAGGCCACATGAATGTCGTCCTCATCCTCTCCAGCTCCACCAAGGCCAGTCTGCTCCAAGGTTTGCCCAGGAAGTCTATACGTTTACCGGGTGAGTGGAGTATGTAGTGATCGTGTGCAGGGACACGTGAATATGATTCACACTCATGTTTTATTGATACTTGTGTATAAGCTGAACTTTATAAGATATACTTATAGGCGGGGCGCTCCTTTTTGCCTCAGTCTGCACAGTATACATTCACAAGTGTTGTATCCAGCAGGAAACACGGGCGAAAAGACTCGGCAGGCTACATCTTTCCACCCGACTTCCTTCTACTGATTGACATATGCGCTCAGTGGAGGCCATTATTTGCCTCGGGGGACAGAAACAGTTTTGCATCTGTCTCATGGCTTCCGCTGAGCATATGCTAATATAAGGATTATGACATATACGGGGGAGAAATACGCCGTTCTCTCTCCTCCCACATTCAGGCTTTTCATCCATCACCAAATTAATTTTGTAGTTGATGTCACTTGCTTAAATGGAGTTTGTCTGCCCACAAGTAAAATCAACACATTTCATTTTACAGAATCTCATATTATGTATTTTATAAATAAGCTTTCCAGTGCACAATGGGCAGACCTATCTAACTGGTGCGCTCATTTTCTCCTTTCTATGCTACTCATCTCCACTTGGTGATTGACATCCCACAAATAATTAGGGGTATTGAGAAGAAGGCTGCACTGGCTGAAGACGTGTCGTCTCCATTCTTTTAAAAAAAATCGTTATTGGGTGGCTTCGGTTCTTGTAGTGACTGCTTTTAAGGGGCGTCACTTTCAGCAGGAATTGATATTTTTTGTAATGAATAGCTCTACAATTACAATATACTTTCTGTATCAATTCACAGTTTCTGCTTTCTGTCACTCCACTATATGCAGCTTCATTTGTACTTTCTGTGGTTTAAAAACCCGCACCTGGTCATGTGATGTCACACAGGGGCACAGTCCGTTAATCTCCTGGTCATGTGATGTCACAGAGGTCACAGTGCTTATTCCCTGGTCATGTGATGTCACAGAGGTGCACAGCCTGTTATATCCCTGGTCATGTGATGTCACACAGGTGCACAGCCTGTAATATCCCTGGTCATGTGATGTCACACAGGGGCACAGCCTGTTATATCCCTGGTCATGTGATGTCACACAGGGGCACAGCCTGTTATATCCCTGGTCATGTGATGTCACAGAGGTGCACCAGCTGTATTTTCCTGGTCATGTGGTTGTCACACAGGGGCACAGCCTGTTATATCCCTGGTCATGTGATGTCACAGAGGTGCACAGCCTGTTATATCCCTGGTCATGTGCCTGTAATATCCCTGGTCATGTGATGTCACACAGGTGCACAGCCTGTTATATCCCTGGTCATGTGATGTGTCACAGGGGCACTGCTCGTTATGGCCCCAGTCATGTGATATCTCATAGGTGCATAGCTCATTATATCCCCGGCCACGTGATGTCACACAGGTGCACAGCTCGTTATGGCCCCAGTCATGTGATATCTCATAGGTGCATAGCTCATTATATCCCCGGCCACGTGATGTCACACAGGTGCACAGCTCGTTATATCACACAGCTCGGATTACTGTAATGTGACACTAACGAGCCGTGCACCTGGATGACATATCATCTCCATGAACTGGTGTTTATTAACAGGAAGAAAACAATGAGGTTTCCTGTAGAATGTCAGCAAGCAGAGATCTAGAAAACCCTGAGGAATAGATACAGAAATATTGGGAAATTGTAGAACAATATCAATTATTTGCTGAAAGTGGACGACCCCTTTGTGACTTTGCATTGGTAATTTCTGATCTCTGCAGCCTGGACTATGTATAGCGGAGCTACAGCGCTCTATATATAGCCGGACAGCTGCTTGCAGTCATAACCTACATACACAGATGCAGTAGAGTGGAGTTTGTGATCTGCACTGATGTCCAGTGATATAACATGACACTTTCAGCTCTGCTACATGAACGCATGACCTTGTTGATGCACATATAGTAACACACATGCGTCTCGTCTCACAGGAGCAGTTCCCTTCACTTCTCGTTCCTGAACCTGGACAAGCACCGCGAGTGGCTGGAGTACCTTCTGGAGTTCGCCCAGGACGCCGCGCCCATCGCCTACCAGTACGACGAGCACTTCCTAGAGCGCGACTACACCGGGTACGTGCTGGCGCTAAACGGACACAAAAAATACTTCTGCCTCTTTAAAGCGCAGCCCACGCTGGAAGACGAGAAGCTCTCGGACGAGGGAGAACTCTGCTCTCCCAGCGGGGACTCTTTAAGGAAGATTTCCCTGGGCTCCGGGGCGGGGAACATCAAAAAGAAATTAAATAAGCTCTCGCTATGGATGGAGCGCCTCCTTGAGGGCTCCTTACAGAGGTTCTACATCCCCTCCTGGCCGTCACTGGACTGACCCTACACTGGGGGGGAGGGGGGCATCCGGTCCGATGAAACTGTGAACTTTTAGCTGTTTGTCCTGCCGCCGGGATCCTACACGCTTATACGGCGTCCTCTAATCCTGCCAGGGGCAAACGCGGATGGGGGAGGGGTGGTGGGGGAGCGCGCCTTTGTTTGCGAGAGCTCCACAATGACGTCATTGACTTTATCACGTACTGCCTGCTTTATGTCTTAAGTTCTCTTCAGCTACATCCAAGAGCTTTAAGCTGCCTCCAGGGATCCAGGTTACGGCACCTGCAGCTCTGTAGAACAAAAAAAACCCCTCAACTTTAACCCTTTCCATTTCTTACAATTACATCCGGCGGCCACTAGAGGTCCTTAGTGAGCGATCGCCACTCTGTAATCCAGTCCTGATCCCGTCTATAGCTCCGAGGACTTAGCAATAAGGCACCAGGTGCCGCCTCCTGCGGGGCGTGACGCCCACCAACGCTTTATAGATGATCCCGGATATCGTCGCACAATCATGAAGCCATCTCGCTAAAAACAGCAGACATTTGGGATATGTGGGGGGGGGGAGTGGGTTTTTTTTTTCCCCTAATTATTTTTCAAGGAATTTCTGTAGATCTTTCATAGTTACTGAGAAGCGCGGCGCCACCTAGTGGACAGGAACTGTAACCGCGCCACGCTGCAACACTGAATTTTCTTTGTATCAAGGAACAATGGTCAGACCTGTGGATTTTACCCCCTTCCCCCCGATAAGAATAGATTGATGTTATAATAGGCCGCCATATATTATATTTCTGTACACCGCCAGTGAATGTAGATTAGGGAGGGGAGGGGCGGGGGTACATACTTATCTGCAGTCCCTATTACATTTCAAAGATTTCATGTATTTCATCTTCAATGCCAAAGTTTTTTTTTTTTTTTTTTCTTTTTGGACGCGGTGGGATGAAGCAGGCGCTAAGGGGTGCCCCTATTCTTAACCTTTTCATTGCTGGAGCTTCTGGTTATCTAGAAACACTTAATAGCTGCCTATTCTTGTGTGTTCTGTCATCGGCTGTTTTAGGTGAAGATGGATCCCTGGGGCCGTAGATTTGTCCTGCATAAATTTAGATCCTGATTTGTGCTGCAATATTTATTTATTTATTTTTTTCTTACAATATGGCTACTTGAATTTTACGGCTCCTTTTTAACTAGCGCTTAACGATTCTTTGCACTTGCATTTAAAGGGGTTGTCCAGCCACATCATGTTTGCCCTTATCCACAGGAGAGGGGATGACATGCTGTGATTGGTGGCGGTCTTCTTAGTGGGATTTCCATGGCTCACAACAAAGGGGGTCCTATGTAGACTTAATGGATCTGGGGCGGGGTCCGTTGTACCTCCAACAGATCTGGGGTGTGGTCTGTTGTGCCCCCCAAAGGATTGGGGGGCAGTACATGGAATTCCAACAGATCTGATGTGGGGTCTTTTGTACCCCCAACGGATCTGGCAGGGGTATGTTGTACCTCTAATGGATATGTGGAGAGGGGTCCACGGAATTCCAATGGATCTGGGTAGGGCTCTGTTGTTCTCCCACCCACCCCCCGAATGGATTTGGGCTGGGGGTCTGTTGAACCAGCATTGTGGTGCCTATTGTGCTGATGGAAGTACTAGAGTACTGCGCTCTGCTGTCCGTCGGTGCTATAAAGATGAATCTAGCAGCAGACGCATGGCAAACAGCTGCTATGTTCATTTATGGGTACAGCAGACCCTCATTCTCATCATCCATGGGGGTCCCACCGCAAGTTATCAGCTATCCACATGAACCTGTTGTGGCTCTTGATGGAGCTGGAGAACCCCTTATCTTACTGCCACCAAGTGGACGGTAAGAGACCTGCGGTCAGTGTTAAGTGCAGAGCCTGCAGTGATAGGGGCCGTGTCACCCTAGGGATCTCTATAGGTTACGCCTTAAGCCTCCGTCCCCGTTTCTTTCCGCATGTCTGTCTGTCCTCACTAGCTCCATGGTATGAAGAGGTTGTCTGGAATTGCTGCACGATATTTTTTTCTTTTTCCTACTCCTGCAGCACTGAAACGGTTAAACTCCTTTGTGCTGAGATCTTTACTCTTTACAGATAAAAAATTTAAATAATTTAAATATAGAAAAAAAAAATCCAATCAATGAATGAAATGCTGTAAAATTCAGTCTGGACGAGATCAGTTTTGCACTTTTTTTTTTTTTTTTTGTAGCGAGGAAAGTAACTTATTTTAACTAGTGTTTTTTTTTTAATATTATTTTAACTTATCGTCATTTGTATATTTTTTTTTTTGTTTGTTTGTTTTTAATATAATGACTGCATTGGAAACTGAAATAAACTATTTTACTGTGTGAGGTATACGCCGTGTTGGTATTGTGCGGATCGGAGAGCGCAACACTATTCCTTGTCATCATATCACCGGACTCCAGTTTAGGAGTTTTCCCCTCCTGTGGGATCTCAGGCCTCACGCACACGACCGTATGGGGGCCGCAGATACAGCCGAACAATTTGTGGCTATATCACGGCACCCAGTGTCGCACCCTAAGTAAGTTTGAGCTATGGACCAGATCCCCTTCTACTTCCTAAGTGCAGTGTATGGGAGACATGACAGCAGCTGGTCCCCATCCTCCAGCTCTTAGGCCCCTTGAACATGAATGTATGCTTCTCCAAGTTATAACCCGGGTCAGCATATATATTGGTGTTTAAGAGGCCTAAGAGCTGATGGATGGAAGACCAGCTGCTATCATGTCTCCCATACACTGCACATAGGTAGTATAAGATGATCTGCTCGGTAGCTTATACTCAGGGACTTATAAGACACAATAGAGAAGGACTGACCTGTAATTGTAGGAATAAAGCACTTCAGGTGAGATAGAAACTTACCATCCTCTCCTGAAGCCTTTGTATCTTCTTTTTTTTTTTTACAGGATTCTATATTGCATTGTAGAGAGATACTTGTATGAGTAAAGCACATGGGGTGAGATAGCACTGCCAGGACCCAATAGCAAGTTGCTATTTATTAAAGGAACACTCCAATCAAAGTTCATTCATTGAATAATGCATGGTGCTAAAACATTGCTGGAACGTAGAGTCATGTTCCTCCCCTTCAGGCCCAGTACAAGGTAAAATACAATGAATCAACTGTGACTGTTGTATTCCTTTAAAGAGGACTTTTCACGACCTTATACATGTGGTGATTCTGTAGGTGCTCCTACACCGATTCAGAGACCCTTGGAATTTTTTTTTCTAGCCCCCACGGAGGCTGAGCTATCAGTCCCAATATCTGACCATTGTAATCCTCTCTACGGTCAGAGAGGAGGGGCTAGGAGTGGAGGGGGGTGTTATGATAATATAAGTAAATAAGCATAACACACGCCGCCTCCTCTGCTCAGTCTCCTTTTCTCTGACAGTGGAGAGGATTATAACAGTCAGATACAGAGACTGATATCTCAGCAACCATGAGGGCTAGAAAACAAAATTCTAAGTGTCCCTGAATCTGTGTAGCCGCCCCTTCATACACGGTATGTTCATCTCCACGTGTGTGAGGTGGGGAAAAGTCCATTTTTACTTACCCCTTTCTCCATAGATATGTAAGTATTTGGGATTATCTAATAAGTCACATAACAATCCATCTTGGGTTTCCAAGACTGATTCAGCAGTAGGTAGGGGAAGAAAAGATCCAGGTAAGTGTCTGTAGTATTTGGGTCAAGTAATATGTTGGGTCTGACTACTAACCCAAATGGGAAGGGTGGGTTTCTTGAGCCATAGCATTACATAAGCTAATTGCCCCTGCTGTCTCTGACCCCTCCCCAAAAAACCTCTGCTTCCAGAACTGCTAAAGATGAGACTCTGTCCCCTTTCTTTAAAACATCATGGGATCATGGGAGGCATCATGGGAAAGGTAGTCTATCAGAGAAGCAAAGGAACCGCGATCACAGACAACCCAAACCCAAGTATCATATAATTAGAACCTCAACCCCTTGTGCACTTATGAAGCTCCTTACACTGGTTAAAGTGCTCAGTGGCGCCCCCTGTTATGTAATACATGCTGCCTGATGAAAGGGCTGTCACACGGCAGCTGGCCCATTACTACCTGGGGTGTTCAGGCAAGAGACGACCCAGTACAAGACATCACTGATTTTATTTTATTGTTTTTGTCAGAGCTTCCCCTTTAATATGAATACACCTATGATCCTGCTATAAAGAGATGGAACCATAAAGGGGGCGGAGCTGTGACAACTAATCATTGAATAGGAATGATTGCTCAGGGGGGAGGGGCATGGTGCTTTGGGTACAGTTCACATCACAGTGACGGTTCTGGATCCGGACTTGGATCATGTGATGTAGTCTCCCATGGGTTTGTAGAGAATGATTTTTATTGGCTCCTCTCCATAGCGCCCCCTGCTGCTTGTAGTATCAGTAGGATTGGACCCCGGGCAGCACGCACAGCATTTCAAACAGCAAGTTAGCGGCTGTCAGTGCAGTGTTACCTGGAAATCAGATAGAAGTGAGGGTGAGATTCTGGAGCAGAACAGCTGCAGTGCATTGTGGGAGAAGTACTAGTGTTAGGTACTGTCCCAGGAGAGAGATAATTATACCTTAGTGTGTGCACTGGGCATGCTATATTGTGGTAGTAGTAGTGTATGTAAGTATAAGTGTGAAATATGCATGTACATTCCAGGATTGTAGCTTCACTGGTATGGATCCTCACACTTCTGTGCTCTTAGCTCTCTGCAGTGAGCTCTAGTGGTAGTAGTAGTGTAAGTTACTATATTTAAGTATAAGTAAAGTATGCATCCTCACACTGCTGTGCTCTTCACTCTCTGCAGTGAGCTCTATAATGGTAGTTGTAGTGTAAGTAATTATATTTAAGTACAAGTGTGAAATATGCATTTATATTCCAGGATTGTAGCTTCACTGCTATAGATCCTCACACTTCTGTGCTCTTAGCTCACTGCAGTGAACTGTATTGTAGCAGGAGTGTAAGCAATTATATTTAAGTATAAGTAAGGTATGGATCCTCACACTGCTGTGCTCTTAGCTCTCTGCAGTGAGCTTCTCCATAGTTCCTACCATCTTCTTCAATAACTAATTTTACTATTTAACTCATAATTTAGGGAAGGACCTGTACAGTGCACAGCAGTGTGAGGACCCGCCCCCGGTGCACTTGGAGAAGCTAACATAAATTGAAGGCCAGTACCTAGCACTGTCTGTCACATCAAACCTGCTGACAGTTTCCCCTTAAATAATTCCGGTGGTCCCCTCCCCCTGTCCACCTACTATAAGTGTCACTCACCTGACAGATCGTACATTGGCGCCACCTCAACCAGATCACAGCCCACAAGATGGAGGCCGCGGCTTCCCCGGATAATCTCTAGCGCCTGCGTACAGGACAGACGTACATCATAGAGTCAGGCTCCAGGTTTCTCTGGACACCCCCCATGCTTTACACTGCAGCTCTGCTTCTTCCCATTGGCTACAGGTGCAGAAGGTTACTGCCCCCCATGCTATATATTATCTCCCTAGTCAATAGACATTGGCGCTTCCTACCTGGTGTGTTGTCAGGCCCCCGACCTCTGGGGTCCCAGTCCCGGGGGCGAATGAGGGGTCAATTCCATCAATGTCGAAACTGAGGTAGACTGGCTTGTTCCCCATCTGCTGCCTGACCTCTGCCATCAGCGGATCCAGAGACTTGTACCAGCAATCCTCCGCCAGAACCACCCGAAAACCCTGCAAGATCCGATGAGCCAGAGGATCAATCACCTCTACTCCAATCACATCCAGAGCTGCACTGTACAGGTGGATCTATGCTGTGCGGCAGCTCTGGATGTGACTAGAGCACAGGATATCTGAATGAAAGGTCCGTTGTCTCACCTGGTCTCTGCAGAATTTGTAGGGCTCGGGGCTGTAAGAGGAACCGCGGATCCCGATTTGCACAACCCGCTTGCAGTCCAGGAGCCCTTCCTCCACGCAGCGTCTGAACGGGGTGCCGTGATAGATCTTCTCCCCCAGGGCCTGCTCCCCAGTGTCCGTGTGAGCGTCCACGTGAATCAAGCCCACGGCTCCGTGTCTGCATTCAATAAAAAACTTAAAGGGGTTGTCCAGGATAAGAAACAAAAATATAGCTGCTTTCTTCTAGAAACAGCGCCACACTATGCCATAGGTTGTGTCCGGTATTGCAACTCGGCTCTATTGTAAAAGGGGCTGAATGCAATACCACACACAACCTGTGGACATGTGGGGCGCTGTTCAAGAGTCTAATAGTAATGTTTGTTACAGAGAGTGATCTATGGAATCCCGGGTGATACATTGTAACAAAACATTGAGCAGCGGACATGACTTACTTTTCAGCGACGGCTTGCAGGATGGGGTACGTGATGGTGTGGTCTCCACCTAAGCAAAAGAAGAGACAAGAATCATGGACCCCCCAGCAATGAGGCTGGAGAAATGTCATCTCTACCCCATTGTATTACCCAGTGTTAAAGGGATACAGCCAGCCGCCATGATCTTCTGATAGGCCTCTCGAATCCTCCGGCAGCTGTCCTCAAGGTTATATAGATTGACGTGGACATCACCAATATCGGCCACCATGAGGGAGTTGTATGGCGCCGCCCTAGTGGTGATATTATATCTCCGCACCATGGAGGATTCGGCTCTAATGTGACGTGGTCCAAACCTGGGTGATGGTAATGAAATTCAGAGACACGATGGCTACATTGGTTAATCGGACTGATGAGAGGCTTAGATACAGCAGCTTCACAGACTAGGATTAGATACAGCTACATTATAGACAAGTATATGGTATCACACATGATTGGATTAGATACAGCTACATTATAGATAAGCATATGGTATCACACATGATTGGATTAGATACAGCAACAACATTATAGACATGGATATGGTATCACACATGATTGGATTAGATACAGCTACATTATAGACAGATATATAGCACATGATTGAGATACAGCTGCATTACAGACAAGTATATGGTTTTCCTGCTTTGCACATTTTGCATCTAAAGGAAATCAACCCAAAATTAAATAAAAAGCAAAATAGCTAAAAAAATAAATAAATAAAAAAAATAGTAAAACTTGGGGCATTGGGATGGGACAAAAGACAAATAAAATGCAAATCTGCATGAAAAATGCTAATAAAAACGGCGTATATTGGATGCAGATTTTCCGCATGACAATAGCCTAAGATGAGATACAGCAGAGTTTATCATAAATGATAGGTTTATGGTTCAATAAAGTTTATTGAACAAACGAAGAACCCCATAACAGTCATACAATAGGATAATAGGAACAAATGCAATAAGTGCAAATTAAGTATAAATAATAGATTTAGATACAGAAGTGAAGCAGACACACAATCAGGCATGATAGGCTTAGATACCATATATACTTGAGTATAAGCCTAGTTTTTCAGCACAAAAAAATGAGCTTATACTGGAGTCAAAAAATATAAGTTTTACCAGGTTTTTGTGGTAAAATTAGGGGCCTAGGCTTATACTTGGGTCGGCTTATACTCGAGTATATACGGTACATTGATTTAGCAAAAAGGATCAAGGAGATATCATAGATTTAGATACTAAAATGGAGCAGTCAGTATCACACATGACAGGCTTAGATACAATGAAACAACCACATATTGTTGCATTAGTATTACAGGGAGGCCTAGCAGACTGTATCACACAGAATCTCTTTAACCACTAAAATCCTCACTGCCTGCAGTCACCAGTTGGGGGCGCTCTCTGCATACACATTTTTACAACTCCCGCTAAATCTTATTTCATGTGCATCTAGCCTCCCCTAGTGGTCACTACCAGAAATGTGGCAATACAATAGAATGGAGCTCCAGATACTGTGTGTAACATGGAGCAGCTGGACCCCAGTGCAAATCTGTACCAGACCCCCAACTATAATGTATTGTTCTTAGTGTCCCCTGAGGCTGTGTCCCCAGTGTAATATTCTGCTGTGTTCTTGCCTGGCTCCTGGACGGTTTGAGGTTCCTGTGTCCAGGGGGACCCCAATAAATGCAGCATCCAGCCCCTCCGCCGTCTCCTGGTAGGGAAGACGCATCATAGTGCAAACTCCCACCGGTCGCGCCACATCTTCAGCACTCGGAGGCTGGTTAAACCTGGTGTCTGAGCGCATGCGTCTAGGGGGGGACCCCAGAATCGAGCAGGGGGCCCTCCACAGATGCAGTTTTTGGGTGCATGGAGTGAGCCGGGCAAGCACAGGCCCCTGGGTGATGGCTCTGGTGGCAGCTCTGCAGAGGGTGAACACTTTAGCCATGATAAGAAACTTGTCCCAAGGGTTCAAGGTGCAGCCGATTCTTCCCTCTGTAGCTCTGACCTCCTCCTCCTCTTTGGCAACTGCAGCTAAAACGTTACTCCCCTCCCCTAAATGAAGGCCCCAGGAGTATTTTTAACACATTCAGCCTACAGCTATCTCATGTCAATGTCCAGCAAAACCTAAAGCTACAGGAACAAGTGATACAAGGTAACCAGCTCCTCTGCTGGCAGCACTAACCAAGTGCAGGGCTGTTACAATGTGCGATACAATTCATACTTCTGCCAGCAGGGGGCACTGTCACATTGTATCACTTGTTACTGTAGCTTACAGTGGGTACAGAAAGTATTCAGACCCCTTTAAGTTTTTCACTCATTGGTTCATTGCAGCCAATTGGCAAGATCAAAAAATGTATTTATTTTGCTCATTAATGTGCACTCTGCCCCCATCTTGACAGAAAAAAAGCAGAAATGTAGATATTTTGCTTAATTGTTAACCAAGAAAAAAATTAAATATCACATGATCATAAGTATTCAGCCCCTTTACTGTGACACATTTAATTCACATTCTGTCAATTTCCTTCTGATCCTCCATGAGATGGTTCTACTCATGCATTGAGTCCAGCTGTGTTTAATTAAACTGATTGGATTTGATTAGGAAAGGCACACGCCTGTCTATATAAGACCTCACAGCTCACAGTGTATGTCACAGCACATGAGAATCATGAGGTCTAAGGAGCCGCCCAAGGAGCTCAGAGACAGAATTGTGGCAAGGCACAGATCTGGCCAAGGTTACAAAAGAATTTCTTCAGCACTCAAGGTTCCTAAGAGCACAGTGGCCTTCATAATCCTTAAATGGAAGAGGTTTGGGACGACCACAACACTTTCTTGACCTGGCCGTCCAGCCAATCTATAAGCAACTGTGGAAAAAGAGCCTTGATGAAAGAGGTAAAGAAGAGCCCCAAGATCCCTGTGGCTGAGCCCCAGAGATACAGTAGGAAGATGAGAATCACCTATCACTGCAGCCTCCAGCAGTCGGGGCTTTAAGTCTGGAAGCTTCTCCTCAGTGCAAAACATATGAAAGCCGCATCCAGTGTGCAAAACACATGAAGGATCCCGGACTATGAGGAATAATATATAATATAAGACTTTTTGGTGTTAATTCTAAGCGGAGGAGAAAACCAGGCGCCGCTCATCACCTGCCAAATACAATCCCAGCAGTGACACATGGGGGGGGGGGGGGGGGGCAGCAGACTGGGCCAAACCTTCCAAGAAGACAATGACCCTAAGCTCAAAGCAGAGGCTTCAGAACATCTCGGTGACCATTCCTGACTGACCCAGCCAGAGCCCGGACCGAACCCCAATGGAGCATCTCTGGAGAGACATGAAAATACAACATCTAACCTGGGGGAACTGGAGAGGATCTGCAAGGAAGAGGAGAGGATTCACAAATCCAGGGGGGGGGGGGGGGGGACGGGACTTGTAGGATCTTCCCAAGAAGACTCCAAAGCTGCTTCTACTCAACACTGAGCAAAGGGCTGAATATTTATCACCGGGGTGGAATACTTATCACCAGGGGAGATTTCAGTGATTTTTTTCTGTCTTTGTGAAGATCAGGACAGAGAGCACATTAATAAGCAAAATAGAGAACTTACCAATTGGCTGCATTAAGCAAAGAGTGAAAAATTTAAAGGGGTCTGAATACTTTCTGTACAGTCATGGCCAAAAGGTTTGAGAATGACACAAATATTATATTGTCACATGATCTGTCGCCCTCTGGTTTGTCAGATGTTTTTATCACATACAGAAATACAAGTGCAATCATATTATGTAACAAAAGCTTTTATAGATAGTTAGAAGGAGTTACTGCAGCAAGTCAGTATTTGCAGTGTTGTCCCTTCTTCTTCAGGACCTCTGCAATTCTCCTGATGTTTTCCAGATGTTCCAAACAATCGGAAAGGGGATTCATCAGAGAAAATGACTTTCCCCCAGTCCTCAGCAGTCCACTCCCTGCACCTCCTGCAGAATATCAGTCTGTCCCTGATGGTTTTCTGGAGAGAAGTGGCTTCTTTGCTGCCCTCCTGGACATTGGTGTGATTCTTCCTTACTCATGACAGATTGCTCCAGTAACACAGGTGTGGGTGTAATGAGGACAGGGCTGGAGATCAATCACTGACACTATGTAAGCTGCTCCTTATAAGACAGACCTGCAATGAAGTTGAAATCTATTTTGGGGGAAAAGGTTCATTTTCTAGCCAAATATTGACTTTGCAATTAATTGCTGTTAATCTGATTACTCTTTATAACATTCTGGAGTATATGCAAATTGCCATTATAAAACCTGATGCTGTAGACTTGTATAATTCTCAAAACTTATGGCCAAGACTGTACATAGATCAGGGGAGAGAAACTAATTTTCCTATGGGGCCACAATGACCTTGTGGTTGCCTTAAAAGGGCAAAGCTGAACATATTGTTAAATAACCAGAGACACCAGCATGGACTGTATGTGCCCCATCGATGGTCACACTGCCCCCAAAGCAGCCAATCTCCAGTCCCTAAATATAAAATGGCCCCCTGCCTTATGGTTACGGTTTGCCTTCTTCTAGGAGGACGTAAAGGGAAGTTACCATTTTAGCAAATAAATGTTATTGTTTGTATAATGAAAAGTTATAAAATTTTCCAATCTACTTTCTGGATTAGTTCCTCACTGTTTTCTAGATCTCTGCTTGCTGTCATTCTACAGGAAGTTTCATTGTTTATTTCCAGAGGACAGAAATCTGACCATGGTCGCAAAGTTCTATTAAACCACGAGGAATTGATACAGAAAGGACATTGGAAAAAATGTAAAACTTTTCACTATACAAACATTAATTTGCTAAAATTAAGACTTGAATAGGTTGTCAGGGGGTTGAAAAATATGGCAGCTTTGATAGAGGGGGACTATTTTTTTGCATCAAATGTATGAGCTGAGACCCCTGGATATGATGGATCATCCCTATGGAACTTGTACAAAGGGTGGAGGAAGTGGCAAAGTGGAAAATTAATAGAACAGTAAAGGGAAATATAAAAAGCTACAGCAGAGTGGCTCAGTGGTTAGCACTACAGCCTTGCAGCGCTGGGGTCCTGGGTTCAAGTCCCATCCATGTCAACATCTGCAATGAGTTTGTATGTTCTCTCTGCGTTTGCTTGGGTTTCCTCCGGGTCCTCTGGTTTCCTCCCACACTCCAAAACATACTGGTAGGTTGATTTGATTGTGAGCCCCATTGGGGACAGGGGCTGATCTGACAATCTGTGGAGCGCTGTGTAATCTGTGTGCGCTATATAAATAAAGAATTTTTATTAAAACGAGAAGGGGCAATCAGCATTACTAGTAGTGGGGTCCACATTACATTTTTTTGTGCCTATATTGGACTGTGTTTCTCTCGGCAGAATTTTGTTCCAACATAATATAGAAGAGGCTGCGAGACGTTGATCTGCAATCATTGTGCTATTTGCCTTTAACATCAAAACTTTGTTACAAAATGAAGTCATAGTAAATCAAAACCTTCCCTTTAAATGGATTCTACGCCTCTGGAGCCCTCTGATGGTTATTACTGGTACTGCCCTTGTATTCAAATTACGTCCTCTCCAAATGCTGGAGCATTAGGTGATAAAGTGACCCTTGTCCAGTGTGAGACTTGCTGTCCCTTCACACAACTTTGACAATGTAGATAAATAGACATGGCCGCTCCAGAGGGGGGAGTGGGGGGTGGACTCATCTTTGCATCACTGTCACTAGAGAAGAAGACACACACACTACTCATGTCATAATCATATTGGAAATATTTATTAATATAAAACCACATTGCAGATTATACTGTATATAACGGAATATATGCACCTTATAGAGGAAAAAAAAAATCTGGGATTTTTCCTGGTTTTCTGATTGACAAATTTGTCTTACTGCATAGTAATATAGGAGACAGAGATGTATTGTTGGAAAAGCTTTGTTTCTGTATCTGGAAAAGCTGTGTTTCCCCCTTTGTCCTAGGGTGCAGGTAACAGGGGGTCATTTATACCCAAAAACGGTCCTTAACTGCTGCATGTTGATGGGACCTTCTCCATCGCTTTATTCAGGGGGGGGCACAGGGGTCCGTCTTCATCGGGGATCAATAAATAACACTATACATTTGATGGATATTCATATTATTTCTTGGTCAAGTCCTCAGGTCCGAAGGACATGGGCAGAAGCTGGTGAAGAGTCTTTATAACGTAGGACCCGCTCGGCTTGGTGAGGATGACCTGCAACTCCGCGCCAAACTAGAGGACAATATTCAATAAGAGGAGATCAGAAATATTGTCTTGTAGGAGAAACCGGCGTGAAGATATTAATCTTAGATCATTAGTCGGAGAGATTAAGTTATAATGTGTGAGATGGTGCTAGGACTCATGGCTGTGAGAGGGGAAGAGAGAGCTGCTTTATTCACCATCTGGACACAGAGTAGATGATCACAGTAAAATATTGACACAATTATATGAAATATGGTTTGTTTGGGGTGGGAGTCGCCCTCTTTTATATTATCTGGGGGAATCAGGGTGTATATGAAGCCAGTGTGTGACTGACTAGTAACGACTCGTACCTCCCTCATGACCTGTCTGCAGGCTCCACACGGAGTTATGAATTCTTCTTCCACATCACTGCAAGAGAAGAGCAAAACCGAGGCGTCACTGACATAATCCATGTAGTAAAGAGAGCGGAAATATTGCACTTTTCCCACCGGCCAGCAGAAGGCAGTAGAAATAGGAGATGTACCTTGATGTACATTCCCATTATAACAGGGAGGGGGTTACAGGATCCTGCAGGATAACAACACTAAGAGGAGGTGTGGACCCACAGACGAGTGAGCAAAACTTTTTTTGGGAGATTTTCCCAATAGCCCAATTGAGTGTAGTGACCCTTGTCCAGTGCGTGACCTTGACATTACTTGCTGTCCCTTCACTTTGACAATGCAAATAAACATGGCCACTCCAGGGGGAGCTCATAAGGACAATACAGAAATGAATTTTTAGTTTATGTTCACACAGGTCTGTCTGTCTCTTTCTGTCTGTCTGTCTCTTTCTGTCTGTCTGTCTCTGTCTGTCTTTTTCTGTCTGTCTGTCTTTTTCTGTCTGTCTGTCTTTCTCTGTCTGTCTGTCTTTCTCTGTCTGTCTTTCTCTGTCTGTCTGTATTTCTCGGTGCGTCGTCTTGCTCGTAGGTCTGGTGTCTTTCTCTGTCGGTTGTCTGTCTTTCTATGCTCGGTCTGTAGTCCCATTTTATGTCGTTGTCTTCTATGTAGGTCTGTCTTTCTGGTCTGCATTTCTTGTAGGTCTGTTATGTCCTTTCTTTGTCGTATGTTCTTGTCGAGTCTGTCGTCTTTACTCTGTCGTAATGTCTTTCTCGTCTGTCTTTCTCTGCGGCTAGGGTCTGTCTTTCTCTGTCGGTCATGTCTGTCTTCTCTGTCGTCGTTGTCTCGTCGTCTGTCTGTTTCTGCGGTCTGTCTGTCTTTCTTCGGCGCGTATGTCGTCTTTCTCTGTCGGTTGTTTTCCTAGCTCTGTCTGTCTTTCTCTGTCTGTCTGTCTGTCTTTCTCTGTCTCTCTCTCTATCCATCTTACCTCACACATAAGTGTCTTATGGTCATTGCCTATAGTAACCAATCACAGCTCAGAGCTCATATTAATGACCTGTAGCAGAATATCAATCAATCATGGCTCAGCTTGTAAGTGCCACAGTAGCAGCAGCAGACAATGGCGCCTGTATATGGTGGGTAATAAGTGCAGGGTAAAAAATTTATTCCCTGAGTCACAGGCAGCGACTGTGCAAAATTTGGTGATTGTTAACGCGATGGTGCAGATTCCTTTAGCGGACATACACACACACACACATATATACTTACATACACACATACACACACACACATATATACTTACATACACACATACACACACACATACATACACACACACACAGACTCATCTTAAATATTAGATGTGTATTCCCTGTAATGTGATAATTCTGAAGCTATTCTCAGATCTGTGCCTTAAATGGTTCCTCCTGGGTGGTACCAGTTTTGAGGGGGTGTGTCCCTGCACAATCTGATCCAATACAATCAAAGCTGACACTCCCAGAGTGTTTATGGCCCCTCCCCATTGACTTCTTGTATATTGGGAGGTCATCTTCTCTGTAGATGTATAATCTGAGATCAGATTTATAACAGATCAGTAAGAACCATTAACAATGTGTATCCTCCTGGTTAATAAGTAACTGAAGCTCTAGGATTAAATCCCCGATCAATGATTAATATGAGGGGTCAGATCTGTCACTTGTCCTCCGCTCACTGCAGTCTATCTAGTCTTTTACTGTGTCTGAGCCTCTTGTAGACTAAAAAAAAGACCCCAAAAACTCATCTATTGTTCTCTGGTATCTGCCATTTGAGTCTATTGCTCACTTTTATCAGTCACTTCATGTTCTATTGGGGTATTCCCTAATCCTGTGCATAATAGGTGTCAGGACACTAGGGGTCTATCCCCATTGATGAGAAAATTGGGGGTGATCGTAATTGTGACCACTGCAGGGCCCAGCGGTGAGACCCCCAGTGATGTGACCCTTTACCCCTATAATATGGATAAGGGGTAAGTGTCTTTTGATGGAACAGGTGAGGAATGTAACAGTAACAAAACATTTACAGCAATGTATAAAGTGACGATTGGCTGAGCCTGGGGGAGAGGCAGGAGAGGAGGCGCTGGGAAGGGGTTAATGAGCTGTAATAACTGTATAATAACCTGACATGGCTTTTTGTTAAAAAGACAGTAAATTCCATCTTTTGGTCTATAAATCATGGGTTCTGATAAGAGACACAAAAGTCAAGACTCTGGATTCATAAAATTCGCTGCGTCACTTGTAAAATTTTATGAGACCTTGGACTGGATCCGGCTCCTCTCAGCCTTCGGAGATTTCTGAGATAGAATTTGGAATATTTCGTTGGATTGGACTACAAAAACATGGCTGCTTTCTTCCAGGAACAGGAACCTGCCTAGAGGCTGTGCATGGTATTACAGCTCAGATCCATTGATGTGATCACTGTTCAGCTGCTATACCAAACCCAACCAATAGACAAGTGGGGCGCTGTTGCTGAAAGTAAGCAGCAATGTTCTACAGATACTCCCCTGGCACCAGTGTCTGGCAGGTGTTTGGGCCTGAACAGCACCCCAAACCCCTGCAGGAGAGGCAGCGAGTGTCACCTACCTGGCTACAGCTATGGCAGTGAACTTTTTGGAGCCTTGAGACACGGCCGTCTGAATGGCGGTGCGTTCAGCGCAAATCCCCAACGTGTAGCAGGCGTTCTCTACATTACAACCTATAAAAGCAATGAGATAAAAGAACATTATATACTTATTACATACAGGGTATTGGACTAGATAGCAGAACTATAGCTAAAAGGGAAGGAGCATACAAAAGCTGCGGCCAGTGTTAGCTATTGTCCTGGAGATCGGTGTAATCAGACCTTTGTGTGTGTTGTTAGTAGCAGCAGGACTGTGAAAGATTTATATTCCAGCATTAAAGATAATAGGAGTGTGTCCTCACACTGCTGTGCTCTTTGCTCTGTGTATTGAGTGCAGCTGCGTCCCTACATGACTACATCAAATCTGGAAGTCTACAGTTTTCTATTACGGTCTTTTACGTGAAATGTATACTAGATTTTGATCTAGAACTGGTCTCCTCCTATGGGGTAAAGACACCTGAGCCTGAGGGCAAACATATAATGAAGGGAAGATAGCAAAGGAAATGTCTCAGATGTGAGACCTGAGCAAAGAAACGTCCGCAGAAGTTTTTATCTTGCGCAATGGCTGACAATTCCTAGACAACACGTGATCTGAAGTGTTACTTTACGGATGTATCACAATAATGAGTTAGGACACTTCCTCCCCCATCACTATGTATCATCCGCTGGGTCTCCTGCAACAATGTTGCAACGTTTGAAAACATGCAAATCTGTCTGAAGTGATACACAGATGGAGTGTAGTGTAAAGCTGCAGTGGGGGGTACGCAGCCATCCTGCTCAACAATGGAACAGGTAGAGATCTGACCTTTTAAAGGGGCCCTAACTGCAGGTCTCCATATGCTTAGGGCTGATATAGGAGGTCACAATCATCATGGGGTCCATCATGGCAAATCCATCATGGGGTGCATTAAGACCACCATGTGCCCTGGGCTATAGGAATATTATAGTCCCTACAGGTCTGGAATCACTTCCTACATATGGTCCTAGAATCAGCTTCTTGGGGAATGGAGGATGTGTCCCTTCTGCTGCTTTCATATGTGGTTTCAGGACTTTTGGACAAATGGCTCTTGTACACATGTGTATTGAGAACAGAAACAGATATACAAGGATTTTATGGGTCAAGGTCCTTCACAGTATAAAATTTGTTTTTTTTGTATGGGCCCCCCAGAAAGCTATTGCCCAAACTGCCGAAGTTATAATCCACTACTGGTCTCATCCATAAAGAAGATTCATAGATCCCTAAATCTTCTGTATAGCTGTGACAATGCCACTTTAAAGGGGTTTTTCCACAAAGACATCCCATGGATAGGGCTTAACTTGCTGATCAGTTGGGGTCTCAGCAAAAAAAGAGGGGTCCGACCGACTGCTCATCGTTCCATGAGAGTAATGATGCAAACGGCCACGCATGACCGTACTGCTCCATTAATGTCTATGGAGCTGATGGAGATTGGGGGCGCAGAATGGTCATGCCCGGCCGTCTGCTCCATTACTCTCATGGAACCACAAGGGGTCGGTCGGACCCCTTGTTTTCGCGATCTGTGCGGATCTCAGCACCGAGACCCCCACTGATCAGCAAGTTAGGCCCTATCCCGTGGATAGGGCCTATCATAAGTTCGTGGGGAAGCCCCTTTAAACTCTATAGGTATAACACAGTTGGAATTTCATAGTTACCCAGGAATATCCTTCCATCCTGACTGAGAAGAGACGCTCCCACCCGGAATCTGCTGTAGGGGCAGTGAGCAAAGGCTTTGGCTTCATGGCTCTGTTGTATAAGTTTTTGGATCACTTCTGGCTCCAGGCTGCAGTTGGGGTTACTATGATGGGAATGGCCGTTGTTGATGAGGACGCCATCTTCCTGGGGGCCCAAGTCTTCATTCATCTTCTTAGGGATAACTGGAGTTTCTGATTCTATCCTGATTCTTCCTGCAGAAATAAGCAATGGGAAAGACTGAGATTTATCAGCGCCTCTATGCCAGTCTTTTTGGTGTATAAGCAATGAAATAATAGCAAACCTGCCTACGCCTCTTGATGTATCTGCTTGGCCTTTATCATACAGTGGTGCACAAACGCATATGATAAATTCCCCCCATGGTGTGTATATACTGCAAGTATATGATGTATAAATACTATATGGGGGTGTTTATCAGGACTTCTAGGCCACAAATGTGGCATATAACCCTGAAATAATTGCAAATGCTGGTGGATTACTGGCACTCGCAATTATTTTCCCCTTTCCACGCCAGGGAGCGTAAAGAGGGGTGCACCCGTTATAGCCAGAAAATTCTCAAATGTGAAAGGTCGTGGAGGGGTGGTGGGGCTGTCGTGGGCCGCCGCTCAATTGCTGGCTTATGAAAAAAAAAAAAATTTTTGTGCGTATATGATGTGTACATGTGTGTAGAAATCTATTGATTTGTACTTACTGAACCACATTTATTAAAACCAGTGCAGCCAGTACTATGTGCAGTTTGGCTGTAGAGTGTGCAGGGGGCGCCAGATTCATCAAAACTGGTGCACGTTCTGCACTGCTCATTGCCTTTTATTTTGGGGCACTTTGTTCCTGCTGCAGAATTGTGGCGCACGTCAGTAATAAATGTGGCGCACGGTCTAACTTAGTAGTAACGCCCCTCTTTAGGTGGACATTTGTTGTGTCTTGTCGGGCACAGATCGGGCACAACACAAAACTGGCGCAGACACTTAATAAATACACGTGCAAGCAGTTTTCATGTTGTTTCCAGTGCAAAGTCAGAGAGAAGACTGGCGCAAACACTTTAATACTGTATAAGACTACATTCACACTGCCGTTTAGGGGGACGTATATACAGCGTGTATATACGCCCCCCCCATAGACGGCAATAGGCTCACAACACTGTACGGTAGCGGTACGGTGTCCTATCTTTCGCCGGAATACGACGCCGTGGCCATATATCGCTATGGAGAGGGCCGGGGGTGAGCAGCACTCACCCCTCCTCCTCTCCTGGACGCCGATGTGTGCCTGCCGTACCGTAGCACGTGTGCATCGTGTGAATGTAGCCTAAGTTTGTATATACTGTATGTAGAAGTATATAAGTGTATACATGTGTGTTTGTCTGTAAAAGTGAATAAATAAGTGTGAATTAGTGTAGAACTGTATGTGTGTATACAACTGTAGAAATGTGTGTATATATAACTGGCATAGTGTGTACAGATATGGCTATATTTTTCGAAGGGGAAATCTGCTATGGGTCCCGGCCTCTCCTAGTTATGCACCTGGTTTTCTTCAATACAAATGTCATAAACCAAAGCAGCACCTTGAGGCCTTAGGGGTAACTGTAAGGGCACAAGACAATAGAGACCAAGGGAGATGCTAATATTGTTTACCCCGTATCCCGGAGAAAAGGATCAAGACAAGGAACCAAAACTTGTTTAGATCTCAGTTCAGAATCTTTGTCATAAAGGACACCTCCGAAGCTCCTCCAAATATCAGAACAGACCCCAAATTCAGACCCTAGAATGGACCCTTAAACTGAAAGAGGCAGCGAATGAAATCAGACCCCTCTTTCATATTCCGGATCAGACCTTTCAACTCAATACAACCAAATACAACCAGACACTTTACCCCATTCAATCCCCAAGACTCAAAAGAACCCAAAAAATTATTCACATCCTAGAAAAATCCTCTAACCTTGGCCCAAAACTCATTACAACCCCACACTCTACACGATTTAGACCTTCAGATAAAAAAACCTGAACTCATTCGACCCCAGACCAGAAAACCACATTATTTGTGAGCAACCCTTGGGCTGCTTTCACATGTAGCATTTACATTATGTTAACATTGAGTTTAATGTAAACACAGTGTAAACATGGTGTAAAGAGATTGTAAACAACGTGTGAACGAGGCCTTACATACAATAATAATAGTGTAAACTCCAGATGTAAAGTTGGCCGGTGCCTGGGGCTTTTTAGCCTTGTTTATAAATCCTAGTCCTGATAGCAGACCTGCGGCCATATACAGACAGTCCCCGGGTTACATACAAGATAGGGTCTGTAGGTTTGTTCTTAAGTTGAATTTGTATGTAAGTCGGAACTGTATATTTTATCATTGTAATCCCAGCCAGAACTTTTTTGGTCTCTGTGACAATTGGATTTTAAAAATGTTGGGTGGTCATAAGAACCAGGATTAACACTAAAGCTTCATTACAGACGCCTGTGATAACCGTTACAGCTGATTATTGTAGCCTAGGACTAAAGTACAATAAATTACCAATGATCAGTGGTCCGTTTGTAACTAGGGGTCGTATGTAAGTCGAGTGTTCTTAAGTAGGGGACTGCCTGTATACATTGGCGAAGACAATCCACCAATGCAGGTCTGTATGGTCCTCACAGCTGTGTCCCTATTGCAGTTACTGTTCTTGATAGACATAGGGATTCGGCTGTGATAAGGGAGATCATGTTCTGAAGACAAACCTTATGAGACCCTGGGGATGCCCTATTCTTCAGTCCCAATATTGGGCTTAGGTTTCCTGAAAGGCTTCCCAGGGCATTGCTCTGCTTTTGTGGACTAAGTGTAAGTAAAGCAGTAGCATCCCCCTATTCACTATGGTCCAATGTCCCTACAGTTATCCCACACTGCATCACATACACTGTGTGTGTCCTATGTGTATTCACTGGTGTATCAGTCTATAGCTCTGATTATATGGACCTTATATGTATACAGTATTATATACATAAGTAATGTATATATGATACTGACTTCCCTATGTATATGATGTATTATATATATATATATATATACACACACACACGTGCTGTATATGTTTATTGTATAGGTACAGTGTGATCTTTATGTTCTCTCTATATGTATATGACATGTGTGCCCTATATATGTATAGTGTATAGGCACAGGGTGATCCATATGTTCTCTCTATATGTACATGACATGTGTGCCCTATATATGTATACTGTATAGGCACAGTGTGATCTATATGCTCTCTCTATATGTATATGACATGTGTGCCCTATATATGTATACTGTATAGGCACAATGTTCTCTCTTTATGTATATAACATGGGTGCTGTATATATGTATACTGTATAGGCACAGGGTGATCTATATGTTCTCTCTATATGTATATTACATGTGTGCTGTATATTATGTAGGCACAATGTGTTCTATGTGCTATTTTCTGTATATATGGTGTATACTGTACGCCTCCTGTAAATGTTATATATATATCATATATAGCAGTTTGTGATGTATAGTAATATAGGATAACATTACCTGCTGGGCTGAGGGTACACCTGTCTATATCTCTATGTACTGGGGTTCCCTCTTCTCTTCTTGCTGCAGCTTTAACCACAGACTGAGATGTCCCAGGACAGTCAGCAGAATAACATCAGGTGGCAGCACCCGCCCGGCCGCCCCTCTCACCGCTCATTGGGTGACAAACAGCTGAGCTGTCCCCGCACCTTTCTATAGTCTCTGCATTGTGCAGCCTCCGGTCACAGCTGTGGGAAGGAGGAACAATAGGGGTGGAGATGTCACTGGACAATTGTGTGCCTATCAGTCATTATTTCCAAGACCTCTGCTTGCTGTCAACAAAAGGCCTACAGACCTGGAAATCTCCTTAGCTGATATTTGTTGCAATTGTATCCAATCTAGACGAGTCTCTGTGAGCTGGGCACATCGGCACAGCACATGTGTCTTGATAGATTTGTAACATCAGCGCAGGTAACAACTATCAATCTAGACAGAATACAGGTGTAACAAGCTGTGAGAAATATCTAAAAAGCATGGTTATAGATTTTGGGGCACATTTACTTACAGGTCACGGAAAGTGCTCTGCCTGCGTATTACGTTGGGTGCAGCGATTCACTAAAATCGTGTACCAATCAGTAATCTGGCGCTTCCCCGCTCAGGTCCGACCGAGTTCACCATATTTTTTGTGGTGCACCTTTAACATAGGACGTGTGACACAATTTGCAAGTTAAATACAGTGCACAGTCCGAATCAGTCGGAGCGACCGACGGCACCCTGCCTAATTTGTGTTGCATGGAAGCCAGTGCAGCTGGCCCAAAAAACGGTCGCATGCGGCACAATCCCAGGGCAGCCACTACTTAAATACCTGTGCAAGCCGTTTTAGCCTAGAAGAGCGTGAACAGTCTGGCAAAAGTGCATAGCGCGACACCTTAGTAAATAGTGTTTTGGTATCTTTGCTTGCTGCCAGTGAATAGAAACATATTTCTTTATATCCAGAGACTGAACAGCTGATGGTTTGCTTCAATCGTATCCAGTCTCCTCTATGGGAACTAAACTGACACATTGGGGCAGATTTACTTACCCGGTCCATTCGCGATCCAGCGGCGCATTCTCTGCGCTGGATTCAGGTCCGGCCAGGATTTATTAAGGCAGTTCCTCCGACGTCCACCAGGTGGCGCTGCTGCGCTGAAGTTCCCCGGAACGCGCTGGAGTTCACCGAGCCGGGCTGAGTGAAGGTAAGTGCAAGCTCCGCTACACTTTTTTTTTTTTTAAATGCGGCGGTTTTTCCGAATCCGTCGGGTTTTCGTTCGGCCACGCCCCCCCGATTTCCGTCGCGTGCATGCCAGCGCCGATGCGCCACAATCCGATCGCGTGCGCCAAAATCCTGGGGCAATTCAGGGGAAATCGGCGCAAATCAGAAATATTCGGGTAACACGTCGGGAAAACGCAAATCGGGCCCTTAGTAAATGACCCCCATTGGGGCTCATTTACTAAGGGTCGTGCTGCTCACTTTCATTGGACTTTGCACCTTTTTCAGGAATTGAAAGTGTCTGCGCTGGGATTTTGGCGCACGCAACCCTTTTTTGGTGCAGCCGCACTGGCTTCCGTGCGACACAAATTGGGGGGGGGTGCAGTTGGATGATCCGACTGATTTGGACTGAGTGCGGGATTTAACTTTCAAATTGTGTCGCAAGCCCAAGCACTTACATGCACCAGGAAGAAGAAGGTGAACTCCGGGGACCTGAGCGGGGAAGCGACACATGCAGGATATCGGGCGCGCGATCTTAGTGAATCGTTATCGTTGGACAATGCAGTTTTGGTGAACTACGGTGGAAATGTAAGTAAATGAGCTCCATTGTAATAAACTATTAAAACAGCAGAGACTGCTCATGTGTTCAGTTTGTCTAGACTATACACTTGTATCAAACCCTAAGGTCTAAGTAAACAGGAATGTGATATATCATGGACAATAAATCAATGGGATATTTCATGGCACCCTGGAGCGATGCCCTGTATTGCTCCCCCTCTCCCCCCCCCCCCCATATCCTGTGTATCCAGGGATAACCTTATATCACATCCAAGACCCCACTACTTACCCTACAGATAATTAAAGCAATTGCCTCCATTATCATCAACTGCAAAAATAGGACGGCTGCTGTACAGGAAGAACATTCTGGTGTGAACTGAGACCTATCCAAATCACAGGGGTTCTATAGATTTACAAGATCATCGATTTTTGACCCTTAAAAATTTGTCCTTTGGTTCTCCTCCAAATTACTGGAAAATGGTGTTTTAATCAGCCTATACGGTAAAAGTCCAGAGCAAGGTGTTTACCCGTCTGTTGCCCCCTGTTACTAAGAAAGCCAGAAGAACCTGAATTGTATTCGACCTTCCGGGTAGTAAACTGCCCCAGGGAAAGTTTGACAATCGTTCCCCTAGTCACATAAGCCGGACAAAGGCCCAGGTATGGAAATGGATATAGTAGAGAGGGACACCGTTGTAATAGTATATATAGAATATTATATGAATATACACAAATACACAAATATGTATCTACATATATTACACAACACTTCCCTTTACAATCCCCCTGTTGTCGGGACCACACCAAATATTTCTAATTAATATTAGGGAAGGGTTTTGTTGACAAGTATTTGCTTCCTCTACCCTATTGTCACTAGTAATGATTCACAATGAAATTAAGTACATTTTTTAATATAATAAGGCATCACTTTCCCACAAAGCTACTTTCTCACCTGTCACCGTAACCCAATATCCTCCATTCATAGAAAACATCATCCTCTGCTCGTCTTTTCCTCTCTGTATCACAGTTCTGTGCCATGGTATAAGTCTTTGACCTTGTTTGCGTTGTCTTTCTACAGCCAATCCCAATTTGTCCCGACCCGTCTAGGACTGCTTTTATATTTCCCACGGTCAGGAAAGCCAATTTTCTTTTCCTTGCTTGAACACGTGCAGGGCCATCTTTGATCTGGTGTTTGGTCTATGTAGAGTGGCCTCATGCAATCTGTCACACTAGCAGCAACTTTTCATCAGAGGTAGTGAACAAAGAATGATGCAGAACATTGAATAAAGATCTCTAATAGACACTGATGCTAAAATATACACCAAATTGAATCACGTCTTGGGATCCGGGGTCCACTTGGACCAAGTTGGCTTCATCCCGTCAAGAGAATCTAGGGATACTACCCTAAAGACTTTCTCTTTGATTCACCACCCTCACAAGGAGAATCTCCTATTCCTACTCCTCCCTTCTGACCCTTTTGCAAATGGGAATGGCATGGCTCTAGGTGCTCTATAGTAACCTGACAGCCCAGATAAATGTCAACGGATCACTTTCTTATTCCTTGCCTATTCACAATGACACTGGTCAAGGGTTCCCACTAGCCTCTCTCCTCTACGCCCTCATTATGGAGCATCTACTGTTAACGATACGCTTGAGTCAGGTTATTTAGGGGTTAGTAATGGGTGACAGTATTATGCTCCACATTTGCTGACGACGTCCTGCTATAACATTCTGGCCCCATTTCTTCCTTGCCAGTGATGGAGACACTTGAGACCTTTGGATATTTTTGTAACGATAAGGTAAACCTTGGCAAAAGTGCTGCTGTAAGTATGGGGCTCTGTGCGCCTCTAGTAGAGCAGACTCTCTACTTCTTTACCTGGTCGCAAAACTCCCTCAAATACCTAGGCATACACCTTCCGAAGAATCCTGAGGACATCTATGCACTAAATTTTGTCAACTTCAACTGCGCTTTGAAAGTCGATGATCCAGGAAGCTCCTCTTGTGGATCACTTTAGCGCAATGGAAACGACTATACTGCCCAGGCTACTATACTTGTTCCAAACAATCCCGATTCTTATCCCCAAAGAATTCTTCACTAAAGTTATTAGGTTAACTAGTCTCTTTATTTGGTCTGATGCTCCGTCACAAGTGGCTACAATAAACCTGACTAAAAGGAAAACTCGGTGGGTTAGGACTACCTGATTTCAAAGGATATTGGGGGTCATTTACTAAGGGCCCAGTTCACGTTTTCTCGACGTGTTACCCAAATATTTACGATTTGCGCTGATTTTCCCTGAATTGCCCCGGGATTTTGGTGCACACGATCGGCATGCACGTGACGGAAATTCGGGGGCGTGGCCGAACGAAAACCCGACGGATTCGGAAAAACCGCTGCATTTAAAAAAAAAAATGTGTTGCGAAAATTGCACTTACCTTCACTCAGCCCGGCTCGGTGTATTCCAGTGCGTTCCGATGCTCTTCAGCGCAGCAGCGCCACCTGGTGGACGTCGGAGGAGCTACCTTAATAAATCCCGGCCCGACCCGAATCCAGCGCAGAGAACGCGCCGCTGGATCGCGAATGGGCCGGGTAAG
Source organism: Engystomops pustulosus (assembly GCA_019512145.1). Classification (NCBI taxonomy): domain Eukaryota; kingdom Metazoa; phylum Chordata; class Amphibia; order Anura; family Leptodactylidae; genus Engystomops; species Engystomops pustulosus. The sequence continues at coordinate 162,040,638 of CM033646.1, read as the reverse complement.
TAAATTATGTGGCTTCAATCAAAAAAGCAAAAAAGTGTTAGTGCTCTACTCCTCAATAGGCTCCTATTCACACAGTAATGCCAGACTGTCCCAGACACCCCTCCATGACTGACTGGTTCCAGAAGTCACTTCACCTCCAGCGGATGAGGAGATGCTGCTGTCCTCTGACAAATGGCCAGGGAAATTCTTGGATCACTCTCCCCGAGTTTTTCTACATAATCTTAAACCCACATGGTTGAATGATGTTTACATTGATCCTGTCCCCCTCCCCGTCTAGTTCCTCTCCATACCTTGTCTTCTCTCCCCTACGCCCCGGCCCCCTTGAGTATCCTCTTCGTTACCCCTCTAATGCACAAAATGTTCATTCTTATTGATGTTACTACGATCAGAAGTGTCTAAATGTCTCTTTGTTTTACATACCGGTACATTCAATCACTTCACTATTGTTCTTGTATCCCCTAGAAATGGTTTTTACCGTGCAAGAGCTCATGTTCATGCATTTTATTACCTTGAAATTCTGTCTTAATTTCTTAATAAAGTCCCAATTCAACCTGGAAGAAAACTGTCGGAAGAAATGAAAAAACAAACTTTTATACTCATGTGCTGTACCTATGGAGGTTGTGCAGTGAAGCCGCGTTCACTACCCGCAACCACCAGACAGCGGAGGATCGAGGAAGGAGGTGAGGTTTGTTTTTAAGACGCAAACTTCAAAAATCATACATCATAAAAATCATAGCATCCATAAAGACCTGTGGTTGGTTTTTGGTCCAAAATCTCCCTGAAAGGTTCCCTTCAAACTTGAGATTCTCCCAGGTTTTTATTTTGTCATTTTGCCATATTATTCAGCCTAGAAATCCTTGCCTGTCCCCTCAAAACCCCACACTAAGCAGCTAATATTATCTTTTAGATGACTGTAATTTAGATTAGTCCGCCCCCTTGACTGGATCAGAAAAAAAAAAAACCAGGGGAGAATAAACTTCTTTTTGGTCCCAAGCACAAACGCAGAGAAGCCAGACTGGAACCAAGCAACCTAATTTATAGTCAGCAAGGTAGTGTTAGAGGTTTAGTTTGGGGTTTTGAGGTGACAGGTTCCCTTTAACCCCTTACCGACATGTGATGTAATAGTACGTCACACAACGGGTGCGGGTGCTCGGAGATGGCCAGTAAGTCTTTGCTGCATATGCTTCTATCTTTGCAAAGATCGTCGCTCTCTGTGATGTCATTGGGGAGCGACGATTGTAATGAATGAGGAGGAAAATCCCCATTGACTGCCATACTGTAGTATGGCAGCATATGATAGGATCAATCAGACAACCTAGGGTTAAAGTACCCTAAGGAGTCTGAAAAATAGTAAAAATAAAAAAATGTTAAAAAAATAATAAAAAAAACCCTAAAAACTCAAATCACCCCCCTTTCCCTAGAACTGATATAAATATAAATAAACAGTAAAAATCATAAACACATTAGATATCGCCGCGTCCGAAAATGCCCGATCTATCAAAATATAATAACGGTATTCACTGCGTTTTCAACCCGGTAACAGAAAATAGCGCCCAAATTCGAAAATGCCACTTTTTTGCCATTTTAAAAAATATAAAAAATTACATAAAAAGTGTCAAAGGGTCGCACAGTCCTAAAAATGGTAGCATTGAAAACGTCATCAAAAGTCGCAAAAAATGACTCCACCCACAGCTCCATACATCAAAGTATAAAAAAATTATTAGCGCCAAAAATGGCAAAATCAAAAATAATTTTTTTGTACAGGAGGTTTTAATTTTTGTAATTGTATGAAAACATTATCAAACCTATACAAATTTGTTATCCCCGTGATCGCACCGACCCAAAGAATAAAGTTGACCTGTCATTTGGGGTGTACAGTGAAATCCGTAAAATCCAAGCCCACAAGAAAATGGCGCAAATGTGTTTTTCACCAATTTCACTGTATTTGGAATTTTTTCCTGCTTCCCAGTACACAGCATGGAATATTAAATACCACCATTTTGAAGTGCAATTTTTTACGCATGGAAAAATAAAAAAAAGTTCGATTTTTGAAGGTGGGAGTAAAAAAAATGAAAACGCAAAAAAAAAACAAAAAACGAAAAAAGGGCTGCGACGGGAAGGGGTTAAACCTATTGATCCAAGCAGAGAACTCAGTCAACCCTGCCTCAATATCATTTCCATCAATGACAAATCACAGATGATCTGTCGGAAATTCACAAAGCTTTGTGACTTTTCAGCTAGATCCTCCCTCGGTCCATGAATAATAAGAGAGTCTTGATTCCAATACACAAATTTCCTTAAGTCTCTTGCTTATATGCTGGGCCTTTCTTCCAACAAGTCTGAGCTTGTTTGTGATTCTCCACATAACAATGGCAGGGGAAGTTATCCATAGGGACTTCATTAATGTGTCTCAGACTGGGACAGTGCAGAGCTGGTCGCCACTAGTCTTGTGATAATGAATCCGGACTGTCGAGTCCTACTTTAAGACCTGTGATTTAGTTGGTCTAAACTGTGCGCCACATTCTGGCACAACCTCCTTGACTTTTTGGCGCATGGGCTAATTTCCATATAACCACACCCCCTTTTACCAAAACCACACCCCCTTTGTGAGGCCACAACCCCGTTGTCGGATGAGTCAGAAAAACATGCAAATAAATGGTCTAAAAGCCTTCATAAAATTTGTCGGAAGGTTCTTTTTGGGTCATTTTCAGTGGAATGACGCCTTAATGGATTAAGGCCGACGACTTCCTTATCGACGGACCACACTAAGGCTGCGGTCAGACGTGGCATTTTGAACCCGTTTTTAAGCAGTCCGTTAAGAAATGCATGCGTTTTTGAAAAACGAATCCATTTTTTTGAAAACACATCTGTTTTTGACCTGTTTTCCCAATTATCCTAATTAAAACCGATCAAAAAGGATGCGTTTCTTTGACGGGCTGCTTAAAAACGTGCCAAAAACGGGTTCAAAACGCCATGTATCAATATTCCTTCTATTCCCAATTACCTTGTGGTGTATATAATTATTTGCCACATTTAGTGTTAACCCCTTAACGATGCATGTGACGTCATGCGGGAAGGGGGGAGGGGGCGATTATCCATCACCATGACAGCCTCAGTACTTGGACCCATGAGGGTGTTATTTATGCAGGTCTGTTACAAAGTACCGATGGCACACTGTAACAGATCATGTGCAAAATGTACATATAATAGATGGAAGTTAGTATAGCAGTACAGGCAGTTACTGGTTATGTACAAGACAGGTTCTTAAGGTTTGTTCTTAAGTTGAATTAGTTTGCAAGTCGGAACTGATATGTTTTATAATTGTAGCTGCGGATAAAAAATGTTTTTGTCCCAGTGACAACTAGTTTTTACCGGCCAAACAGCTTATATTATAATCCACTATAAGAGGTTTGCTGGGAGTTGTAGTTTCATAAGTGCAGACTGCTGCTGGCCAGATCAACACAGGGATCACAGACATTTTAGTGTCAGGTCGTTGGCATGGTTGATGTAAATACAGAAGTGTCATGTGACCTGTATACCTCCCTGGGGTCATTGATCTTATGGGAGGGTTCATCTGGTGACCTAGGAAATAATAACCAAAAATTTACAGGGGTGTCACCTCCATTCTACCTAGTTATACAGCAATTCATTCTGAATTTTAAGCAGATCTGGTATTCAGGACTCCACAATCCCATACTGAATGTTATGTCACCCAACTTTTCCAAGTGCTGATTAATTCACTGACTATTGTTTTAGCCAAGGAAACAAAAGTGCACATGCACCACAAAAAGTTGTAAAAAACGGAGAAAAAGCCAAAGCTTTATATGTGCCCCTATATACGTATTACACATAACAGATACACTCTACACTTAAAGGTACATACACCCATTTACTTAAATGGCCACAAGATGGCGCCATACTCATTCGTTTTTATGGCTGCTGTATATACTGTTATACGGTAGTAGTGGCAGGATATATCTGCAGCTCTCTCTACTGCCAAACTACAACTCTCAGCATGGTCCCATAGCCGACAGATCTGAAATCTAGAGTTACAGTGTAACATATGGAGGTAACAGATACAAAGTAAGCAAGTCTCCAATAATAGGTTAATAAAGGGGGGGGGGGGGGTAAGAGTGCATAGGAGAGGTCACCAAGCTTTTCCAGACGCCTTCAATATTCATATCTGTGTGTGTATAGTAAGTAGCTGCAGGACTGTGAAATATGGATTTAGATTTCAAGATTGTAGTATTTGGGGGCGGTGTCCTCACACTTCTGTGTTCTCAGCTCTGTGCATTGAACTGTTGTCTTTTCTTCTGCCCTGAGTTAAGGACACATACACACAGTCAGTATTTGTTCAGTATTTTGCATCACTATTTATAAGTAAGGAATGGGTCTAAAGCACAGAAGAGCTTTGCTTTGTAGAAGTTCCTCTTCCAATTTTGGCTTTTAAATACTGATGCAAAATACTGATCAAATACTGACCATGTGAAAGTGGCCTAACTGTTATAGCATGAAACTACAAGTCTGCCGTAACTTTTATCGAAAAGGAGAGGGGCTGCAGAGCAGCTCCATGCAGAGAGCTAAGAGCACAGAAGTGTGAGGAAACAACCCCAGCAGGAGTTATAATCCTGGAAAGTAAATCCATATTTCACAGTCCTGCTGCTACTAACATCACACAGAAAGTTATAATTTCACATCTCTCAAGACCTAACAAAGCCCATCGTGGCTGACAGGTTCTCTTTAACTACTTTCACTTTTCAGGAGTCTAGGAAAGCTGAATAATTTCAATCTGCGGAAACTGCAATTGAAGACAAAATGTTTGACACCCAGCTTTCTGAAAAACAGATAAAATTAAAAGACATCCAGGCGTTGTGACTGTAATAATCTTCTTATACTGGTTATCCATGACCTCCTTCCATCTAAAATCAACTTTTAGAATTATGCTAATGACCCAGAAAGGCTCCCGGGGATGTTATCATGGCCCCTCTGTGCTGCAGATTCACAGCCTGTTACACTGTGCAGGAGCACTTCCACTGTGTGCTGAAACTTCCCTGCTGCTGTGAGATCACATCAGACAGAGGGAATGGGAAGTGCAGAGGGAGCATTTGAGACAGTGTAACACCCTGTGAAGCTACAACACGGAGGGGTTCTGTTAACACCCCAGGAGCAATTCCGGCTCATTAGAATAATTATAAAACTTGATTTTAGAAGGAAGGAGGCCTTGGATAACACATATAAGACACCAGTCACGGGTTCTGGAATGACTGCAGAGGAGGAAGTTTATAGAATGATAGGACAATGCGTGATTTCGGGTGGGGGTCTCCTTCATAATTCGATTCTTGCGTCCGGTCCTTACACGGTTAACTAAACCAGGATGTTAGGATTCAGCTTTTGGGGTCACGACCTGGATGCACACGAGACTGTAAGGCCGGCATCTCATGTTATCAGGACAGGTGCCAGCGAAACACGAGATGCCCTGATGCCACCTACGGCTCTATGGCATGAGCTGCCAGGGGAAAGATGAGCTGCCTGTGCTGCCCCCTCTGTCCTCAGATACTTCATGGGACATAATAGCCCTTTTTACCCTGCTGTAGCATTGCCATGGTGACAGGCACAGGAAGCGGGTACCGCAGGTTGGGTTTTGTGGGTCACGCAGCTGAGTTCTGCCTGTGCCCATTGATATGTGAGGATGGACTGTGGCAAGCTGCGGCTCCTGCTGATTCTGCAATTTTCCACATTGATCGGTGAGTTTCCATTATGGTTATCGGGGGAGGGCGACTCTTTCTTTAGCAAACTTTTTTTTAAAAGACAACTCCATAACAAGCAATTCTCTTCCATCTTATACAAACCCCGATGTGCTGTGGGGGTTAATATACCCCGTAGCTGCTGCCAGGAGGTAATGGCCAATACTGGCAGGGGAGCCCCTGCGGATCATGTGACCACTCCGGCTCTACTTATATCAACACTTATTATATTGTAAGGTAATTGTCACCTAAGCGATTGTCTTATCGAATACATATACTTGTATAGAGGATTATTTTTATTCTATATTTTATTATTGTATTGTTGCAGACAGTTTTGAATTTTTGACTCATTCATTACACCACACAATGGCGTAGAAAAAACATAATGACAACATTTTCCTACATTTTTTAATTTTTTTTTTGTAAAAATTACATCTTGCTTTGATTTTCTGGGCAACTCTATATTTCTATAGTTTTAATAACTTCATCTTGAAAAAATTTTTTTTTTTGGTATGGCCATATTCTGACAATATATATATATATTAAAATATGTAAAATTATACAATTATATAATATGATATAATTATCTATATGGCGCTGTTTAAAGGGATTTTTTTGTAAACTTTTTTTTTTTAATTATAAGCCTCCTAAGGGTGTTGAAACATCCTTGATGGCTACAATATACTGCAATACAATGGCTTGTACAAGCACCGCGTATGGAGCACAGCACTATGCATGGAGAGGGATCATCTTCTGAGAGCCCCCCCCCCCCCTTTCATACACACTCACCAGCATCATGGCGTAATAGTTCAGCTTTGTGCTTGTTGTTAGTAGCAGCAGGACTGTGAAATAAGGATTTACATTCCAGGATTGTAGCTTCTGGGAGCTTTTCCTCACACTGCTGTGGGTCTTAGGGTGAAGCCACACATGGCGTTTGTGGTCCATTTTTAAGCATGCGCTTTCAGTCCGTTTATCTATTAAGATAATTGGGAAAAACTGTCAAAAACGGATGCGTTTTTAAACGGACTGAAAACGCGTGCTTAAAAACGGACCAAAAACGCCTTGTCTTAGCTCTGTGCAGTGAACCCTCCTCCCTACTGTTATTCCGTCATACACCTGCTAAAACTTTTTTTTACTTACAGCAGAGGGGAGGGGCTGCGGAGAAGTTTTATGCAGAGAGCTAAGAGCACAGCAGTGTGAGGAAACAACCCCAATAGAATTGGGGAAACTACAATCCTGGAATAATTAATTCAGTTTCCTGATCTTTGAAGGAATATTTCGGAGACAGAATGTCGCAGAGCATCACATGGGTCTAGAAGGAAGCACATAGGAAATAGTATAGAGATGCCTGGAAGTTTTCGGGAAAGCCTATTAGTTATTATTGGGGGGTTTTGGCTCAGCGATTCCCGATAACCTAGGGAGATCATACCGTTTTGGTGTATTCGATGCGGATTCTAAATTGCAGGAAATCTGCAGCGGGTTGATGAGATTGTAACAAACCTCATGCACATGCTGCAGAAGGAATGATCTGCGGAGAGATCAGACCGCTGCTGCAGATTATCGCTCTGTAGAGGGTTAATTCATGCTGCGGATCTAGCACCTAGATTTTGCTGCCCAAAAACTCATCGTCTGCAACATGTTTAGGTATTTGAAATGGTACAATAGATCAGTAGTCCTTCATTAACCCTTTACCCCCCCCCACCCAATATAGTCCATCATTAACCCCTTCCTTACCGCTGCGGTCACAGGCGGCTCATCTCTATGCACAGACAGCCTAATCAGCCTAATGCAGATTTCCAGGAACATGTGGCAGGACTCCGCTCTGTGCCTCCACTTCCAGGAATCCTGAGCTTCAGAGAATCTGTTATGGAGTAATTGATGCACGATCGGTCCACGGCCTGCGGCGTCTGCAATAAATGAGCCCCCTAAACACACACAGATTCTAGCCAAAGGGTCAGCATCGTGACTGATGATAAGCGCCGGATCATACATTTTTTATCCACCCACATGCATCCATTTAGAAGAACACTGCTCATCCTGTGCCTCCTGGTTCATGAATACTATTCCACAACTGCACTGATGACCGGCATTAAGTATATGAATGTCGCAAGTAAAAAACTTTCCATTCAGTTTCCCTTTTACCCTGAGGGCGCCTACCCACGTTTGCTGTTTGCGTTGCGTTTTTAAACGCATCCAAAATGCAAGTGGATCATGGTTCGGTAGAATTAATATACTAAAAATGGACATACTACCAAGACTCTTGTATTTGTTTCAGACCATTCCCATTCCATTACCGAGATCCTTCTTTGACCAACTTAGACGAATGTCACAAGCCTTTGTCTGGCACTCCTCAAGGCCACGCATCAGACAATCTATACTAAGCCGCAACAAATTAGACGGGGGCACCGGATTACCTGATTTCCGCTCTTATCATAGGGCCTCCATCGCCACATTCGTACTGGACTTATTCCACAGACGTACCTCCAAACTATGGGTTGAAATAGAGCTAGAGTTAAATCATGCGCAGGCCCTTGGAGCTTTTTGGTGGTCCCCAAATACACCAATACGAAATATCACGGTCTCTCCCCTAATAACGCTCTTACTTAAATCTTGGCGTAAATTTATGCGACTCACTAATCTGATTACAGTATCAGGCCCCCTTACTCCACTCATTGGCAACCCTGACCTACCAGACCTGCAAAACGCCCCCTTAGATCCACAAGCCCCGCTACCCAGGGTGCGTAGTGTAGTTAATGAGCAGGGAATCCGCGCCATGACCGATGTGACATCAGCTCTCGGCCTAGCGTCCTCCAGATGGTTACAATTTTTTCAGGTTCGCAAATTTGTCAACACCTTGGGCCCATCTGCACTCTCCACCACCCTCACCCCGTTTGAAGAATTGTGTATGGACTCCTCCCCTCCTATCCACACGATCTCCTTGGTCTATGCTATGCTGGTGCGGGGGGGTACGGGGGATGAACTGCCGTCGTTTACTGCTTCATGGGAGAGGGACCTTAATAAGTCTTTCTCACTTGAACAGTGGCAAAAAGCACTTATTTTAACCCACAAGGCTTCAGTCTCCTGCCGACTACAGGAACTGAACTACAAAATTGTATCTCAATGGTACAGAACACCTGCAAAACTGCATAGAATGTTCCCGGAAGTTTCTCCTCTGTGCTGGCGCTGTGGAGAATCAGAGGGTAACATGTTACACTTATGGTGGGATTGCCCTCCGATTCATAAACTTTGGAGGGAAATCTTCCATCTGTACAAAGACATATGTCCACCAGGCGTAGACCCGTCACCTGAGTTGGCCCTTCTTTCTATGATTCCAGGGACTATCTCCAAATTTAAAAAAAGCCTACTTTGTCACTTTTTGGTGGCAGCGAGGCAGATAATCCCAAGGCTATGGAGATCCCCCAATCCGCCTACTAAAACTCAGTGGGTAGAAGCACTCAATACAATCCTACACATGGAGGAACTAAAGGCTAGTGATGAGGGTAAGGCCCCTTCTCCACTGGCGTTTTTCACGCGCGAGTTCTGCGCGTGCATTTGACGCTCAGAACTCGCATTGCACTCTGTCCCATTGTATTCAATGGGTCTTTCTCCATTAGCGTGGTTTTTAACGCGCGTGCTTGCGTTCGTTTGCACGCACGTCAAAATCGCAGCATGCTCTATTTTTGCGGGTCACGCGCGTTTTTCACGCCCCATTCAAGTCTATGGAGATGCATCAAGAACGCATTGCACTCGCAATCATTGCAAGTGCAATGCGAGTGCAATGCGTTTTAAACGTAAGGGTTGCTAGGTGACCAGAATAACATTATTTCCCCTGCTCGCGATCGAGCATTTAATTAAAAAAACACAATGAAGAACAGTGAAGAATAGAATAAAATCATTGTACACAGTGAACACAGTGACCACAGGATCATTTAAGATAAAAACACAGTGCAGAACACAGTGCAGAATAGATTACAGATGTTCGGCACATCTGCTTACTTGTCGGGAGATACGCGCGGAACGGTGCGAACAAAATAGCATGTGAAGAACAATATATATGTGTGAAGAACACATTGCAGATGTATTTAAACATCTGCAATGTGTTCTTCACACACATATATATTGTTCTTCACATGCTATTTTGAACAACAATGTGCCCATCCTTGTAGTGGATAACATCGGTTACACCGCGGCTGGCAGCGCCTCCTCTCCCCCGCAGGACATTCCCGCAGGGTGTTATCAGATAACACTCCCGTGTGTACTGTATGCGGCACTGCCTGCCCTCCATGTAACTGAAGCTTTCCCTCAGTCATGTAGCACAGCGTTCATACACGTCAGGGACGTATGACAATAGTAAGCAGCCGCCACCCCCTTAATGTGTGCTGCACAGGTGCCGTGTCACTGCTGGGGCTGTCCCATTGTCGCAGGAGAAGAGGGGACACGAGGGCTCGGAGACTGTGTAGTATGCAGCTGTTCCCTCACTCAAAGTCCTGCAGCGCCGCAAGGAGGACGGCAGCAGGCACCTGCTGTACACGGGAGCACGCAGCCCGACACCTGCGGCTGCTATCCCGTACAGAGAAGGGGAACCTGGCGGTGTGTGAAGGTTTCCTATGTCACTGGCACCGCTCAGCAGACGTTACCCCGCGCCTGTGTGTACAGCTACGAGTAAAGGGAGGGTGGGTGACACCTGGGAAACTTTGTGCGCGCTCACGCCGTGCCCTGTCTACACCGCGGGGAGAAGAACAATATATATGTGTGAAGAACACATTGCAGATGTATTTAAACATCTGCAATTTGTTCTTCACACACATATATATTGTTCTTCACATGCTATTTTGTTCGCGCCGTTCCGCGCGTATCTCCCGACAAGTAAGCAGATGTGCCGAACATCTGTAATCTATTCTGCACTGTGTTCTGCACTGTGTTTTTATCTTAAATGATCCTGTGTTCACTGTGTTCACTGTGTACAATGTTTTTATTCTATTCTTCACTGTTCTTCACATCTGCTAAATTGTCGGGAGATAATATACGCGCGGAACAGTGAAGAATAGATCGCCGATGTTTGCAAATTATCAGAAGACATTATTTTTCAATTAAATAACACATTTTAATCCCAAACCATGGTCCCTTTGAAATATGCTCGAGTCTCCCATTGAATCGCGCGTCAAAAATGCGCCGAAAACGCAAAAAAAACGCAAATTACTCCAAGGAAAAATGGAACAAAAACGCAGCCAAAACGTCAGTTTTTCACGCATTGCACCCTGACGTGAAACGCAACGCTAGTGTGCAAGAGGCCTAAACATGACAACTTTTATAAAACATGGAATCCCTGGATCTCCTTCAGATCCCAACCGGCCATGGAAGCTTGGCTACAGGCTAGTGATCTAGCACTCTAAAACTCTATTCCTAGATATAGGGCAGCCCCCTACCCCCCTCCTTTCCTCCTGCCTTTCCACCCATACCCCTCTCTATCCTACCCTTCGTGTTGTCTTGCGTCTCTGTGTTGTTTGTGCATGTTAACAGAGTTTTTGTTCATGGTCCCTTTTGTTCTGGACCACGATAGATTTTTCCTTTTGTTATTTTTCTGTTCCAACTTATTCAATCCCATTTTGCACTCAATTCTGTCATTCTAAGCATTCAACTCAATGATACATATACTTTCGAATTGCTTGTCACAATTTATTACGCTTGTTAATGTGCAAATTACATAAATAAAATGTTATTGAACCACAAAATGCAAGTGGGGGGGGGGGGGTCTACCTGAAATGCATGAGTTTCTTTGCAAACACATGTATTTTGGCCTAGCCCCCTCCCACTTTCGCTTTGAATGCGTTTAAAACGCAACAAAAACGGCACGTGGGAAGGCACCCTGAGGCCGGCGGCACATGTGACATTTTGAACCCGTTTTTGAGCCGATTTTAAGCAGTCCGTTAAAAAACGCATGTGTTTAATGAAAACGCATCCGTTTTTTGACCAATTTTATCAATGATCTAAAACGGGTCAAAAAAGGATGCGTTTTTCAAAAACGCATTTGTTTTTTAACGGACTTCTTAAGAATGGACCAAAAAGGGTTCAAAACGCTATGTGTGCCGCCGGCCTTAGGGTGTGTTCACACGTTCAGTTTTTCAGATGCAGTCTTCAAAGCCAAAAGCAGGTGTGACACATAGTGCGAACATATCATGGAAAGGTGCTGCTCCTATTGTTTTCACTCCACTCCTGGTTTGGAGATCTAAAACTGCACCTGAAAAACTGAACGTGTGAACACAACCTCAGACCTATAAATCCACTATCTCTTGCTCAGAAGAGTCAAGACTATCCACTGCTGTACTAATATTTGTTACAATGTATTGTTGAAGGTAAAATGTATCATTAAATAATCTAATTCTGGATTGAGTTTTGCAGTAATGAATTGCATTATTGCAGGTGAGGGGCAGCGCAGCATGTCACGCATTATTGGGGGGTATTCGGTCTCCCCTTATTCCACACGGTACCTGGTGTCCTTGAAGAGAAACACTGGTCTTCATTTCTGTGGGGGGTCATTGATCAGCAGGTTCTGGGTCCTCACAGCTGCCCACTGCAAGACTGAGTAAGTAGATGATGAAATGGACAGAACTGGAAGGAGTAATGTGTTTGCATGTGGTTATTAATTTCTGCTCCAGTCACATCCAAAGCTCACTTCCAAGTGTTGTGAGTGCAGCATATCCCATAATATATTGCACCATAAGATGACATCTATTAGGTCATGGTTCTGTTGCTGGCAGCCAGAAGTATTGTCAATGAAGCTCTGGATGTAACTAGAGAATATATCATAGATTATGATACAAGTATAAATGACGCCGATTCTGCCTGTAATGTTGTTATTCACATTTCCAAAGACAGAACCAAATGTTGATCGTGGCTGGGGAATATTCCTTGTCCATCTTTGAAGGAACAGAGCAGATTTTCCGCCCTGTGAAGCTCGTGTCTCACCCTGACTACAGCTCGTCTTCCAAAAATGCAGACATCATGCTGATCAAGGTGAGCAGGGCGAATGTGACCCCAATCACTCCACGTGACCCACACATCTGTATTTTACTCTCATTAAAGTTTAAGTTCACATGGGTGATACTAGAATAAAGTATGTCCTACACTAGAGCTAGAGCTCGTTACATATGGGAACAGCACAGTACTACTACTCCTATCCTGTATAAATGGGCACAGCACAGTACTACTAGTCCTATCCTGTATATTTGGGCACTGTACAGTACTACTACTCCTATCCTGTATAAATGGGCACAGCACACTACTGCTACTTCTATCCTGTATATATTAACACAATACTACTACTCCTATGCTATAAATATGAGAACAACAAAGTACTACTACTCCTACCCTGTATATATGGACACAGCACAGTACTACTATTCCTATCCTGTACATATGGACACAGTACTAACTACTCCTATGCTATAAATATGGGAACAACAAAGTACTACTACACCTATCCTGCATATATGGACACAGCACAGTACCATTCGTCCTATCCTATATATATGGGCACAGCACAGTACTACTACTCCTATCCTGTATATATGGTAATCCTAGGGTTTGTTTCCTAGGTGTGTTCGGTTAATGGACAGCAATAAGGAGGAACTTCTTCCGTTATGCAGGACTATATTTCGTCCATTAATAGATCTTTCCTCTTTTACAATTTTGGTCGACAGTCTGACACGGCTTTTCCTAGCAGCCGCGGCGTAATTTCGAATTAATAAGCCACTCTTAGAGGGTTTGTTAAAGGGGTGGTATCTCTCTCTCTCTGTTCTGCTCTTTAGTGCTGGCTCTCTGCTTTCCCTAGAGAAGCATACAGTATAACATTAATAGACAGGTATGAAATGTTGGTAGAGAGAAGAGGGGTCCGCCCATGGCGGTCCTTACGGGTACCTGCACCTGGACAACAGGTTTGGAAATCGTCATCAGCCATATTTGCTGGACAACACAGGACCACCGACTAGGTGTTTTTCCAGGGACGCTTAAATCTGTTTCTCCTTGCCGCGTCTGGAGAGGCTCGTCCCTCCTCCCCCTTTCGGTGAGAACCGGAAGCGATCGGGCTCCGACGGACTGCGCTGCGTCCACGAAGCCGGCTTTCGGGTCCGCCCACAATGACGCGACCCTGTCGCCGTTTGATGACGACGCTACAGCCGGAAGTTGCGTCATCTTGATGCGCGCGCGGCCCACTTCCGGTACGCGGCCACTCCGGAACCGCGCACAGAAAGCACGTGGCGCCCGCGCACACGACGTCTCCTCCACCGCTCGAGGACCGATGCCCTCACACACACCGTTCCTCCAGCAGAGAAAAGGGCCCCAGCCACAGGTATTTCTGGCTGCATGTCCCGCCCCACCCCACAGCATTGGTCTCCAGGACCGTTGGTTGGGCTGGAAGAACGGGGGGTGGGGAGGAGGTATATTTTGGTGTTTTCCCCCCACTCGGTTGTGAGGCGAACCCAGCAAAATGTAAAAGTAAAAATCAAAAGTAAAAAAATAAAATTAAAAAGAGAATCTGATCTTGTGTCTACCTAGGGAGACTCTCTTGCATCCTATATCCACCGTAGGGACAGGAAGAACACTGGTGTTGGTGCTAGGGAGGAGCTTTTAATCTCTTGCACTTCCTGCCTACAGGATATAGGAGCATCCTCCAGGTGGGGGCCGTCATGGAACGTGGGGAAAAGGGTGTTTTGCAATATGGGGGATAAATAGAGAATGTTAGTCTTTGAGAGAGATATGCTGGAATTAAAATATTACATTTTGCTGGTGGTCAGCTCTAATTTCGGTTACCAGTAGTCACCACTAGGGGAAGATCACTATACACAGTTTATACGTTATTGCATGACATCGCTTTAGAACAGGCGGGTTTAAATGATATGATATCAATATGCACTATAACATGAAACATAGTGGATTATGGCATTCAGGATCTATAAAAAGCTGATGGACAACCATATGAGATCTGTTATAATGCAGGGAGAGATATCCAATCAAGATATTTGGGAAATGTCTTCACAGAATATTAAGACGAGGGGGGATGATGCAGTTTACCAATACATTAGGGGTAGGGGGATTAATGAGGCCATCATAACTCCATATTGAGAGTGGTTAAAAGATGGTTCTGTCTCTCAGGGGCAGTAAACCTTGGGTCCATTCATATAATGAGGTTTGTTAATCATGGGAGAGAGAGAGCTGAACAGCACAATGATGGTCAATGTTCACTACAGTATATTAAGACAGCATGGCCTACCGCGGGCCTATGCGAGGCTGGTCCGGGGGGCAGGGTTGGTTATTGAGGTTTCTTCCATATGTCAACTCATGTGGCAATCTCACAGTCGGTCAGGAAACAATGAAGACTTATAAAGATGTTTCATATGGTTATACTGACTGTCTGATGACCCGCTACCCTACCTCGCCTGCGCCCTCCTACGCCCCCCCCCCCCCCCACTCTCCCCCACCCCCCCCTCCCCCCCCCCCCCCCCCCTGACGCTCGGCCACCCAACGTTATTGGGCCACTTACTTCACCACCAAACCAATGTTCATTGCTCGAATACAGTAAACCCGCTTCCTGACATCTTACTACAAACCTTCCAGTGTACACATATTCATTGGTAGCCAAACGTGGTTCACACTTTCAGTACCGTCTCCCCAGGGTCAGGACACGATACACTTGTAACAGCCCTTCAGCTGTGTGGCGCACCTAGGCTTAGGTATTATAATTTGATCATGTTCACCACAGACGAGATTCAGATCTATAGTGGGCACACATTTACATATGAAGATTGTACGCGCCCTATAACACAATCACTTGTATAACCGTAGTCTCAACAGTGTATAAGAGAGTAGGAGAAGTAACGGATTGAGCCGATATTAACTACGCTTCATTCAAGTGTATGACGAGTTTCCACTGGATTATATGCCGCGTTTGAAGGGGTCCAGCACAGAATAGAGATACTGTTGGGATTGAACACCAATAGGATGAGTGACGTTCCAGTGGATGTCCACCTAATTCGGACCCCTTTTGGTACTGAAAATGTGGTGTTGCTTGCAGGGAGAAATTCCCCCCCTAGAGATTCCTGCGTTCAGGTCACGTTTAGGTGTAAGAACAGGGCATTGTGTTTGGGCCGTTGTTGGGACGTTTTATACCAAGTGGTTTCAGATCGTAAAAACGCATGGCCGTTTAAAAAACGCAACTCGTTTTTTAAAAACGCACCCGTTTTGAAACGCAACGCGTTTTGCCGTTTCCGAAATTGCGCATGAAAACCGGACAAAACGCATGCGTTTTTAAAAGCATGCGTTTTTAAAAACCGATGCGTTTTTATTAAGCAGTGCGTTTGTAAAAAACGATCTGGAACGCACTTAGTTAAAACGGCCCAAAAAAGCCCAAAACAGCATGTTGTCTTCACCGAGGGAACCTGTCCTGTCCCCTTTTTTTTTTTTTACATTTTTTTTGTGAGACACCCTGAGAATAACTGTATTAACAATAGGTGAAGAGAATTTAGAAGCCCCTCTCGTAGGGGTGATTGCACACCTGGCGTTTTAAACCCTTTTTGGCCGATTCCCTACGATCCGTTAAAAACGTCGATCGTTTTGGACAGGTTTTTAACCAATTTATAGTTAATTAAAACTGGCTAAAAAACTGGATGCGTTTTCAAACAATGCTAAAAAACGACTAAAAACGGGTTCAAAACGCCATGGTGGGCATCACCCTTAGGTCCCAGCGCTAGCAAGAAGTGATAAAAGTTCATGTACATGGCTAATAGAATTGTCTGAGGCAAAAAGCACTGGGCCCATGGTCAAATTACTGCAGCCGATCTCATGATCACATTATAACTTTAGGACCGCAAGCCTTAGACACCCCATGAGCAGCATCGAAGTCAGAAAGTTTCTCAACAAGTTTTTTATGTGTTATCACCTATCCCCACGGTCATACCTAGTAAATGGGGACCTGTTCTCACTCAAATGTCTTGAGATCTGTGTCGGTGGGGGGGTCCTAATGTTGGACCCCCACTGTTCGATTTATTATATTTTTTTATCCCGATCACGTGTACAAATTTTGGCACCCATAGACCCAAACTTGAGCTGTAGCTCCATTCCTTATGGTTAGTTCACCCATGGCGTGCTTGACACCCGTTTTGTCCGTTTTTAAATCAGGCCACATCCAAAAAAAAACCCACGCATCCGTGTTTGACCATTTTACCTTAATATTGGTACAACCTGCAAAAACATGCGTTTTTGTTAACAGACGTATACAAACGACGAAAAAAAACGGTTCAACACCATGTGGTGGCATCACCCTAGATGGGAGTAAGACCCCCCATCTTCTGTGAGTGGTACCCAGTAAAAGTGGTACAACTCTCTAAGTTCATACAATTTTTAATACTTTTCCATACTTTTTAAAAAGATCCCTCGTTGCGTGACCGAATGAAAACTGACTGTCTCCCCCATGAAAGCTCAAATCGTTGGTGATGACATGTTTCTCACAGCGCAAGCGTTTGTCCAGTGAATCAGGGGGGCAATCTTTTTGTAATTAGTATGGCACATTTAAGGTTGTTTTCTATTCCTAACTCCTCCTATCTTGGTGTACTTATCTCAGTCCGTGGAGGAGACACTTTATTCTTAACATTGTCACCGCTCATCTCACGAATTCACTGCTCACCTGGCCGCTATTAACAGGGCAACGCCGTTGCGTCGATAGTGATGCAGAGGCAGGCATAGCGCAGGGTCGTTATGGTCGTCCCGGGGTGAAACATCAACTGTTGTTATACAAGACCGTCGACTAATGATACTATAGTTACACGGGTGAAAAATTCACTGCAAGGTGAAATAACAAACAATTCAGTGAGGTAGATTGTGGTGATCAAAGACTGAAATTTTGAGGAAAAACAACCCTAGAAAAAACTGCATTTAATAAACTGATGCTAAAAATGGATCTTTCAGCTATTGCTTACTTAGTCTCTTATACCAACTAGTATGGACGCCATTACTGCTTCAGGGGGTGGTTCAAGCTCTCTTTCACCCCCTCATAAAGCAGTGTAAAAGGGAATGTGGGTGGAATATGTATACATTCATTGATTTTCATTAAGTTTGGAAAAGTTGGGTGAGAACTCAGGGTGTATATCCATACACAGTGGTGGTCACCAAGCTTGCCCATAGAACCATCACAACAGCCGCTTTCAGTTTCGCAAGAGAGTAATACAAAATGACACTGTGCGCTATTTTGCACAGGCCACAGCGACTGTGTCGTTAACAGTTTCAAATCCAGTGTAAGGGTCACCCAGCTTCGTTTTTAATCATGATAATCTGAAGACCTACTGGATTATAGACCGTAACATGAGATCTGACTAGTTTGCCCCAAAGCACCCAATCAAAGTGCATCTTTCATTTTAGTCTAGAGTGCACATATAAAAGGAAAGCTTTGCTGTCAACTGTCATAGGGGACAGAGACGTCCTCTTGTTTTACCGTTCACGACCATTTGTCTCAGATTTGCAGTTAAGGAAAAACTGGGTACAAATAACAATTACAACTTGAAGTAGGAGGCAATCAGTCTTTCTATAACTCTGAATGAATAAAGGATTATAAACTGGTATGTTAGACATACCAACCAATTACAACGACAGCTTTCACTTCGACGTAGTGGAATCCGAAATAAAGCTGTGCTGTGATTGGCTGGTATGGGCAACAGAGCTTTGTAATAGTAACCATATTTTCAAAGCTGTGCACAAACCCTTAGGCTTTAATAACAGCAGAGACAGTGACAGTACAACAACGTAATGGATAGCGGTAATGAATGTGCACTGTCCCTTTACGTATGATACACTGGGTGGTCACAACACAGCCGTGATTAACACGACTTTACACAGCCACCATAAATGCTAGGGCGGCGGGGTCTTTATTGCACATCTCATCGGAGATTTGCCATCGTGCGTGGCGACTTAAACTCCTGAAAACACTGGCTGTACTTCATGGTCAAAACATCACGGATCTGACGCTGCGGAGAGCTCTTGAGAATTGAATCATGATTTCTCGTACTAGACAATTAGGTAATCCCACGGGGTGTGACGCCTTATTATGGGGGATAAGACTGGGATAAGTGGGCAGCGCTGGTTCCCATGGGGTGGGAGCTGTCAACCAAACACGCTCAGAAGCAACTTCAAGTAACCTGCAGTTATCACAAAAAATTACGTCTCTATCCACTATCAGGCTTAAAGATATCCGGCCAAGGCTGCACACCCACAAGGGAATATGGAGACAGGGGACCGACAGGTTGTTGGGCAGGGATGGGAAGCAGGGTTAGGTTCTCAAAAAAGCAGAAAGTCCTAGGGGTGCTTCCATTCTGCCAGCGTTGTGGCAGTAAGTAAAGGAGTTTGTGGACTAAGGCTATTTGATGCTGATATCCCGAGGTCTCCGTTCGCAAGTTCCATGATCGTGTCCTTGTCACCAGTGTGGTTATGCTGCTGGGTATGGGAGAACTATGTTGAGGGTCTGCCAGTTCCGTTCAACACATCCTCTTCCTCCTCCTCCAAGATAGAGCTTAAGCCTCTACTGTCTGCACTCTCTGCAGG
The DNA here is from genome assembly GCA_019512145.1 of Engystomops pustulosus. Lineage (NCBI taxonomy): Eukaryota > Metazoa > Chordata > Amphibia > Anura > Leptodactylidae > Engystomops > Engystomops pustulosus. The sequence goes on along the minus strand of CM033646.1, from coordinate 162,021,310 downwards.
TGGGTTGTAGGAGCAGGTACCATTTCGAATTTTTCTTAAAGGGGTCTTTGGGATGGCAGACTCTCCCAAAGTCCTTTTGCCTCTCTCCTAAAACACTTTGCCTCTTTAACCTCTTGACTCGTAAGCGGCCAGGGAGGTCTGGCACAGGTGCGCCTCCATGGCTTTAGCCTCTGCTTCTTGGAGACCAAGACAGCGTGGCACTCTCAGCACCACTGCCTTGTTCTTAATTTGGTGCCTGTAGACCAAGAGAAGACCTTGGGGTGCCTGGGCGGCAGCCACACGTAGGTGATGCGGTGCAGGAGGTAGGCATGGACTGTCTTCGGGAGTCTCTTTTGCAGGGGGTCATCCTGATCAAGATCCAAGGAGAGTTTCATCTTGGTGCTGCAGCCGCCAGATTCGCTTTCTGCCAATCTTTGTTGACGGCTTCTATCCATGCCCTTCTCTTTGCTGGAGGGGTAACAGCATTGACCCAGGGTACCATACTTTGTAAGAAGGGTCCCTCGGGTTCAGCATTACCTCTGCCTTCTACTGCTGAAGACATTGCCCAGCGCTCCAGGGCAAGGTGTTGCAGGAGGTCAGGGCAGGAATGAGAAGGAGGATCAGCAAGGAAGAGAGGTTCCCCCTTCCCCTTCTGTCCTTCTTGACCAGCACAAACTTGTTTTCCTCCAGGGCAGCATGGTGTCCTTCCTGTCCTCCAGCTCGGCAGATTTCCGTGCTGTGGGCAGAGCCTGAAGTTGGAGGAATGAGGAGAGAAGCTTGGAGCTGCTCCTCCCTCTTCCTCTGCCCACCTCTGCTATTCCAACTTCATCCCTGGGCTATAAAAACCACAGCCACATGTTATTTGCACCAGCTAACTCCATCTGTCACATACAAACAGAGCATGCTGGTGCCACTTGTCCTATCACAAGGCATGCTGGCACCTGTAGTTCTACATAGCGGTGAATATTAGGGAATTGACAAATAACACAGATATCATCCTATACGTATCAATAAGTATGCCTTCTAACAGCTGGCAAAGCTGGGTGACCCCAGCACCCCCGTAATGGTTCCAAATACAGAAATAAATATATGTATATAAATATCTTATTGATTGGTTATCATTGTCTAGTCAGCAAGGTCAGTAGATCTCTGCACACAGTCAGAATCTGCAGAATTTCCAAACCACTGTCAAATCTCTGTGAAAACCTATGTAATGGTAGCCAACCTCGAACTTTTCATACAAAACGTGATCAGGAGTCTGGGAAAAGCTGGGATGAGTTCACCGACAAAGACTTGGTGAGATTCTAGCTCGATAGGTTAACTGTTCAAGTCCAGCAGATAATTTAATGCTCCCAAGTTTCCAGGAAAGCATTTCATTGAGGCGTACGGATATTGATCTGCCAGAAGGATCCTGGGGCCCCCTGGGGCGGCTCTTAGTAAGACACAGCGGCTACTGCTAGCCACAAGTGTACTCAGCACTGCATGACCATGAGATCTAGTAATGCACTCAAGAAGCAGACTCCAGATCTGAATATACTGTATGCATCCACGGTATATATCACTAGATACACAGTGCCAGACATGCATACACTGTAGATTGAAAATATACTACTGCATATATATCATAGATAAAAAGGCGCCAGACCATTCACATACTGTAACACATACACACGGTATAAATACCTCAAGATAAGCAGATGCCAGACCTGCTTATACTAAATACATACAGATAGACTGTGCCCAGCAATAGAGAACCAAGGCCACGTATATATCTGCATCCATCCACCTATTACTATTATATACTGCTAGATGTTACCTCGTGTAAGGACTAAATACCCATTAGGAGCCCCTAGTCACTGCATATACTGTATACATCCAGGTTATATCCATTGTATATACCCTCAGATAAGGAGCCCCTCATCTGCTATACTGTATAACTCACGGCCACTTTATTAGGTACACGCATGTAGTAACGGTTGGACCCCCTTTTGCCTTCAGAACTGCCTCAATTTTTTCGTGGCATAGATACAACAAGGTGCTGGAAGCTCCTCAGAGATTTTGGCTTATTTGACAGTGATGGCCATCACAAAGTTCCGCAGATTTGTCGGCTCACATCCATGATGCGAATACTCCCGTTCCACCACCACTCCCAAAATGCTCTATTGGATTGAGGAATGGTGACTGTGGAGGCCATTTGAGTCCGTGACCTCATTGTCATGTTCAAGAAACCAGTCTGAGATGTGATCCATGTTTTACAGGGTACATTGAGCTCATAAGGATGGACACTGGCACAACAATACTCAGGTAGGCTGTGGCGTTGCAACGATGCTCAATTACCAAGTACCAAGGGGTCCCAAAGAGTGCCAAGAAATCCATATTCCCCCCCATGACACCCACAACCACATCCACCACAGCCTGACACCGTTGTATACAAGGCATGGATGTGATCCATGCTTTCATGTTGTTGACGCCAAATTCTGACCCTACCATCCGAATGTCACAGCAGAATCGAGACTCATCAGACAGGCACGTTTTTTCAATCTCTACCGTCAATTTCGATGAGCTTGTGCAAATTGTAGCCTCAGTTTCCTGTTCTTAGCTGAAAGGAGTGGCACCCGGTGTGGTCTTCTGCTGCTGTGTAGCCATGCTGCCTCAAAAGTTCGACGTACTGTGCGTCAGAGATGCTCTTCTGCTACCTTGGTTGTAAACGGTGGCGATTTGAGTCACTGTTGCCTTCTATCGCTCGAACCAGTCTGCCCATTCTCCTTACCTCTGGCATCAACAAGGCATTTCTGCCCACGAACGCCGCTCACTGGATGTTTGACGGCCTTATCAGGAATCTGGGAAAGCGTGGGCGAGGAGGGGGAGGGGAGGGAGGAGGGGAGGAGGTTTTGAGAGGAGGGAGGATGAGGGGGAGGGGTGGGGAGAGATCTGTTCCCAGCTTAGCCCACAATAGCCATCAACCTCTACCTAATACACATTCGTTCTGATCCTCTAGTACTGACAGTCTGGTACAGTGCGTTCTGAAGCATGGTAAGGCTGGTGGCAGTTGTCACCCAGTTCCGATTTGCAACGTGGACGGAGCAGAACTTGGCAGAAGAGGATGATTCTGTGACTCATATTTAACAGAGATTTCAGGACGGCGCTCTTCAATTATTTGCTGATGTTTTGAGCGAGCGCGGAGCATGTGTCAGGTACTGCCTCCGGTGATCGCGCAGGATGCAGCCGCCAGTATCCTGGCAAACCAGTTATTAATCACCCAAGAGCAAGGACCATTCCCCCAAACACAAGCGTCTATCTGGGAGAAAATCTCTCTCTAATCCACTTCTTGTATTATTAATATAAAGTGTACGCACGAGGCAAGAGTTATCAGAGCCATTAAAAACCTGCACCATCAAAGCAAGTTAGCAATTCAGGTCCTTCCACTGCTCAACCTACAATCCTTAAAGGAAATCTCCCATCAAATTCCATCATGATAAACCAGGGACACTCTCATAGATCCAGGCACCGGGACTGTGGTATCTTCTTATACCTCCTTCCTTCTATAATCAACTTTTGAGACAGAAGGGCTAATGAGACAGAGGGCCTGAGTGGGTACTAATAGGTGCTGCAGTTTCAAAGGCTGTTACAATGGTATTATTATTACATTTATAGAGAATTATAATTCCATGGTGCTGTATCCATAAGGGTCACCAAATTACATTAAGACAAAGAACAAATGCAAGTACAAAATACAAGTACAGTGATCAAGAGACAATGGGTAGAGGCGCTTCCCCTTCCCACTATGTGCCGAAACTTCCTCTGCTGAGATTACAGCAGGCACAGGGAGAGGGGGGAGCGCAAATTTGTAAAAACCTGTGAAGCTGAAGCACAGAGGGGCTCTGGTAACACCCAGCAGAGCCGTCGGGTCTCAGCATAATTCTAAGTGATTTTAGAAGGAAGGAGGCCAGGATAACAACTATAAGAAGATACCACAGTCACGGGGCCTGGATCTATGAGTAATGTCCCTGTTTATCAGGATGGATTTTAATAGTAGAAGTGGTTGGGTATGTAACATAGCAGAGAAAGAACTCACACAGAGGTGGGTGGTCCTGTTCCAACATCTTGTGCTCCTTCAAGGAAGTCTATGATGACCTCTGCAGTTCTCTACAAACGCTGTTCAAGACTCCTTCACCGACCTCACACCCCTGCAACACAAAAATTCACAGGAGGTAAATGCAGCCTCACACAGTACACAATTAAAACAGGATGTGCCCCCGTGTCACTAAACCAGCTCGACATCACTGGACCCCCACCACTCAGCAGTTAGGCCCTGTCCTCGGATGGGCCTAAATGTTTTGTGATAGACTCCTTAAAGGGATTTTCCTATGAAAGAAGTTAAAGAAAATGTAATTTCCTATGATGTTTACACATACATATCAATTTTAACCCTTACTTTACAATTTTACTCAGTTTTATTGCTCCTATCAACTCAGACAACTCCATGATTCTCTGTGATATGAAACGCGGTGTGCTATGAGGTGTGCTTGAATTATCAGGTTACAGGGTTTATCTTCACTTCATTTAGCTTCTGAGCAGTCTACTAATAGCTGACACATAGAAAGAGAGAGTGAGACAGGTCGTGAGATGGTACCCTCACCTATAACAGTGAATTAGAAAATGTTATCCTGAGTATATTTAAGAATCTTGTCTCTGGGAATATCCCTTTAAGAAGTTTAGGAGTTCTGCAGTGTCTTGTACCAGGACAACACCATCCGATCCTATAACTCATGTAAGTTGTGAGCTTGGTTATCTCCAGCAATCATACAGCGATAGATCACATTGCGATATGGACCTTGACTCTTGGTCATGTTCCTCTTACAATATCCTTGCTGAAAAGGCACTGCCACCTAGGTGAAGGGGGTACCCACCCGTATGATGTTTAGTAAGGTGGTTTGTCACCAAAGTAACATACATGATGCCTCAAACTCAGCCTGTGCCTCCACCAGCACTTTCTGCCTATCGCCACCATCTCTACCAAGTTAAGGGCCAATACTGCCTCTTGCATCATTCACTACAGGATCTATAGACCAGTGCATCATCTCATAGCTCCAGGATCCAGTTCTGAGATTTGTGTTGCCATTGTACACATTTATAGTTACAGGCAGGAGGTTGGCATGTGTACTACTACTCACCCATACCAGAACTGCAGTGTCCGGTTGTTATTGACATCTGATGACACAAGAGCTTATACACTAGAAACATAAAGCTTACCTTCAATAACCGCATAAGGGACACACACGTTCCGGGTAAATCCATGGAGGACGTCTGATAAGTCATCGTCTAAAGAGATTTTTTTTTGGCTCCCTACAAAACAAGGCAAGAACAACATCTTGGAGTTTTGTTTTTTTTTTTATTGATCACCATTTCTTAGAAAAATTGAAGATATTAAGGCCGTGCATTTTGCAGTTTCCGTTTTTAAAAACGATTAAAGTGTGAAACACCTGTCTAATAAAACAATAATAATTTTATATATATAACCGCCATCAATTCCAGATACAAAACAGTCATCATGGAACAATAGGAGTTAGGGCCCTGATCACAAGAGCTTACACTCTATGAGGATGAGGGGGTGACACAAGAGCTTACAGTCTATGAGGAATGAGGATGAGGGGGGTGCAGAGCTTACAGCTATGAGATGAGGGGGACACAAGAGCTTACAGTCTATGAGGATAGGGGGGTGACACAAGCTTACAGTCTATGAGGATGAAGGGTGGTAACAAAGAGCTTACAGCTATGAGGATGAGGGGTGACACGAAGCTTACAGTCTATAGATAGGGGGTGACACAAGCTTACGTCTAATGAGAATGAGGGGGTGACAAAGAGCTTAAAGTCTAATGAGAAAGGGGGTGACACAAGACTTACAGTCTATGAAGATGAGGGAGTGACAGAGCTTACAGTCTATGAGGATGAGGGGGTGACACAAGAGATTACCGTCTATGAGAGTAGGGGTGACACACGAGATGACAGTCATGAGTGAGGGTATGACACAGAGCTTCAGTCTATGAGGATGAGGGGGTGAACACAAGAGCTTACAGTCTATGAGGATGAGGGGGTGACACAAGAGCTAACAGTCTATGGGAGAAGGGTGACACAAGAGTTACGTCTATGGGAGAGGGGTGACACAAGAGCTTACAGTCTATGAGGATGAGGGTGACACAAGAGCTTATAGCTATGGATGAAGGGGACACGAGAGCTACAGTCTATGAGGACTAGGGGGGGACACGAGAGGACAGTCTATACAATAGTTGGGTGACACAAGAGCTTACGTCTATGACGGAAGGGGTGACACAAGAGGTAAAAAGAGATCGATGATGTGTCCAGCCATCTTTATAAGAGAACAATAAAGATAATTAATAAATAAAATTTCTGCGTTTGAACCATCAGCCGCCATCTTAATTACAAGGTCCAGGTGAAGTGACTGCAAAGAAGCCTGCGCTTAGTAATGCGGTGTTTTGCGGATGATAGACGGGAGGAGGACACAGGATGGATTAGTAAAGGGAGATTACATTTCATGCAGTTAGTGAGTGTGATAGGCTGCCTAAAGAGATGGGTTTTTTAGAGCACGTTTTGAAGCTTTGGAGGGTGGGTATAGTCTAGAGAACCGTGTGGTCATTCTAGAGACTGGTGCAGCTCAGGAGAAGTCCGGGAGAAAGTATCTTTTTTCTTTTTCTTTAAAGAATACCTTTAACGGATCAGTTAAAAAACGGATACCTTGTTTCTGTTATTTCAGTTCAGTTTGTAAATGGACGCTGCAAAAGAGAAGCCAAATGCAGATGGGAAATGGCCCTTTGATGATGGAGACCAAAATTTTGTATATTAGCTAATAGAGAAGTAAAGGCGCCCAATGAGGCCCTGAAAGTCACATCTTTTAGGTACATGATCTGATAACAGGTAAGTATCTTCCAGTGAATGGAGCTGAGCTGCATCACCAAGAATAGCCACTATATTATTTATGGCACGGTGCGAGGAGTCTGCTTCTGAATGCTGTAATCCCTTCATAGAGGTAACAGGTTCGGACCCCCAGTGATAAGTACAACAGATAGAGGAACAACTTCTTACCTTGAGCGTCTGCGCCGGCGGATTTATGGCGGGGTAGACCGAGTAGAAGATGGCGGTGACCGCAGAGCTGGACCAGGAGAATGATCTGTCCGATGGAAGGACGCCCGTTACCTTCCTTACTAAAGAAAATACAGAGACAATGAATTTGTTGTGATCTTTTCTCTAAGCGCTAATATCACACTCATGACCTGAACACAGGATAAAAGTTGTGCTGCAGCAGCCCCTCAACCTACAGTTCTGACATTATGACTTCTTCTTTTAGACACCTGGGTACTCTACCCTCCCCTAAACTCCACCAGAAGTGGTCACATGGGGCTTTTAAAGGGTACATATAAACCCCTAAAGGTCAGAATCTTATAAAAACCCACATAAGTACTCTCAATAATATCCATGTGTCCAATCATTCACAGATACAGAATGTACATCAATTCGAGATCTAAGTGGTTAATCTAGAATGTTTTACCGAGTCCCTTTTACTTAACTTCCTGCTCATGCGCCGCCGGCGGCTGATGACGTCACGTGAGGGCAGGGAAGCCGCAGCTCTGCCCTCACCTCGGCGCCCCGCCCCAGCGGTGGTCACGTGATGATGATTGCCGCTTACAGATAGCTAACCGCGGGACTTGTAAGCGATGAGGCTGATGGGTCGTGGCAGGGTGATGGGATTAATTGCTGAGTAGGGGAATGATGATGCATTTATTAGTTTCTCAAAAAAAAAAATCTGTATATGGGAAGTGGGTGACACCTGTGTGATGGCAGTCACATGCTCTGTAGTAGTCAACCAGCTTTCCTAGATCGCTGCTGAATGGAGCAAGACTTCTGGGTCATGTTGGAAAACTATATACGGCCGTATGGTGTGTAAGTTTAGTAATCCCGGTTTATGTGATTAGTTTATATTATTGATGATCTATATAAATTGACACTTTGGTGCCATTATTTTGTGCAAGCGTGCGAAGGACAATTGTTAAAAATGTTTATTTACTTGCTGCCACTCCGCCAGGGATTCATAAGGTTTGAACATATCCCTACATGTCGGGAATAACCGCTATGAAATGCAGGCCCATAATGTACAGCTATACCGGGATTTATCACTGCTTCTAAGCAAGATTTCTGCAAATGTTTTCTGCTAAAGCTACGGCCAGTTTTGAAAAACCATTTAAAACCCCTTAAGGACAGCCATTTTACAGCTGACAAGGACACCTGTCATCAGTCTGTGTCACTTGTCACTGTCACTACTACCTGTTGGAGCAGCCATAAGAGTCCCATCACACCCTGTGTATCAGTTTATTTCTACATTAACATTGTAACATATCTATTCTTTATCATGTAAATGAGGCTGGTCACATGGTCAGAGGCCAGTGATGTCACCCCTGTTACCCCTCCCCTCTCTTCTCCCCTGACTCATGTCGGGTGTAATTGTCTAGTAACGCATGGCTAGTGTGTGTTGCATCTGCTTGCATGCTGCATCCTCCTCAATATACAGGTGAGGACACTAGACATCAGCTCCACATGATCTGACATGTTCTGCTGACACATGGTGCTGAGTGTGTATCTCCCTATACACCACACACAGGCTGCAGGGGGCGTGGCCACCAGCACCAGGAAGCTCTCATTGATACAGCCATCACACCAAACTCAAATACAGAAGTGCCACGTCACAGCACTGGGGGTGGGCTATGCCTCCCACTCATGAATGAGTGGACCGTTATATTGCTAATGTCTTCATTGGACATTTCACCAGGTCATTTGCATACAGCTTTAGGACCTCATGCTTAGGTTTACAGCATGTAGAGGACATGGAGGGATAGAGGCATGCTCTCTAATGGCAGTTTATGAAATATATTAGTTAGGGGGGGTTTTTTGCAGACCATGACGGGTTCTCTTTACGTGCTCAGCCCGATTTTTGGATTCTGACTTGCTTCGCTTTAATGGTTTAACTTTTGAACACTGTTACTTATCAAAACGATTCTGAGATTGTTTTTTCCCCACATGTTGTACTCATTTTAGTGGTAAATTTTGGCAGATAAGTTTTGCGTTTATTTACAAAAAAAATAAGAAAATATGATAATTTTTGAAAAATTTCGCCCTTTTCGAATGTCTAAATCATTGCGTTTTCAGGCAGATAGATTTACAGTACATGAGTTGCTGATAACATTTCCCATTTGTCTACTTTAACATTTCATTTAATTCTGAAATGTCTGGTTATTTTTTGATGTCACGCGGCTTACAAATAGAATAGCGCTTTTCCCGGATTTTCAGAAGGGACTTTTGGGGATAAATACACTTTTGAATGAAATTTTAAACATTAGTTCGCATCAAAACCCCCTATATAATCTACCCAATTTTCAAAATCTGCACCCCTCAAGCTATCAGAAAACAGCTTTTACGAAGATTGTTAACCCCTTGAGATCTTCATAGTAATTGAATCAAATGGAGGTAGAATTTAGAATGGTCAACGTTCCCTTATACGTTCATTTAGCACTAAAATTTACACATTTCCACAAATAAAAGAGAGAAACCCCCATACCACTTTGTTCTGCCAATTTCTCCTGAGTACAAAACCCCCCCCACATGTGGCTGTGACTTGTTTTATGGGGGCACACGCGACGCAGAGGAAGGGGGGCGCTGCAGCTGCCAGGATTTAGTTTCCTCATTGGCCCTTTGAAGGCTATAAATTTTCGCTTTTTCGTTATTGAGGCCATGTGACGGCATTTTTTTGCGGGATGAGATGCTTTTTTCCATTGTTACCATTTGGGGTTGGTATCACCTATTGTTGAAAATTTAGGAACTTTTTTGAGGGCAGGAGTAGAAAAGCATCAATTCTGTACGGATTTTTGACTTTTTTTTTTTTGGTGTTCACCGTATAGACTAATACTCATGTTAGCTTATTCTATGGGTTGATACGATTACGGGGATACCAGACATGATATATTTTCTTAGTTTTACTCATTTGTCAAACAAACCTACTTGTGGGGAAAATCTATAATTTTGTATTGCCATCTTCCAAGTGGCATAACTTTGTAGTTTTTGGCTACGGAGCTGTTGTGGCTTGTTTTTTGCGGGACATGTTGTACTTGCCCCAGTATCATGTCTAAGTACATATGGTTTTTTGGTCACATTTTATAGCATTTTTGGTTGGGGATGAAAAGGTAAAAATCATAATATTTGGAGGGTTTTAACAGTTTTTTTTTACGCGCGTTTATCGTGGGGGTTTCATATATGATTTACTTGTCTTCTACTCGGTTGTTACGACGCGTGTGATACTATATATGTGGGGTTTGTGTTTGATTTAGACTTTTTTTTGAGTTATATGTCTCTTTATATGTTTTGGGGTTTGGGGCAGTTTTAGTGATTTAGACCTTATTTTTTATTGAAATAACTTTTTTTTTTTACTTTTTTACTTTTATACATGGGACATAAGAAGATAGCAATCATCTGATTGCTTCTTCATGATAATTTCTGCAATATCCATGTATTGAGAGTATTTATCCATGTCAGCCATGCCTTGCATAGGCTGGCACTGGCCAGGAAGATGAGTCACAGACGCCATCTTACTGTCATCTTGCTAGTAACTCTGGGTCCAGATCGGACCCCAGATTACTATAGCAACGATCGGCGCCCCCACGAAAACGTGTCGGGGGGGCCGATCGTGTGGGAGAAAACACCCAGATGCTTGTTAGATGCCGCGGTCGCGCTGACCGCGGCTCTAAGGGTGATAAGCACCCGCGATCGAGACAACTCCGATCGGTGGTGTACAGGGGTGCCGGCTATTAGTACAGCCGGCACCCGTGTTTCCCGATGCCGGTTCGGCTCTGACCAGAGCCGAGCCGGCATAAGCGCCGTGGCGGATTATCCGCCACTGAGCGCTAAGTCACTGCGCTCCGTGGCGGATAATCCCCGCGGAGCGTGAAGGGGTTAAAGAGGACCTGTCACCCGAAATAAACCTTCTAGGAGCTGCTTACTTTAGTAATCCCTACCCCAGTAATAGAAGTGTAAAACTCCTAACTTTATCGGAACATACAATAACCCTACCAAACACTGCACACTACCAAACATAGCACTCAGAACGCCGGATCGGCGTATGACATGAGGGGGGTGGTCCGAGGAGACAGTGACTGCCCTATAAGCTGAGGGCGCTTTCACGGATGGTTGCTTCACGTTTTTTGATGCGTTTTTCACAACATTCCAAGGCTCAGCCTGATCACATGCTGAGGTTACATTGCGTTTCAGCAGATGCAGTGGTAACACAATGTACCTCAGCAGTGATCCAGGCTGAAGTCTTTAGAATGCGTCAAAACAGGACCGCAACGCATTGCGTGAATGCACCTCCAGTCACACGCCAGCATATGGTGTGGGAGAGGCGGTGGGGAAGAATCAGCACCTTGGACCACCCCCTCATACAATACCACCGGACCACTAGAAGTGTAAGTTTGTCGCGTTAATGCGTTTACTTTGAGTTTTTTCTAAACGCAAATGTTAACCGTAATGAATTAGGCAATCACCTCCTCAGCCTGTTGATATGTGTTTCATACGTGATGAAAACGCAACGTGTGACTGCGCCCTAAGGGTGAGTCACACATGGTGTTTTTGGGCCGTTTTTAGTTAGTGCGTTTTCAGGTTTTCCAATTTGCTAATTATAAAAAAACTGACAAAAATGCATTTTTTAACAACTGATGCGTTTTTCGTCTGAAATGCACACAACTAAAAACTGCCTGAAACGCCAGTGTGACATCACCTAAGGCCGGCGCCACACGTAGCACTTTGTCTGCGCTTGCAACGCAGACAAAGTCGTGCCACCGGGGCGGGCCTCTCGGCCCGCATCGCATCGCGTTCTATGTTAAATTACACAAAACAACGGCGGTCGTTTCCCGTTCGCAGGCGTTTCCATAGAAACGCCGATGCGATCGGGCGAGGCCCGCCTGTGGGCGCGACTTTGTTTGCGTCTGCTCGGGAGGGGCTCGGCCCAATCGCATCCATTTCAGCCGAGACCGTGCAGCTGGCGTTCTGCGCATGCGCAGAACCCAGCTCGGTACGAGTGCGTGCAGCTACCAGGACGCTGCACGCTGAGATGTCAAGGTAGCGGAACAAGAAGCTACTGAGGCGCCGAGTAGCCACACGCGTAGCCTCAGTTCCGGCTACTCCATGCCGAGTAGCTCTTTAGAAATTTTGATATTGTGTGAATTAAAATTATAAAAGTTTTGTGGCCACCAAGAATTAGCCCTTAAAAGGCTATACTATTCTCACATGAGAGGAACCTACCACCGGATCTACCTTAACCCCTTACTGATGCAGCGTAATACTACGTCGGGCGTTGGGTCCTGGTGCATGGAGAGGGCTCACAGGCTAGCACCGATCGCGGGTGCTATCCGGCGATTGCTGACGGCAGCTTCAAAAAGATGGCGGCGCGTGTGCACCGCCATGTTGCCGAGATCGACGTCCCCGTGACGTTATTGGGAGCGGCCGATCCGTCGCCATGACAGCGGGTCTTTCCGAAGACCCGAGGCGGTCTCGTTTTAAACCCTTTAATTACTGTCATACTCTAGTATGCCAGTGTATGATAGAATTGATCAGACACACCTAGTTTAAGTACACCTAGTGGATCTGAAAATAGTAAAATAAAATAAAAAAAAACCCAAAAATCACTTTTTTGCCATTTTCGAAAAGACGATAAAAAGTCGTACAGTCCTAAAAATGATATAATGATGAAACATCATCAAAAGTTGCAAAAAATGCACACCACTCCTCTCTGTCCACAGAAGTTATTAAAAAGTGTATTGGCGCCAGAATGTGGGCAAAGAAAAAAAAACAATTTGCACAGAGGTTTTAATTTTTGTAAATGTATGAAAACATTATAAAACCTATACAATTTGGTATCCCCGTAATCGTACTGACCAAAGATAAAGTAGACATGTCATTTGGGTGCACAGTGAAATCCGTAGATCCAAGCCCCACAAGAAGACGGACAAATGAGTTTTTTTTACCAATTTCACTGCATTTGGAATTTTTTTTTCCTGCTTCCCAGTAAAACGCGCATGGAATATTCAATACATCTCTATGAAGTGCAATTTGTCGCGACAACAAGACATCACAACTCTCTGTGAAGCCCTACACACTGGCCCTGAAGAATCACTATTTTAAAACACCCAGCTTTTCCACCCTGTACTTGGGAACCAAATACTAAAGGATGCTATACTAGAGGGGTGGTCTAGGTGTTGGGTGCCATGTAGGCTACACCCAAGTGAGTAGAGAAGATCTTTATACATGAAATAAGGTGTTTTTCTTCTGCAAACTTCTCCAATCTTATATAAGACTCCCTGCGCGCCTAGAGCGGGACCACTCCTCTCCATCTCCTTTCCTTCCAGTAAAGCTTCTGACAGGTAGTTTTGGAGTCGAAAATCTGGATCACAGAGCTCCTGCGTCACCATCTGAATCAGAAGGAAAGGGGTTACTGTGCCAGAACCCAGCGTGGGAGCGCCACCAAAGCGTCAGGGCATAGGTCTCTTGTCTTATATTGTTCTTCTACTTGTGTTTATGATTGTGGAGAGATGCTGCAATTACTCAGCGATTATGGTCATTATTACATTGCACCCAGTTTCCTGGTTCCTGAATGGTTACTCTATAGTGCAGTATCCACCGATCCAAGACCCAATTTATTTATGGACATAGATGGAAGTGAGAGCTTCAGATGATGATACAAATCCGTATTTTCGGGTTCTGAATCGCACAACCAAAAAGACTCATACAATCTGAAAGATGATATTCTTCATTATATGACACCAGTAGCCTTATTCTAGGTACTAAACTGTAGAAGGACTCTCCACTGCAGTCTCTAAATTTGACTCCTCTCTTTTAAATATGACTCTTCTCTGCTAGTGTCACAAGACTTTGGAGGAGTTTTTTTTTAAAAAAGGTAACGGGTGAGATCTCATAAGAGAGGGAATTCTAGATAGGACATTTCATCCCCCTAACCTGAGGGGCTTGTAGTTTAATAGGTAAAAGTTGGAGGAGGGCGCCCCTCTTAAAGGAATTGATATAAATTGGATCATGCAGATAGCAGTTAGGTATTGCCTATATCATGTGTTGTTAATTTAGTAGCAGCAGGACTGTGAAAAATGGATTGTGATTCTATGATTGTAGCTTCTCAAATTCTTCATAACTACTGTGCACGTATTCTCTGTCCCTAAGTGTTCCGCTACCTCTCTTCTCTGCATAATTGACTCCAACTAAGGGTGAGCCACATGCTCCCATTTTGATTCTGTTTTGCAATGGAATCAGAACGCACTGGGGTGGCCCATGGACATGCACTATGTGTTGTATCAAATGCAGGCAATCGGCAATCAACGCCTGGTGATCTTGTTTGTGTAAATGCGAGACTTCAGGTGCTCATTGCCGATCGCATGCGTTTGCATACAAACGCATATGTGTATGTCCGCGGGCCGCCCCAGTGCGTTTGATTCCATTGCAAAACAGAATCAAATGGGATGTGTGGCTCACTCAATGAATGCTACCAAGGGGGAGGTGCTGTGGAGCAGCTCATTGCATAGAGATAAGAGCACAGCAGTGTGAGGACACAACCGCTCAGTAAAATCTTGTTATTTAAATGCATCTTTTACTGTCCGCGGGTTCAAAACAAGTGATAACAAAGATATCATTACACATCTTCCAGGAACAATGCCTAAAACCGGCTGCCACTGAGCACCGCAGTGCAGCAGGACAAATACAATCCTGGAATGTTAATCCATATTTCACAGTCCTGCTGCTACTACAACAACAACATACACACATAGTTTATTTCACAGATCTGCTCGATTGTGCTCCACCATTAGTAAGAAGAGCATTCCAGTTTATCTGGATTTCTAGGATCTCATTCCCACAGTCGGACCGTCACAGATCCTTGTAAATCCACCAGTCCTGCTGCTACTAACAACAACATACACACAAGTGTTATTTCACAGATCTGCTCGACTTGCTGCTCCACCCATTAGCAGAAAGAGCATTCCTGTTATCCGGATTTCTCAGGATCTTGTTCCCAGCCTCGGTACCGTCACAGATCACCTTGTTATCCCCTAGGATAACTCGAAATTTGGTATACACACTTTAAAGGAGAATCTATTTGCCGTGCAGATCACATATTTAGTAAGAGCGCCCTCTGGCTGCAGGTTGAGCAGCTACATCTGCTTCCTCCCTTCAGAAGAGCACCAACTACCGGAGAAAGCAAGGCACGGAAAATATTCCAATAAATTTTTGTCTCCTGACAGTTTCCATGGCAACTTTCTGAAGTTCGTTACTTGACATCATTTTCAGAACTTCGTTACCGTAGATACGGAACGCAGCTGATAAATATAGAAAGTTTTTTCTTTCGCTGGCGGTCATTTTTAAATTCATTTTGTTGGGGGTGGGGAGTCATAGAATACGGATTTCATTCATGTCGGGAAGCAATGACGATGTGAGAAGAAGAGACCTGCGGGAGCAAGCGAGGTCATGTGATTCAACGAGAGCGGCGCTGATCATTCATTAAATGGGTTATGAATTCGCCCTTTAAAGGGGCCTTAACATACATTATATTGATACATAAATAAATTGACATTGTAGCATTTATGGTAACACCATGTATCTTAAAGGGATATTCTATTAGAAACAGTCCTAAAACTAGGTCTACTGATCTAGCGGTATATATAATTTATTTGTACATGTGAATATATACAGGACATGGAGGAGCAGAGACGTCTCCTCTAGGGTTATATATTATGAGATAAACGTGTGGATGTATACAGTATATGAGGGGATTAGGGTCTCCTTATCTATGGGTATCTATACTGTATGTATACAGTGTGGATCAAGGATTAGGGCTCCTTATCTAGGGGTATATATACTGTGTTGATGTACACATATATGCCGGGACTAGGGTTTCATTCTCTACGCAGTATATATTGTATATGTACAGTGTGATGTATACATATGTGGGGACTAGGGTCTCCTTCTATACAGGTATATATATACTGTATGTATACAGTGTGGATGCAGGACTAGAGTCTGCTTATCACAGAAATATAATGTATGTGTACGTGTGGATGTATACGTACAATTTAGCAGGGCTAGGCTCCTTATCTAGGTGTATATAACTGTATGTAAACAGTTGGATGTATACAGTATATGTGGGATTAGGGTCTCCTATCTATGGGTATCTATACTGTATGTATACAGTGTGGATCAGGACTAGGGGCTCCTTATCTAGGGGTATATATACTGTGTATATATATATGCCAGGACTAGGGTCCAATTTTCTAGCAGTATCATGTGTATAGTACATGTGGATGTATACAATATATGTGGGGACTAGGGTCTCCTTATATACAGTATATATATACTGTATGTATACAAGTGTGGATGCAGGACTAGGGTCTCCTTATCTGGTATACAGTTATACTGTATGTATTTGCTATAGTAGGACTGGTATTTGCATATTCTGAGGATTTATACTAGTGTAACATTTTACTGTATGGGTAATTCAGTGGTATAGATTAAATGGTATGCAGGTCTGCCATATGCAAAACTAGTGGTGTGTATACAGATATAGGGATTGGGTCTGCTTATTTGGTGGTATACTCTACAGTGCCTGTATGTATACACTGTCGATGTATACATTTATGCAGAGACTAGGGTCTCCTTATCTAGGGATATATAATTTCTGTGTACAGGGTGAATATTTATAGTATGTGCAGTGACTAGAGTATCCTCAAGGTTATATATAATGTAGTATACACTGAATGTATATAGTTTTTGCAGGGACTAGGGCTCCTTACTTGGGGTTATATAATGTATGTGTACAGTGTGGATGTTTACAGTAATGTGGGGACTAGGAGACTCCTTATCTAGGGGTATCATACACTGTAGTAAACTGATGTACACTCAACCGAGCCACTTTATTAGGTACACCCTGTCCAACTGCTCGTTAACACTTATTTTACATCAGCCAATCACATGGCGGCATCTCAGTTCATTTAGGCATGTAGACATGGTCAAGACATCTTCCTGCCGTTCAAAACAGAGCATCAGTATGGGAAGAAAGGTGAGTTTGAGGCCTTTGAAGTGCGTGGCATGGTTGTTGGTGCCGAATGGGCTGGTCTGAGTATCAGAAAACTGCTGATCTACTGGATTTTCATGCACAACCATCTCTAGGTTTACCAGAGAATGGTCCGAAAAGAAAAATTTTTCTTTTTCGGACCATTCTCTGTAAACCCTAGAGATGGTTGTGCATGAAAATCCCAGTAGATCAGCAGTTTCTGAAATACTCAGACCAGCCCTTCTGGCACCAACAACCATGCCACGTTCAAAGGCACTCAAATCACCTTTCTTCCCCATACTGATGCTCGGTTTGAACGGCAGGAGATTGTCTTGACCATGTCTACATGCCTAAATGAACTGAGATGCCGCCATGTGATTGGCTGATTAGAAATTAAGTGTTAACGAGCAGTTGGACAGGTGTACCTAATAAAGTGGCCGGTGAGTGTACATTCAGTTTACTTACAGTGTATATACCCCTAGATAAGGAGCTCCTAGTCCCCACATATACTGTAAACATCCACACTGTACACATACATTATATAAACCCCAAGTAAGGAGCCCCTAGTCCCTGCAAAAACTATATACATTCAGTGTATACATACATTATATATAACCCTTGAGGATACTCTAGTCACTGCACATACTATAAATATTCACACTGTACACAGAAATTATATATACTCCTAGATAAGGAGACCCTAGTCTCTGCATAAAATGTATACATCGACAGTGTATACATACAGTGCACTGTAGAGTATACCACCAAATAAGCAGACCCCAATCCCTATATACTGTATACACACCACTAGTTTTGCATATGGCAGACCTTGCATACCATTTAATCTATACCACTGAAATATACCCAATACAGTAAAATGTATACACATAGTATAAATACCTCAGAATATGCAAATACCAGTCCCTACTTATAGCAAATACATACAGATATACTGTATACCAGATAAGGAGACCCTAGTCCCTGCATCCACACTGTATACATACAGTATATATATACCTGTATATAAGGAGACCCTAGTCCCCACATATATTGTATACATCCACACTGTACATATACAACATATACTGCTAGAAAATTGGACCCTAGTCCTGGCATATATATATACACAGTATATATACCCCTAGATAAGGAGCCCCTAGTCCTTGATCCACACTGTATACATACAGTATAGATACCCATAGATAAGGAGACCCTAATCCCCACATATACTGTATACATCCACACTGTTTACATACAGTGTATATACACCTAGATAAGGAGCCCTAGCCCCTGCTAAAATTGTACGTATACATCCACACTGTACACATACATTATATATTTCTTGATAAAGCAGACCCTAGTCCCTGCATCCACACTGTATACATACAGTATATATATACCTGTATAGAAGGAGACCCTAGTCCCCACATATACTGTATACATCCACACTGTACATATACAATATATACTGCTAGAAAATGAAACCCTAGTCCCGGCATATATGTGTACATCAACACAGTATATATACCCCTAGATAAGGAGCCCCTAATCCTTGATCCACACTGTATACATACAGTATAGATACCCATAGATAAGGAGACCCTAATCCCCTCATATACTGTATACATCCACACTGTTTATATACATAATATATAACCCTAGAGGAGACGTCTCTGCTCCCTCCATGTCCTGTATATATTCACACTGTACAAATAAATTATATATACCGCTAGATCAGTAGACCCTAGTTTCTAGGACTGTTTCTAATAGAATATCCCTTTAAGATACATGGTGTTACCATAAATGCTACAATGTGCAATTATATTTATGTATCAATAATAATGTATGTTAGAGGCCCCTTTAAAGGGGCGAATATCATAACCCATTTAATGAATGATCAGCGCCGCTCTCGTTAGAATCACATGACCTCGTCTTGCTCCCGCAGGTCTCTTCTTCTTCACATCGTCATTGCTTCCCTGACATGAATGAAATCCGTATTCTATGATCCCCACCCCCCAACAAAATGAATTTAAATGACGCCGCAGCGAAAGAAAAAACTTTCTATATTTATCAGCTGCGTTCCGTATCTACGGTAACCGAAGTTCTGAAAATGATGTCAAGTAACGAACTTCAGAAAGTTGCCATGGAAACTGTCAGGAGACAAAAATTAATATTGGAATATTTTCCGTGCCTTGCTTTCTCCGGTAGTTGGTTGCTCTTCTGAAGGGAAGGAAGCACAGATGTAGCTGCTCAACCTGCAGCCAGAGGGCGCTCTTACTAAATATGTGATCTGCACAGGCAAATAGATTCTCCTTAAAGGTGTAGTACCAAATTTGCGAGTTATCCTAGGGGATAACAAGGTGATCTGTGACGGTCCGACGGCTGGGAACAAGATCCTGAGAAATCCGGATAACAGGAATGCTCTTCTTGCTAATGGGTGGAGCAGCAAGTCGAGCAGATCTGTGAAATAACACTTGTGTGTATGTTGTTGTTAGTAGCAGCAGGACTGTGGATTTACAAGGTGATCTGTGACGGTCCGACTGCTGGGAATGAGATCCTGAGAAATCCAGATAACTGGAATGCTCTTCTTACTAATGGGTGGAGCAGCAAGTCGAGCAGATCTGTGAAATAACACTTGTGTGTATGTTGTTGTTGTTAGTAGCAGCAGGACTGTGAAATATGGATTAACATTCCAGGATTGTATTTGTCCTGCCACTGCGGTGCTCAGTGCAGCCGGTTTTAGGCATTGTTCCTGGAAAGATGTGTAATGATATCTTTGTTTATCACTTGTTTTGAACCCAGCAGGACAGTAAAAGATGCATTTAAATAACAAGATTTTACTGAGCGGTTGTGTCCTCACACTGCTGTGCTCTTATCTCTATGCAATGAGCTGCTCCACAGCACCTCCCCCTTGTAGCATTCATTGAGTGATGCCACACATTCCCATTTTGATTCTGTTTTGCAATGGAATCAGAACGCACTGGGGCGGCCCGCGGACATACACATATGCGTTTGTATGCAAACGCATGCGATCGGCAATGAGCACCTGAAGTCTCGCATTTACACAATACAAGATACCAGGCGTTGATTGCCGATTGCCTGCATTTGAATACAAACACATATGTGCATGTCCATGGGCCACCCCAGTGCGTTCTGATTCCATTGCAAAACAGAATCAAAATGGGAGCATGTGGCATCACCCTTTAGTTGGAGTCAATTATTGCAGAGAAGAGAGGTAGCGGAACAGCTTAGGGCAGAGAGATAAGTGCACAGTAGTATGAAGAATCTGTGAGAAGCTACAATCATAGAATACAAATCCATTTTTCACAGTCCTGCTGCTACTAAATTAACACACATGATATAGGCAATACCTAACTGCTATCTGCATGATCCAATTTATGTCAAATTCCCTTTAAGAGGGCGCCCTCTCCAACTTTTACCCTATTAAACTACAAGCCCCCTCAGGTAGGGGGATGAAATGTCCTATCTAGAATTCCCTCTCTTATGTGAGATCTCACCCGTTTACCTTTTTTTAAAAAAAAATCTCCTCCAAAGTCTTGTGACACTTAGCAGAGAAGAGTCATATTTAAAAGAGAGGAGTCAAATTTAGAGACTGCAGTGGGAGAGTCACTTCTACAGTTCTGTAGTACCTAGAATAAGGCTACTGGTGTCATATTAATGAAGAATATCATCTTTCAGATTGTATGAGTCTTTTTGGTTCTGTGCGATTCAGAACCCGAAAATACAGGATTTGTATCATCATCTGAAGCTCTCACTTCCATCTATGTCCATAAATAAATTGGGTCTTGGATCGGTGGATACTGCACTATAGAGTAACCATTCAGGAACCCAGGAAAGCTGGGTGCAATGTAATAATGACCATAATCGCTGAGTAATTGCAGCATCTCTCCACAATCATAAACACAAGTAGAAGAACAATATAAGACAAGAGAACCTTATGCTGACGCTTTGTGGCGCTCCCACGCTGGGTTCTGGCACAGTAACCCCTTTCCTTCTGTATTCAGATGGTGACGCAGGACGCGCTGTGATCCAGATTTATCGACTCCAAAACTACATGTCAGAAGCTTTTACTGGAAGGAAAGGAGATGGAGAGATGGTGACCCGCTTATGGCGCGGCAGGGGGTCTTATATAAGATTGGAGAAGTTTGCAGAAGAAAAACACCTTATTTCATTATAAAGATATCTATCTACTCACTCTGGGTGTAGCCTACATGGCACCCAACACCTAGACCACCCCTCTAGTATAGCATCCTTTAGTATTTGGTTCCCAAGTACAGGGTCTGGAAAAGCTGGGTGTTTTACCATAGTGATTCTTCAGGGCCAGTGTGAGGGCTTCACAAGAGCTGTGTGATGTCTTGTTTTCTGCGTAACAAATTGCACTTCATAGAGATGGTATTGAATATTCCATGCCGTGTACTGGGAAGCAGGAAAAAAAAATTCCAAATGCAGTGAAATTGGTAAAAAAACTCATTTGTGCCGTCTTCTTGTGGGCTTGGATCTTACGGATTTCACTGTGCACCACAAATGACATGTCTACTTTATTCTTTGGGTCAGTACGATTACGGGGATACCAAATTTGTATAGGTTTTATAATGTTTTCATACATTTACAAAAATTAAAACCTCCTGTGCAAATTGTTTTTTTTTTCTTTTGCCACATTCTGGCGCCAATAACTTTTTAATACTTCTGTGGACAGAGCTGGGAGTGGTGTCATTTTTTGCAACTTTTGATGATGTTTTCAATTATATCATTTTTAGGACTGTACGACTTTTTATCGCTTTTCGAAATGGCAAAAAAGTGAATTTTTGGGTTTTTTTTTATTTTTATTTTTACTATTTTTCAGACTCACTAGGGTACTTTAAACCTAGGTTGTCTGATCAATTCTATCATACACTGGCATACTAGAGTATGACAGTAATTAAAGGGTTAAAACGAGACCGCCTCGGGTCTTCGGAAGACCCGAGGCTGTCATGGCGACGGATCGCCGCTCCCCAATAACGTCACGGGGAGCGTCGATCCTCGGCAACATGGCGGTGCACACGCGCCGCCATCTTTTTGAAGCTGCCGTCAGCAATCGCCGGGATAGCACCCGCGATCGGTGCTAGCCTGTGAGCCCTCTCCATGCACCAGGACCCAACGCCCGCCGTAGTATTACGCTGTGCATCAGTAAGGGGTTAAGGTAGATCCGGTGGTAGGTTCCTCTCATGTAGAATAGTATAGCCCTTTTAAGGGCTAATTCTTTGGTGGCCCAAAACTTTTATAAATTTTAATTCACACAATATTCAAAATTTCTAAAGAGGCTACTCGGCATGGAGTAGCCGGAGCTGAGGCTACGCTGTGTGGCTACTCGGCGCCTCAGTAGCTTCTTGTGTTCCGCCTACCTTGACATCTTCAGCGTGCAGCTCCTGGTAGCTGCACGCACTCGTCCGAGCTGGGTTCTGCGCATGCGCAGAACGCCAGCTGCACGGTCTCGGCTGAAATGGATGCGATTGGGCCGAGCCCCTCCCGAGCAGACGCAAACAAAGTCGCGCCCACCAGGGCGGGCCTCGGCCCGATCGCATCGGCGTTTCTATGGAAACGCCTGCGAACGGGAACGAGCCGCCGGTGTTTTGTGTTAATTTAACATAGAAACGCCGATGCGATCGGGCCGAGGCCCGCCCCGGTGGGCACGACTTTGTCTGCGTTTGCAAGCGCAGACAAAGTGCTACGTGTGGCGCCGGCCTTAGGGTGATGTCACACATGGCGTTTCAGGCAGTTTTTAGTTAGTGCATTTTCAGATCGTAAAAAACGCATCAGTTGTTAAAAAATGCATTTTTTGTCAGTTTTTTTAATTAAGCAAATTTGGAAAACCTGAAAACGCACTAACTAAAAACGGCCCAAAAACACCATGTGTGACATCACCCTTAGGGCGCAGTCACACGTTGCGTTTTCATCACGTTATGAAACACATTACAACAGCTGAGGAGAGGTGATCTGCCTAATTACATTACGGTTAACATTTGCGTTTAGAAAAACCTCAAAGTAAACGCATTAACGCGACAAACTTACAACTTCTAGTGGTCCGGTGTATTGATGAGGGGGGTGGTCCAAGGTGCTGATTCTTCCCCGGACCGCCTCTCCCACACCATATGCTGGCGGTGACTGGGAGGGTGCATTCACGCAATGCGTTGCGTCCTGTTTTTGACGCATTCTAAAGACTTCAGCCTGGATCACATGCTGAGGTTACATTGTGTTACCACTGCATCTGCTGAAACGCAATGTAACCTCAGCATGTGATCAGGGCTGAAGCCTTTGGAATGTGTGAAAAACGCATCAAAAAACGTGAAGCAACGCATCCTGTGAAAGCGCCCTCAGGCTTCATAGGGCAGTCACTGTCTCCTCGGACCACCCCCCTCATGAATACGCCGATCCGGCGTTCTGAGTGCTATGTTTGGTAGTGTGCAGTGTTTGGTAGGGTTATTGGTATGTTCCGATAAAGTTAGGAGTTTTACACTTCTATTACTGGGGTAGGGATTACTAAAGTAAGCAGCTCCTAGAAGGTTTATTTCGGGTGACAGGTCCTCTTTAACCCCTTCACGCTCCGCGGCGGATATATCCGCCACGGAGCGCAGTGACTTAGCGCTCAGTGGCGGATATATCCGCCACGGCGCTTATGCCGGCTCGGCTCTGGATCAGAGCCGAACCGGCATCGGGAAACACGGGGTGCCGGCTGTAACTAATAGCCGGCACCCCAGTGTAACACCCGCGATCGGAGTTGTCTCCGATCGCGGGTGCTTAACCCTTTAGATGCCGCGGTCAGCGCGACCGCGGCATCTAACAAGCATCTGGGGTGTCTTTCCCCCACGATCGGCCCCCCCGAACCGTTTTCGGGGGGCGCCGATCGTTGCTATAGTAACTCTGGGGTCCGATCTGGACCCCAGAGTTACTAGCAAGAATTGCCAGTAAGATGGCGTCTGTGACGTCATCTTCCTGGCACAGTGCCAGCCTATGCAAGTGCATAGGCTGACACTGATAATACTCTGCAATACATGAGTATTGCAGAATATTATCATGAAGAAGCAATCAGATGATTGCTTCTTCATGTCCCATGGTATAAAAGTAAAAAAGTAAAAAAAAAAAAGTTATTCAATAAAAAAATAAAGTCATAAATCACTAAAAATGCCCCAAACCCCCAAAACATATAAAGAGACATATAACTCAAAAAAAAAGTCTAAATCATAACACAAACCCCACATATATAGTATCACCGCGTTCGTAACAACCCGTAGAATACAAGTAAATCATTATTGAACCCCCACGATAAACGCCGTAAAAAAAAACTGTTATAAACCCTCCAAAAATTATGATTTTTACCTTTTCAATCCCACAAAAAATGCTATAAAATGTGACCAAAAAACCATATGTACTTAGACATGATACTGGGGCAAAGTACAACATGTCCCGCAAAAAACAAGCCATCAACCAGCTCCGTAGCCAAAAACGTAACAAAGTTATGCCACTTGGAAGATGGCAATACAAAAATTATAGATTTTTCCCCACATTAGGGTTTTGTTTGACAAATTTAGTAAAACGTAAGAAAATATATTCATGTCTGGTATCCCCGTAATCGTATCAACCCATAGAATAAAGCTAACATGATTATTAGTCTATACGGTGAACACCAAAAAAAAAAAAGTCAAAAATCCAGTACAGAATTGATGCTTTTCTACTCCTGCCCTCAAAAAAAGTTCCTAAATTTTCAACAATAGGTGATACCAACCCCAAAATGGTAACAATGGAAAAAGCATCTCATCCCGCAAAAAAAATGCCGTCACATGGCCTCAATAACGAAAAAGCGAAAATTTTATAGCCTTCAAAAGGGGCCAATGAGGAAACTAAAATCCTGGCAGCTGCAGCGCCCTCCTTCCCTTCTGCGTCTCGCTGTGCCCCCATAAAACAAGTCACAGCCACATGTGGGGGGGGTCTTTGTACTCAGGAGAAATTGCAGAACAAATTGTATGGTGGGTTTTCTCTTTTTATATTTTGGAAATGTGTAAATTTTAGTGCTAAATGAACGTATAAGGGAACAGTATGACCATTCTAAATTTCACCTCCATTTTGATTCAATTACTATGAAGATCTCAAGGGGTTAACAATCTTCGTAAAAGCTGTTTCTGATAGCTTGAGGGGTGCAGATTTGAAAATGGGTAGATTATATAGGGGGTTTTGATGCTAAATGTGTAAAATTTCATTCAAAACTGTATTTATCCCCAAAATAGTCAATTCTGAAAATCCGGAAAAGCGCTATTCTATTTGTAAGCCGCGTGACATCAAAATAAATTATCCAGACATTTCAGAAATTATGAAAATGTAAAGTAGACAAATGGGAAATGTTATTCAGCAACTTATTTAGCTGGTAAATCTATCTGCCTGAAAACGCAATGATTTAGAATTTCGAAAATGGCAAATTTTTCAAAAAATTTATCATATTTTCTTTTTTTTGTAAATAAACGCAAAACTTATCTGCCAAAATTTACCACTAAAATGAAGTACAACATGTGGGGAAAAAACAATCTCAGAATCGTTTTGATAAGTAACAGTGTTCAAAAGTTATAACCATATAAAGCGAAGCAAGTCAGAATCCAAAAAATCGGGCTGAGCCTTAAAGAGAACCCGTCATGCAAAATAACCCCCCTAAACTAAATATATTTTCATAAACTGCCATTAGAGAGCATTGCCTCTATCCCTCCATTGTCCCTCTACATGCCTGTAAACCTAAGCAATGAGGTCCTAAAGCTGTATGCAAATGACCTGTGAAATGTCCAATGAAGCATTAGCATATTCAAGCTGTCCACTCTATTCATGAGTGGGAGGCATAGCCACACCCCCAGTGCTTGACTGACAGCCTGTATAATGGAGTGAGGCTGTATAATGATGAGCTTCCTGGTGCTGGTGGCCACGCCCCCTGCAGCCTGTGTGTGTGTATAGGAGAGATACAGCAGCTCCAGGCAGCCATGTTACAGCAGAACATGTCAGATTCATGTGTAGCTGATGTCTGTGTCTCTCACCTGTATATTAGGAGGATGCAGCATGTCAGCAGATGCAACACACACTAGCCATGCTTTACTATACATTACACACAGACATGAGCAGGGGGAGGAGAGGGGAGGGGTAACAGGGGTGACATCACTGCCTCTGACCATGTGACCAGCCTCATTTACATGATAAAGAATAGATGATTTTATAATGAATAATGTATGAAATAACTAGATAAAGGCTGGGATGGATCCTTGTGCGCTGCTCCAACAGGTAGTAGTGACAGGACTAGTGACACAGACCTGAT